>BMAV01019181.1:0-13310 GCA_019973955.1 Trichonephila inaurata madagascariensis
TAAAAATGAACTACATTAAGAATATTGCGTAGGAGTAATAGAATTATATAAATAAGTAATATATATATATAATTATAGAATTTAAAAAACTCATTGAGCGAGTGCATATTAGCTATAAACAACACGAGGGCTATTGGCGACAGTCCTCGTAATTTTGAGCCACGGTCAAGTGAGGAAGACGACACATCAGCTGGCATCCCCTCTCCCAAATACCACACCACACCTTTAGGAGGGCATTTGAGCCTCGATATATTTAACGTGCATCGGCCCCTTTCTGCACGGCGGGTCTTCAGCGGTACAAAGCTCGAACTCTCGACACGTCATCCACAAGTCCGTTAGCTTGACCACTGGGGTACCGTGGTCACCAGACTTAACGTGAATCAGCTCTTCTACTCGGAGGGTCTTCAGTGGTACTAGGGCTTGAACTCATGACATGTCAGCCACGAGCTCGTGACCATGTGACCACCAGGTAAAATAAATTATTATATGATTCATTAAAAAAAGAATGATTAATTTCATTCAGTCTCTTTAAACAAACTTTTTTTTTTTTTTTGTAACTTTTATTTTGTCACCTATCTGTTCTATTTTATACTTTCAAATCTAATCATATTTTACAATTACTCAATTGGTAAGAAATACTTTGTTCTGAAAACCAGTCATTGAAACTCAAAATGAAATTTTACTCTGACATCTAATGATGCAATTAAGATAGAGTAAAAGGGTCGGCTCCGGTGGCGCGTCCGCTCCGTAAGCCTAAGGTTGCGGGTTCGACCCTGGCTGTAGTCGATAGATTTTCTGGATGCGAAAACCGTAAACACGCATGTCAAATGGTTATGTGGCATGTAAAAGATCCATTGGCTATCAATTTGGTTCTGGTACTCTCGGAGAAAATTCACCATCCAATGAAAGCTTGAATTAAAATTAATTCGAGCGTCGAAATTTGGTAAAGAAGCCACCACGAGGAGGTACCACCATGAAATGGCTTACACATTTCGGGACTTGCCGTGTCTGCAAAGGCTAAGTTGCTAAAATTGCAGCCCAGTTGGGGAGGGGGAGGAGAGTAAAAGCTGCACCCCCGGAAATATAATTTTTACATTTTTTTTTTCGATAAAAAGAAAGAAAACTTATTATTCTTTCAGAAATAACATAATTCAAAACGGCCCATGGTTTATTATTATTGTCATTTGTTCTCATTTGATAGCACTCGCGCATTAAATCAATTTTACTGTGACCCTAAAATTGAATCCACTCAGATAAATAAACTAACCACAATTTCTTCTTTGGATGCGTGAGTCTGAGAAGCAAAAAGAGATTTCGAAAGGGATATTCGAAAGCAGCCAAGCATTGGAACAAAGACTGATTTCCATACAAAGCACCGTTTTCTTTCGAGCGGCATAAAAGGAATATTTAAAAGGTGATCATTAAGAAATGCATCGTTGCTCGCAGAAACAAAACACTAAAACGAAAAGAAAATGAATGCAAGTAGAATGGTTAACGGTCAAAAAGAAAAAGGAAGCCTTGTGTGTGCGAACAGAAATAAAGGAAGCCTTAAAATGTTTAATCTTTAGTTTTAAAAGGATTCAGAGGATTTTTTTTAGTATAAAGACTGTGGAATCTGTATTTGCATTTTCCATGTAAAAAAAAAGGCTATAATTTATTTCAATGATTATTGGCAACAATTTACTATATACTAACAAACCTGTCGAATGAAACGTGGAAAAGATCACACACACAGAGAGACTTAAAAATAAACATTAATAAAAATTCTAAAAAAGTTTCAAAGATATTAGGATTTAGGACGATCCAAAGAGCTGCAGGCAATGTTTCCGTTTTAACAAAGATAAGTGCATAATTGGTTTAAAGCTGTTTCACAGAGCTGACAAAGCATACTGTTAAATCTTGTCGTAATTTAAGAGTTGTAAATTGTTAAAGCAATTTCAGGGCAAAGAGAGCTTTGCGCAATTAGCGTAGATAATATATATGTAATAATCTTATTTCCGGTTTTGTCAAGGTATCGTGTTCGGGATTAGCTTTCTCATCCGATCACGGGCAATTAATGACAAGACAAAGATTGATTTAGGCGTATAAGTCTTATTTAGCATTCAATCGGGATTTAAAAAAAATTCTTTCATTCTCAACGTTGTTTTGTTACCCATCAATAATACATGTACCCAGAGACGTCTTAAGACTTCCTGAGGCCCTGGGCCCCTACACAAAAGTAGGCTCCTCTTATGGCCCTTACAAGTAGATAGTATATAGCATACTTTGAAAAATCTACCACAAACGGTAATCTGAAACAAATTAATATGCATGACTCCCAATCTCACAAACTTAGGCACAAACAGGCTCAACCCACTACCGCTTTTCAATTAAATAAATGATGGCGTATGATGGTAAGCCTTGGCCTAGGCGTGGACGACAGTCAACACAAAAAGGACTGGGCAAGGTTGACTCAGCCTTTCATCCCTTTAGTGGGTCGATTAAATGAGTACCAAGCTTGCTTGGGAACTTAACATTGAGGGTTTAGCATCAAGCTGACCACCTGACCGGAACATCTGCTCATGCACCTCAGGGCCCAAGGTCGCGCGTACTGAGTTGGGCACAGTACGCCTTGGCCCTCACGGGCTGTCGCGCCACTGAGTTATATAAGTTAATCTCTACACCATTAGAGCAGTGATTCTCAACCGCTATACTGCGGCACTTTTGTGAGCCGCTAAATTCTTGTGCTGCCAAATTTTTTAAAAATTATCAATTATACTCTGTGAAAAAAATAATAAAATCCGGAACTGAATCATTCGGCCGTTTTATAGAAATAAACTAAGGATATTCGTGGTATACTTAACTTATCCTTTCGTGGATAGGTGAATATAAATAATTTGATTGGGTTCGTAATCCATTTGTGATAACGGATATATTTGTATATGAATTACCTTTGAATGGAGAAAAAAAAAACTTTGTTTCGTTCTATAATAATCGAGTTATAATTTCGAAACATTCGGAAGAGTCAGTTAATTCATTTTGGATTAAAATTAGAGGCGATTATCACAAAATAGCCAAAAAAAAAGCTTTAAAAATATTGTTAAAATTTTCTACATCTAATTTGCGTGAATTCGGATTTTAAGCAAATATAAAAATGAAAAAAAGGTCGAAACTTTTAAATGTAGATAACGAAATGAGAATGGCATTATCGTTTTTACGACCAAATGTAAGTGAAATTATCAAAAGCTCAAGCTTCGCATTAAATGTATTCTTATAATTAATTTGTAATTATAATTACTCAATAAACATTTCGATGTACATATTATTTTATTTAATACTGAAAATTATGATCATAAACTATTTTACACAGAGTATTACAGATAAGTAAAATTCTTTGAAATTTATTTTGTTAGTATGCCGCTAAATACTGAAGTAGTTAAAAATGTACCACAATAAAAAAAAAGGTCGATAATCACTGCCATAGAGCATGTTTTCTGTTTAGGTAAGTTTCAATAATTTTATTTCTCCATATAATCATGATCAGTGGTACACCCAAGGGGGGGGGCCCCCAGAGTCCGGACACCCCCTCCAAACCCTTTTTGATTTTTCGATTGATTATAATTTTTGAAGTAGTACGAAAAATTTAGTTAACTTTTGTTATTAAAACAAATTTTAAATTTAAATTTAAATGCAAATCCTTTATTTAATTTATTTTACTTTTTTTTGTTAAAAAATCCAAAATCAAAAGAATATGTTGGGGGTAATACGCATTATACGGGAATGGTGGACTACCGATCCGCCCCCTTGAAAAATTTCTTTTTGGTGAACTGATCAGGATCAACATCAGATGTATCTTTTTTCTATACCTGCATTTTCTAATTAAGACACTTGGAACCTGAACAGAAAGCTTTCTAACCTTTTGAACTTATTTGTATAGAAAAAAAAAAAAACTTTTTTAGAATATCTCGCAGCATAAGGGTGAAACTTGAGAACAACATTGCATCTGCTTTCAACCCTGCTGCATGTTTATTTATTTATTTATTCAGAAATCTTCTCAAATTCGCGTCTCCCCTCCAAAGGGCCAGATGTTCCATCCCAGCTGTCCGCAGATCAAGGTGCTGCTGTGTTATGAAATCAACCGCGACGGCACGAAGAGGTCACTTTCTTCTCTACACATGCGTGGGTTTCCAAAAGAACCCTCCTTGTATTATTCTGAAGGTCGTGTCCAGATGGCATACCTCGCTTAACTGCATCAGGGGCAATCTTTTCTTCGGTGGCTGCCTGCATGACCAGAAATCGCACGGCGGAAGATTTATGATGTTTGTGTCAACGCGGAAATACGACAACCGTTGATTATCCTAAGGTGGTCGAGTTGCATGATGACATTTTTCGTTATTTTTTTCATTCATAACGAAAGCTTTTCGATGAAATGTTGATAAATACGTGATGAAGGTGACGGCATAATAAAGAAGGAAACTGTATTGGAGCATTTTTGTGGACTTGGTAATCGTATCCCATTTTAAATATACTTTGAAATGCATTTGTACTTTCCTTAATAGAGAGAAACGTTCTTACGGGCAAAAAGAATAACACACAAATACTTTGCAAAACATCTGCTCCGGGAGTCTTTAGTCTGCAGGTGGGGAAAAAAGAAACATGCATCGGGGCAAGAAGATAAAATTGTTTATGTGGTGTGCTCTGGACATAATTCTGCAGAGCAGCACTTATTTTTTCTCCCTGATTTTTGCAGGATAAACATAACAAAACTTGAACAATTTAAGCAAATTAACATAACGAGAAATGAAATTATTTTTTAAAAAAATTAAAAGCTTTATTCTATAAGCATATAATTGCAACCTTTCAAATTACTTATAACTGCGACATTGGTAAGTAATCAATAATCCTAAACATGTCCTCGTTTTAAACCCTCGGATATTCGAAATAATAAATTTACGAGTTTATAAGTACCAAAAAGGAGGATCAACGTTCTTCTCCTCCTTTTTGTACTAACTATACTTTTACTTGGGGGAAAAAAATCACTAAGCAAAGGTACTGCATTGCATACAATTAACGATTAATAGTTAGATACAATAACAAAAAATATATATGCCAGTTGAAACTTTTTTTGATTAAAATGAAAATATTGCATTTAAGAACAGTAAATCAAAATGTCTTGACAGTATTGATCACTGAAAACATTTTTTTTTTCCTATTTTGAACTAGCCAGAGTACCAATTCTTAGAGAACAAGCGAATTTCTAAAATACAACTCATCAATCCAGCTCGAAAACATAAGGTTTTTTTATTATTAGTATTACGGTATTCATAAAATTCTATGAATTCAGATGCAAAGATGGACTGGCATAATGTAAAGGAATATGCAGTAGATCTAAAGTGCAGCGAAGCGGTATAATCTACCTTCTCCTAGGGACAAAAAAGCGGAAAACATTGAAAATTAAGGGATATACACACTAAAAAAATACTCAACTTTAGGAAATTTAATCCCGTTAGAGGGTAGTTTAATTAAAGATATTAACTGTAAAATTAATTATATACACTGTTTTTTAAAAATAAAAGTCAAATCGTTTCCAAGGTCTTAAAATATAAAATAAAAATAAGACCTTAATTTTTGAATTAACTCTTTTTGGGAACAAAAGAAATTTTTTCCAATCCCCGGAAAAGTGTCACAAAAGCAATTTCTGCTATAAAATATTCCCTTTTTCCGCAAAATACTTTATCTAAAACCCCGTGCTGCCATATATTTTGGGAAGAGTGGATTTAAAAGAACATTCCTGCATAGTATTTTAGGTATTTTAAAAAGGTTATTCGTCTTTTAAAATTAGGGTATTATGTATTGGAAAAAAGGGGGGTTAAGTTCTCAAATAGAACAAAATTAACCCTGGATATTTCGTTAAAAAAGGTTTGGGGCGAAAAGTACATCAAAATATTTCACTATTAAATTTAAAAAAAAATTTTGTTTTTTTTCCGAAAAATCGCTTTGATGAAGATCAGCATCTTTTTTTTTTCCCGGTAAAAAGGCCCGGGTTTAGTGGTCGGTCGGGGAACTTTGGCCCCCAAATCATTTGAGCTCGGTCCTCAAAAAACCCCATGAAGAGGATGATGCACGTTAAATCGGGGAAAGGCTCAAAGTAGGGGAAAGTGCGAAGGGAGAGGATCCAGCAGGTGTCGTCCTTGTCACTAGACCAAAGAACAAAATTAAGAGATCCGTCGCCAATAATACGTATTGCTTAATGCGACGAAGAACACTTACGACTAAATACTAATTTTGCGCGGTGCAAAGAGTTTCCTTTTTAATTTGCTCCTTTTTCCTTTTCACAAATAAAACCTTTTTTTTTAATATGATTCACGAACTTATGTTTACATTTACTAGATTTGTTTTTTAAAACAAAGCATTAGCAAGATAAAAGAAAATGAACCATAACTGAAATATCCATAATTTTTTTCAATGTTTAATAAAATTATTGAGATAAATTTTTCAGTGGAATAACAATCCAAAAGAAAAACTGATCTAGATACATTTTTAAAACAGCAACACCATTTTTGGTTTGAATCTAAAACGACCCTTTGTGTTCCCTCTAAGAGGACAGAACGCTCGGCACTGTACTTCCCTTTGGCAAATTCGAATGTGTTGACAATTTGGGTCGAAAAAGATGAGTGATTTATCCTGACCAAGGAAGTCCGGTTTTTATCTGCCAGCGGCTCATTGTCAATGTAAGAGAATGAGGAACTAGTCCATTGCTCGGTAATAAAGGCCATTACACCATGTAACTGTATGTTCCAAGGTTGAATTCAAAATAGCAGGAACTGATATTTATTAAATTAATAAATAATATGTTTACAACAACGGTGTGTTCCGTAAACAACCAAATTCGTCATATGTTATAAATGACTAACATAAGAAAACCAAGCACTCGAATAGCGCATATTATCAGTGATATGAAGTAATATTAGATATGGAGCAATAAAATTAGTTTCTATAATTCACATTAAAAATGGTATTAAGAAATGTTACAGTTTGTTGTGTTGATTTATTACTTTTTAATGGCGCATTTAGGGGGAGGGTTATTAGTAACGGACACAATAATTTAAACTACGACTAAGATAGCACCTGAGCTGGGACCTGTCCCCAAACTTCCACAACACGTCCACGCGAGAATGTTCAGCTCCGACATATATAAGCTTTCATCACCTCTTAATATGATGGATCTTTAGTGGTACCAGGACTCTAATTTACGACTCGACTGAAACAACATCAGCTACGAGTTAACGGTCATGACTATTTAACTAGCGCGCAGATTCATAAAAGAATATACTTTTAGAAAAACAAGTAATATATATATATAAAAAAATTTTAAGTCATTTCCTACTTAGATCAAAAAAGAAAATTTTTATTTTAGATACTTTTTATTAAATAGTTACAATTAGTATAAATATGTATATATACATATGACAGAATCACAGTATTAAGTGGTAATTAATTTTTATTAATCATCATTAAAGTATCGTATTGTCATCCAAAACAATCGTGTCTATAAAATTTCAGTTCAACTGAATGCTTTAAAACATTGGGAAAAAAAACATTTTCAAGTTTTGACACAAGTCGCCAAAAGGGTCACTAAGTCGCCAAAAATGATGCCAACGTGGCTGTGTATTTGTAATTCTTTGAATAATTAGTTTTAATCAATAATTTTTATTAATTATGATTAAATTATTGTATTGCCATCCCAAATAATCATGTATATAAAATTTTAGCTCAATTGAGCGCTTTAAAATATATTTTATTAACGATTAAAAATACCACCAAGATAAATAAATAAATAAACATATAGAGAGTGTGAGCTAATAGTAGGAATTGAATTAAAGCATTGAAATTTATACTGTGTGAGTTATATTAACACTTTAAAACTGAATGAGGGCTATTGGAGATAGACTTCGGGACTCATCAACCACCATGCTATGGGGGTCCGCCTTCACTTGCGTGGAGTGGAGAAACTGCTCAACTCACCACCAAGGGGAGTATTTTAATTGTATATATATAACTTTTTTTTTCTTAGTTACTCACGTGGACGTTATCTTCTAAGAGGATGTAAGAAGTGCCCGTATTATAAAACTACTGTTTCGGAGGAATTCGTATAACAATTGTTTTCTCTCTCTTGGACTTTACTACTCTATGAAACCTAATACCTCATACAGATCAGGGCAGTAGCGCATACAAAAAATTTTCAAGGGGAGGGGGGTCCAGGGTCGAAAGTCCACCATTTTGGTATCATGCTCCAATACGCCGCTCCAATACATATTCTTTTGATTTTGTCGATTTTCGGGAACAAAAACAATACAAAATTAATTATTGAATAAATAATTAGCATTAATTAATAAAATTAATTATTAATAACAAATAAATAATTGAATTTTAAGTAATATATACATAGGATTATAAACAATCGAAAAAAAACCCCAAGTACTATGGGGGGTGTCTAGACCCCTAGGACACCCCCCTTGTGTGAGCCACTGGATCAGGGGTATCCAACCCAAATGACCTTGCGGACAATGAGCTGAGAGAGCGAAAAGAGCCCATTACAAATATCTTTACTGACGTGATATTTTTTCCAGAAAAACTCTCAATCAAATCTTGACATTAAACGATTCGGCATGATATATAATTTTTTTTTTATATTTACAGATGTAGCTTCATTTATTTGCAAAATCGATGTGTAAAACTTATACGTAATATTTTTTTTATCACATATTTTACATTTAATAGTACTGGAAGTAATATATATATTTCCTTCAAACTAATACCCACAGTGTTTCAGCTCTCGACAGATTTAACGTGTATCTCTGCCCTACATGGCGGGTCTTCAGTGGTACTGGCTCGAACTCGTGACAAGGCAAGACCACGATCCGATACCTATACCACTCGGCTACCGCGGCCACTCAAATGGCTGGTAAACGGGAGCTTAGAGGTAACACTAGTTATTTTTGTAACAATACTAAATTATAATAAACTGTAGTCGCCCAGCCAGTATGGTGGCTATGACCCTCGGCTTGTAACCGAATGGGTTCGGGTTCGAATCCCGAGTAAGACATGGTTGTATCTTCTTCGGGCAAGAAGTCGGTCTTTCGCCTGAAACGGATTTCCGTCTCGAAAGGAAAGCAGCGCACCCTTTCTTGTTATATGCTGGGATAATCTGTAATAAATGTGTATATTCTTCTATTTTTGTATTGTATGCATTCTGTTCTTTTTGTATTTCATATGTTCCTAGATAATAAACACACCAGTATCAAATCTCAGCACAATTACAAGAGAGTACATATGATTAGTTTTTCGAGATTGTCCTTAACCAATTAAACACTTTCAGACTCTTAGCACAGAACGAAGTAACAATTGTAGTTGAAAATAACAGCCACGGTTTAAGAGGCAATCCATTGAGATTTCTCAACGACACAATTGTCGAGTTGACTAGTTTAGTGAAATTAAAGTTTTATCGTTCAGCAAGCGGCCTGATTCGTTCAGCCCCGCCAATTTTCAACCATATAAGGCGTGGACGAACCTCTCGGACCCTCTCTAAACCGACAGCTCATCCAACGGGGGAATTTAAGACACTAAAGGCAGAAATGTAGCTTTTATCTAAAATTGGCCATACGATTAATACCCGCAATATCAAATATAGCGTAGGATTAATTTCCCCTTTGACCTGTCTGAAGGAATTAAAGACACTGTGCAAATATACTTTATCAATAAAATGGTAAAAAGAAAGAGAAAATTACGACTTTTAATTTAATTTTTAGTTGATGATTAGCTTTTTTTTAGAAATAATGCTTTGATTGAGTTTTTAAATAAAAGAAGAATATTTCATTTTCTATGACAGGTAAATCAATTTTACAAAGAAAAGAAATAATTTAAAATATTTGCATGCTTATAAAGTATCAATGGATTATAATATTTGGTCTTCGCTACCATTAAAAGAACCCCTAAGAATGCACGCGTATTAAAACAAACTGATACGAAGTCCGAAAATTTTATTTCAGATCCTCTTGGTCTTCCTGAATGTTTATTAATATCGCACATTAAAGTAACACAAGAGGGCTATAGGCCAGTAGTTGCAGCCCCCGGTCCATGGATCAAATACTATCGGTCCGCACAAGAAACATTAAATTATTTCCCTTTTATTTACTGTGGTATATTTTTCTTGGGTTTGGATTACTTTTTATGAGAATCACTTTATATTTCTAGTTAAATCACTTTAAATTCAATTTTTGGTGTAGCTATATTTTATTCAGAAGTCACGATTATATAAATTAAAATTATTAAATCGAAACAGTCTAAAATATAAACAATCAACATCCTCCCCCCTCAGCGGGCCGCGATAAAATTAACCAAACGTTGACCGGTCCGCTGACCACAATCAAGTGACGAAGACCACATCTCATCTCGCATTCATTATACAAACTTCTAGTGAGTGTTTAGAGCAGTGATGGATAGACGGGAAAAAAGTAAGGAACGCATGTTTAATAAAAACTTTGTATTATTTACTGAGAATCTGCAATTTTTAAAGAAATGACCAGAAAATTAGATGAGTATGAGTGAGTGAATATTAACATCGCACTATTCAGCTACTCGAGGGTTTTTGTCGACAGACTTCGTAATTTTGAACCAAGGTCAAGTGACGAGGACGACACCTGAGTTGGCACCCCCCTTCTAACTTTCACACTACACCAACGGTAGGGCGTTTGAGCTTCGACAGATTTAACGTACATCGCCTCCTTACACGGTGGGTTTTCAGTAGTACTAGGCTCGAACTCATTACACGCCGGCCACATCAGATGCAACTACCACACCATGCACTGACGTAACGTACACACCCCCCAGCATTGCAGGGGAGGAGGAACTCTAGGGGAGCCAAAGCTTGACTGACATACAGTACGTATTTAGGCTTGGAGCCCAAAACCTGAGTTTGCAGGGGACCCTTATATCTCTGTTACGCCACTGACACCATGCCAAAGTGAGAACTTTAAACCATGACGTGTAGCCCCTCTGCATGGGGATTTTTCAGTGGCGCTGTTTCGAATCCACGACTCGACAACACTGGACATGAGTTCGTAACCATGACCACAAAGCCAAACCCTCGATCAGGATAGGATAGTGTATTCAGAGAATTAATAAGTAATAATTCAACGAAAATCGGCGTGTTTCGCCACATTTGAAAGTTTTCACGTAAAACCTAATCATGCAAAAGACCAATTAACATTAAATTTCTTCAAATAATACAACAGTAATAACTTTAAAATTGCTAACAATCCCACTCTCATTTATTGAGCAGCGAATATAAATGTTTTAACACTGTTTTCAATTTGAAAGGAAAACAAAAACCTGCCAGGAACACTCGAACTGTACCGCTCACATTAAGTCAAGAATCGCTGACCCACCAATGAATACATCCTAATCAGCGGGCAGTTCTTTCTCTGGAAACAATAAAACCAAATCAAGTCATCACATCAACAAGGAAGTGGACGGGTTCAGCATACCCATGACTCTTTCACTCTTAAAGTGTCACCTATATCACAGATAATTTCGCCAAAGTAAATAAGACAAAAAGGAAAAGCAAGGCCGTTAGACATGCGACCCGTCATCGTTTTTCAAACGAAAAAAAGGAAAAGCTATCATAAATATCAGGCGATATGGACACGTCTTGAGCGAATTATTCGTCTTCCTTAGAGGAGACTTTCTTTCTCTAACAGCTCTGGAGATCGTCAGAGAGCAAGGGGTGGACGTGACACGTCGAAAATGAGGCGTTTGATACTCGAATGTGACACCACAGTAAAAAAAACAACAAAAAACAAAGATAGGAGTAAAGGTTTAAAAACGTTTAACATAAATTTTAGGAAAATTTCAAGGGAAAGGGTAACAGGATGTTGTTTCCCAACACTGTGTTTTAATGTCAATGTTTCACAAATAAAAAAAATGAGTTTTAAAAGACTGAAAATGTAAGGACGCATGTTTTTTAAGATGTTAAGATAAGTTGTAAGTGGATCGGACAATTTAAGTAGTTATTATAGTATCATTTAAAACATACATGTTGTATGTCATTAAAACATAGAACATGCATTTCACTAATCGCTTCACAGTAATTTTAGAGTTGAGTCAGTTTCTGCTTTTGGCAATTTTCTCACCCAGTTATTTACTCTGTTTCATGAGGTTTAGCAGTGAAAAATTATCAATAATTTATAAAAATACCTAGAAAAATTCATTTTTGAAAATTGAGATATTTGATTTTGATTTACATCGCCCTGTGAAGCAACACGGGGGATAATAAAACGGATCTTATAATTCTGAAAAGCAGTCAAGTGACGAGGACAATATCAGAGCCCACCCCAACCCTACCTTGCGTGTACGCCACTGCTTCACAAATCTATGCCATTCTGCCACAAATCGCAAAAAATATGTAGTAAGGCATTTATACTCAACACACAACTCTTAGTATCTTTGTTTTAAAGACGAAACAGTTATTACTATATTATGTTTTTCTGTTATTTTTTTTTTATCAGAAAAATTTAGACT
Source organism: Trichonephila inaurata madagascariensis (assembly GCA_019973955.1). Lineage (NCBI taxonomy): Eukaryota > Metazoa > Arthropoda > Arachnida > Araneae > Nephilidae > Trichonephila > Trichonephila inaurata. Next base: position 12,559 of record BMAV01019181.1, read on the forward strand.
TTTAAATAAGCCGAAATATGTATAAAAATGCGTAAAAAATAAAATAAAAACAAAAAATTCATTTCAGTATAATACACACAACTGAAATTGTCCTCTGTGACAACGGTAATCGAGTGGTCATTATCACGAACTCGTGGTCAGCATTGTCGAAGTCAAATCTTGTGGGTTCCAATCCTAGCGTCACTAAATATCCGATCCGCCGTGTATTTAGGATGATACACGTTAAATCTAATTGTAGCTCAAAGTCCTCAGGTTGATATGGTGCGTAAGTTTGGAGAAAGGCGCACCAGCTCAGGTGTCGTCCTCACCATTCGACTGATGTTCAAAATTACGAGGTCTGTTGCCAATAGTTCAAAGTTCGACGTTAATAAAGCAATATTTATAGTCCACTGTAGCTATAAACTACAACGTGCCACTGGAGAGTTATAATACGCACTCTTAACGCATAAGAGTTCCTAACGATAACATCCTGATTTTGGCTTCTTATTTACTTTGTTTTTTTTTATAAGAAACCATTTATTTCTGGCGTTTTGACGTTGTTCTATTTGTCAATGCTTCAAGTAAATATATAAAAAAAAACCCCAAAAAGCTACCAAGGAACTTAAATCAGAATGGAAAGACTTTCCCAGAAGTTTTTCTTTGTATGAACGTTGTGAAAAGTACATTGTATCATGCTGATAATACTTCGAAGGACAATGAAGTACTTATTTCCAAACATTTAATATTGTAATCTATCTGTGTTCAATCAAAAA
>BMAV01019183.1:0-31138 GCA_019973955.1 Trichonephila inaurata madagascariensis
AGATATATTAGACTTATATGTTAATTGTTGCCGTGTTTATTTTCAGATAATCCTATCAAATGTGAATGCAGTATTCACTGGATTACTTCTATCGACAGAAGTAGATGGCGAGGTCCTTGGTATACAGGTGAATGCAAAAGTCCGCAAGAGCTCGAAGGAAAAGAATTGAAAGATTTAAATAATTCATACTTCCAACATTGTAGAGAATAAAATATCTGGTACACAGTCTAGAAATCTCTAAAAATAGTTCATTGGATTTTCCAAATCAGAGCTTGTGTAGCTTGCATTATTTCTAAATATTTTATGATCCCTAGTAAAATTTAAAATTTGTAGTTTTCGTCCCTTTCGATTTTGTTGTAAATTACGAAGAATTAATAAAGAAATAATTTTTCAAAATCAATTATTAGTCTTAGCTCAGATTCAGAACTAGAAAACTGAACTGCAAATCTAACACTAGTCCGGATCGCTGCTAAAAAAGGAGAGCGCCATCTGGCGACATTACATAGAAAGTAACTACAAATGTATAACAATAACTAAAACATCCTTTTTGCTTTTCATTAAAAGAATATGTGAATTCTCTATATTTTGAATACTAATATAGTTTAAGATAGAGATGTAAGCCCGAGAAAGTTAAATAAAAGAGTATGGGGAAAAAGTAAATAAAATCTCTAAAATTAGGATCTTTGAAATAAGAAAGAAACTTTAAATGCGTTTTCTATTATTATAAGGTTATTATATATGTTATTCTGTATCCCATACAGTGTCACTCAAAAGTATTCGTACACTTACAATTTTCTATAAAATTTAATATTTTAGACTAATAAATATTAATTGTAATGTTTTTAATATTATACACAACTTGTTCTTGTTGGAATAATATAATCAATTTTTAAAATATAGTATAATTATTATTTTGAAAAGGTACCATCCTAAAATCTATTAAAAAATTACGCCACAAGTCTTCGTACACATTAAAAAAAATCTCAACATTGTTTTAAGAGTATTTCTTTCTTAATTTAGTACTAAGTGGGATACCTTTCAGTATCCACAACAACTTTTAAACCTCTTAGTATAGATTTCATAATTTTTTTGTAATTTCTACATCGATGTTCCTCCATTCTTCTGGGATTATTGTTTTACTTCATATTTTGTTTTCACATGTTATGTCTTCTTACTCTGTCTTCAAATTCTCTCCAGATATGTTATACTGGGCTAAATCAGGTGAATGAGTTGATGTTTTCAGAATTTGGCGACAGTTATAGAGACACCAAAGGTGTACGTTGAGAGCAGTCCGCTTGGGTCCTTATCTTTTAAAAAAATGTAGTCTCCTATACCTAAATTTTGGGTGGATAATTTCAAATTGTTATTTAAAGGATTTACATATAGCTCATGATTCACAGTACCATTAAAAATGACAATTACCTAATCCTGAATCCGATTTACCCCCCCACACACACATATTCAGAACACTTCCACGTCTATAGTTCACTGTTCCAGTTAAATTCTAGTGATTAAGTTCTCAGCAAATTGAACATTGATAATAATTTGGTTGGGATAACAGCAAATTAAACATGTTTGGTTACAATGGGCGTATAACAGTTTGGGGAAGAAGAAACGAGGAACTATAAATTAACTATCATTTAAGTGTGAATTAGCAACTAACATTTTAATATCATCCAGTGCGATGAAAAACAAGCCAAAATTTACAAAATAGTAAACATCATATCAATGCTCGTTATTTTTTCTAAAGATTTCAGTGCATTTTTTATTCTCCTCTATTTCTACTCATTTGTTTGAAATATGATAACACCATATGTCACCATTGTTCCAGCTACAGTCAGGTACAGACTTCTGTCAATGACAAATATTCTTCCACCTGTAACTACTAGATTAGTATCTTGAATACTTCCAAACAAAAGAGAAAAGGCCAATAAAGTTGGTTCATCTGCGCAGGAACTGATAATGCTTCTGAAGCATTCCACACTAACGTCTTTCAGATTTTCGCTTTCAGTATTAACACCGGAACCACTCATGGTAAGCCTCCTGAACAGCGAAATGGCCAAGATGAAGTTCCAGGCAATGTATCCAACAACCATCTTCGTCTTGAATCTTTCTTCTTTCGAAAAACCAATGCTTACAGTGATGTAGAACAGGCACACGAACATCCCATACAACATGATGGCGCACATGTTCAACGCGTTGTCCGCCATTTCCACTTGCTCGGTAATCACATTCAGCATTTCAGTCTCGGCTGTAAGAGACTTCTGATCAAAATCCCCAGATCTGAATCTTGTTTTCAAGTTTTTACCGTAGGCCTTTATTGTGTTGCTGAGTGTTATGTAGGTGCTGTCGCAAACGAGGAGCATTGTTCCGCAAATATTCGAACTAACACAAAAAGAAAAGATGATTGAAAAAAATACAACGGTGGCGCACAGATCGTAATTTGAATGCAGAGTGACGAGTGGAAATGCTTCAGATTCTCTGTAGTTCTCCCATTCTTGATAGAAGAAGAAACTAGTCATAAAAGCGACAAATATCGTCAATGCAAAATAATGCATCAACAAGAGCCATTTGATGAAAGTGTTTCCAATTGGAATATTCGATTCAAAACGCGTGATAATTTAGTAACATTATGGATGGAGGTGTTGATTTGCTTTCTTTTTATAACTGTTATCATATTTATTGCAAAACCTCCAAGAATGCAAGCGTGAAGAGCCATTCGCACCAATGGAGCCTGTATTATCTTCGAAACAGAGTGCATGCTGATTAGGAATGCTAAGACTTTAATAACATTGATGAAAATTATCCACACTTTCTGAGAACGTTCAAAAATTAGCCTTCCATTTACGTAATTCACAGAAATTGGTAATCCGACTATCAAAGCCATTTTGATGATTATGTCAAAAGCATTTAGCTTATATGCCATTTTAAATGCATAGTCCATCCAATTTATTACTGTTTTTTTTTAATTATCTTTCATTTAAACGGTTATCAAAAAGGTTATATGTATGCGTGCAAAAATACCGATGAGTAATCAGTAGATAACATTTGACATGCTATCTGATTTGGTGAAAGTAAGGTTTATGTGTGTGCAAAAAAAATATCTTGTTATTGAAACACTATACGTCAATGATAAAAATAAAAATTTAATTTTTTTTTCTTTTTGTGCAAATTGAAACAACTAGATAAGTTTTAAAAACTTTTAGGATAATAATTCCTTGCGAAAAGGAAAGTGTCGATAAATATAGTTACTCTGTTGTTCAAAATTTTAAAAAATCGATTAAAAGCCTCCAAGACAGTAAATGCTTAATGCACCCATCACCATTCTAAGTATTTTTTGAAAATCACTTAACTGTTTAATGTACTCAGGGTTCCCCCTTGATAAGACAAAGAAGGAATTAAACAACATATATTTTTTATAATGATTTGATTCATACAGATTTTTGCATTATATCTGAATGATTTTTTTTCAGTATATATATAAATATATATATATATATATATTGATTTTTTAATGTTCTATCAAAATGCTTGATAATAAAAGCTTTTATCACCTGAAAAGGAAAAAAAAATATTTAATGAATGATTAATTCTACCGAAACAAATCAATCAATAATAATTTTTTTGAAAAATTAGTTTGATTCGTGTTCGCCACTCGGAACTACTGAAGGACTCTTGGTTTTAAAACTAAACAATTTAAATTTTGCGTAGAAAGATTTAAGGTATCTGACTACGTTCGGAACCGTGATTTTGCAAAAGCGTATAAATGGATAATATTTAGATACTTAGTGTCACTTAGATTAAAAAACGTATATAAAATTATTTTTATTACAATAAAAAATTATTTAAGTACAATATTTTGACAAAAAATGAACATAGAATGATCCATTTTCAAAACCTTCTCCTTTTGGGAAAAATGCTTCTATTATAATAATATTTTGCCTGTATATAGCTCAGACTTCTGTACAGAGGCTGAACTACAATTTTTGAATATACAAGTTAGAAGTGGATTTGTCCATATTTTACTACAACAGAGAGGAGAAATTTTAAGAAAAAAGCACCGATAATTATTTCAATTGGTAGTAACTCTGAAAATATTGTGAATTTTTTCAAAAATCCTAGTTCAGATTCTCTGAAAAAGTCTTAACTTTATACAAGCAAAATATTATTATTATAGAAGCATTTTTTATAAAAGGCGAACGTTTTGAAAAAAGATTATTCCAAGTTAATGTTTTGACAAACTATTGTATTTAAATAAATTTTTTTGTCATAATGTCCTTAAAACCATTTTATGCATGCATTTCTAGTCTAAATGACACCAAATATCATTAAAATTATCCATTTATACACTTTTTTAAAATCACTGTTCCGAACGTTGTCGGATACCTTAAACAAATGCCAGCAGCTTTGTGCGGCAAACCTCTCCTATCGAGAAACAGTACAGCAATTGAACTTTCCACTCAGATTGCATTACACCAGTAGTCTTTAATTTTTTTGATTCAAGGAACTCTTAGAACTAGAAGGTGTTTTCAGGGAACCTCATTACACTGTTAGAAGAATATATCTTAATAATATTTAAAGTACATCAACATGTTATAGTTACTTTATGTAAAAACAATTTAAAAGTATTGTATTTTAAAATTTTAACGCAATGTTAATGTAATTAAATCATTCACAATATTTATTTATAATTCAAATGTCTCCTATCTATGCATTATACTTAGTAACTGAAATATGTCCTTCATTTCTTCTAAGCAAATTGTTTAAGTACTGCAAACTGTCAATTAAAATTACCTGCAGCCCATTTCCTATTCACGTTTAATTTGTTTTTATGTTTTGTTTTTGTAGCCCCTCACTTTGAGAAATATTTTTCATTTAAGTACATTATTCTGATTTGGCATTAAAATGTTTATTGCTCTGTGAGAAACCCTATGTATTTTGCATAAGTTTGTAACCTAAATTTTTGGAGCTCTTATTAATTAAATTTAGATTTTGGCGTCGAATCCGTTCATATGTCAATAAGTTATCCCATATCTTTCATCGTAGGTGCTGTTTCCCCTACAAATGAAAAAGGTGTATTTTCCATTAGAAAATTATTTAGTTGCACGAACGAGTATAAAATTAATGGTTATACAAACTTCGCAGAGAATGTGAAACCATTTTGCACTCAAACACATTTATAATTTTATTTTCAATTCATTATTGTGACTCGTGGAACCCCAGGGTTCAGTGGAAACAGTTTGAAGACCTCTGTATTACACAAACGACTTAAAACAAACATGTTGCCATCGCGCAAAGACAAATATAATAGATGGTGTTGGTAAAAGGCATGGAAATAAAATTATTTTATACAAAATACATATTAAATACCCATTGTAAATAATAATAAAAACTGAATAGAAATTAAGTATAGTATATAAACAAGAAATATAAAAAAAAATTTAAGTCAATTCCGACTTTGAATGAATGAATAGAAAGTATTTTATTACGATTGAAAATTGGAATAGGAAAAAAAAAAAATATATATATATAGGAGAGAGTGAACTAATAGTAGAGAGGAACTGAAAAAGAGCATGATTTGTCTGTATTGTTATAACAATGCACACCCGGTTTGGCTGAAAATAGGTTATCGAAGCCAACTTTTGTCTTTGTTTTAATAGTTACATTGTTACAACAATAGAGACGAATCTAAGTTGGCTTCAAAAACCGATAATTAATTTAATTAAATTTAAATATTTAATTAATATTTGGAAAAAACTGTATTAACACATCAAGTGTCATCCACGACAAGTTTTAAAAAATTTATTTGAACTTGATTGGATGAATAGAAAGTATTTTATTAACAATTGAAAATTTGAACAAGATAAATATATAAATAAATAAATATACATAGAGAGTAAGCTAATAGTAGGAATTGTGAATGAGTAAAAAAAAATTAAATAAAAAAAAAGTATAATTCCATCCAATCAATCCGAATAAAATTTTATTTGTTCATTTCTCTACCATCAAGTTTAAAACTTATAAAATCGAGATTTATTAAATTTCAGATCAATATAAAACTCCATAAAGGCAAAGTAAATAAATTTTGCTACATCACAGAGAGAATAAAATGATACTTTACAAGCAGTTATAATTGAAAATGATAAAATTTCTTTGATGCAAGTTAGGTGAACAATGGTTGCTATAATTCATCATGAATTTTGCAAGAGAACGAGTCTTCCACTGCTTTAAATAGCTGTAAAAAATAAATTGTTGCGCATTGGATGAATGAACTCAAGCAAGTTATAACAATGAAAGATATAACTAGTGTTTTAGCAGTGGGGTACGTAATGTAGAAAGAGAACAAATTAGCTGCGATAAGAAATGCCAATACTTTATTCTCGAGCTCCATTAATGCCAGATGTCAAGGCAGTACATTTCCTGAAAGAAAATAAAAATCAAACTTTTTAATGAATATGAAATCAACTTCTGTAATCAATAGTTTTATAAATTTGCTTGCCTGTACTTCAAAAGGTATGCAAACAATTTCTAAGCGCTACGTGAGTGACCTTGATTAAAAAATTGATTTCGATGTACAACTTAAAAATCACTTTCAATATAAAATGTGAGCACAATATTTCAAACATTTGCATGAATCTTCTTCAAAAATTTGAGACAGGTACAGAGATTCATTTACGTAGAAACAGTTACTGAAATAGTGTATCGTTTAGTGGTTGATCATCTTGTAAAAGTAGAAAAGCTCCATGCAAATAGCAGGCAGGATCGCAATTTATTCTGGAGCCCTCCAGTAATTACAATAGATTTTCTTCTTACTTTTCTTAATAAAATCTTCATTCTAATCAAATATCTTTTTTAAATTAACGCTTTCTTTCATGATTCATAATGACTTTTATTTCTGATTTCAAAAGCAATTTTAAATAAAATGAATATTTTATGTGAATTTCAAAGAAAAATTTAGTCATTAGAATGGTATCAAATGGGGTGTTATAACTCATAAAATATTTGGCGAATGATCTCTCAGATGCAGCTAATCTTTGGCGATGTATTGCTAAACATAAATATTCTACATTTGGTATTTTTATATATCACCGTCGACCAATATATCGTAAAAAATGTCGCCAAATTTTATCGTCATCATTATTATTAAGTTCGAACATGCACTGGAGCAATCAACTGGCTGCATATTTCAGCCTGGTGATGTCTTTTCATTTCACGAAATTGGTCGACAATATAATTTGTGAGTATCCTATACATTTATGTACTGGAATACTTCGTAAATTTGGTAAAAGTTAAAGTTCAGATATCGATTTTATATCTCTTGTCAGATATTTGATTGAAATGGTGCTGTATATTTATTGCTCTTTATTAATGATGTTTCTGAAGTTACTACATTTTGTCTAATCCTAGATTTTGCATGTAAAATACTTTCTTCTGATTATTTATGTAAAGTAATAAAAGTTGTTTGTTTCTTAATACGTTTGTTTCTGTATCTTTTTTTTTCTTTTGATACTTACGTATTACGCAGTCTACTAATTCGTCAAACGGAAAGATACCGCCAAACACCTCGATATGCAGCCAATAGAAGAAAACTATCCTTATACATATGCAAACAATAATCTTGTTTTAGTGTGTACATTGACTATTTGTATTGTAAAATATATTTACTTCCATTTATTTAAATTTTTCTTTTCTTTATTTTGCACCTAATTTTTGATTGATTAATTAAATTGTACAATAACTGTAGATATTGTTTAAGTTGTAGAATAATTGTAGATATTGTTTAAATTGTACACACACACACAATTGTACAATAGTTGTGCATATAGTTTAAATTGTACAATAACTGTAGATATTGTTTAAATTGTACAATAATTGTAGATATTATTTAAATTGTACTATAATTGTAAATATTGTTTAAATTGAAAATTCTCTTCAACATTATTACGTCTGCTTTAATTCAATAATTCATGCAACTCTAATTTATCTGATTACTTAATACATTTGCTGATATATAATCGTCTGTTGTTAAAGTTATGTTGATTAAGTTGGCAGCTTTTGTAATTATTCTAAATATGTTCGTACAGATGGTGAAAAAAGAATTGTAATGTGAAATCGGTGCTGGTTGAACTTAATATGCATTTAATTTTGTATATTTTGAAAAAAATTATCATTTATTTGGATATTTGAATGATTATAAAAGCAAAAGGTGTTTGTGGAATAAGCTTTAGCTGTGGAGTGTGGAGTGACAACATTTGGCTATGTTGGCGAAATTGGTCTAAGGTATAATACGTAAGTACCTTTTTCTCTTTTACTGAATAAAAAATTCGGTTCAAGTGTAGTATAGGGGGGCCACTTCGCACAGTCCTTTTATTTTTTACGACTAAAAGTAAAAGTGGTCGTCAAGGTACTTTTTTCGGAATTATTTATTATTAATTTCAGAATGAATTCGATATCTCACCATGACATTTAGATAAAAATCGCCAAATCTGAAGAAAAATCATCAAATCAAAAAGTGCCCCCCCCCTATACTACACTTGAGCTAAAAATTCATATTTAAATTATGAATATTAAACCCCAATATTTTTAAATCGTAGTTATTATTACTCAGTGAAGTTTAAGAGTTTAATAATTTTAATAAGAATGTGAAGTTTAATAAGAATTACGCATTATAAATTAAATGCTTGTATAAAATCTTGGGTACTTACGAATTAGCCTCACCACTGCAAAAGTTTGTGCCTCTCACTCCCCATCATGATATCAAATTAAAGATTCTTACGTGTTTTATTTGAAGAAAAACGATTTTCGCGGTGAAATTATGGCTGTGTTGATGCTAATGCGTAAGGGCCAAATCTTGTCGTGACCATGAAAGGTTACGCAATTTTACCCAAACTTATACTCTATATGGTTCTTACTTATTATACCGTTGACCAATTCGTCAAACGACAAATTCGCATGTACCTACATTTTGTTTGTGCCTATGACGATAGCATTATATACGTAAGGTTTTCTAATTCTAAACTTGTTCCGAGTGTCACCTATTGCCGGCTTCCCCTGAACATATCCTCGATTGTTTGGGGTTAGCTTTGGAAGACGTCCATGCGAGTTCACTTCTGGTGCTGGACTTTGCCAGGGTTAATGGTCTCATGGATCTGATCTAGCTGCCGCTAGATCCTGAAGGACTGAACGCAGCAGCAACAACGATAGCATTTGGCGACTTTTTGATTTGCCAAAATTGTTTGATGGTATTATATGTAAGTACCCATAATATCGAAATTTTGCATCATTTGGTGATATTTTTATGATTTTTAAGAAAAGGTCGAGGAGATTTTATTGATTCACCATGAATTATTTATTCCGGCTTCAAAGCGTAAATCAATTTCAATCGGTTGAAACCTATTTTAGTACTTACCTTTTTTTTTATATAACTTGGTGAATTACTGACATATTAGAAGGAAAATGATCTGTGGGAGCAATTTGACCCCATTTTTTTCTCCGTCACCAGAGTGTAAAATTAACAGGGATTTTATCTTCTAATTAAGCAGTCTAAGCTCTAAATTACTTTATAAATAAATCATAAGAAACACATAAAGTACATTTTTGTTTATAATAATTTAAAACCAATTCAATTAATCAGGGAAGTCCTAGTTGAACCTCCTTATTTTTTGACGCTAAAAATGTTCGTCAAATGTTGCCAAAGGAAAAATTGATTTTTCAAAAGAGGCCAATTCGAGCTAAATCCTAACCACGCAATTCAAAGCTAACCACTACAAAAAATGGCGCCAAATTTTGGTAACCAAATCAAGGGCTTCAACTAGAATCTAACCCAATTAATGTTATTCATTATTTAACATTAGATTTTCCTTCTAAGAATTTTGAAAAGTTTATAATGGGTACTTACGTATTATCACAACAATCACCAACTCTATTAATAACTCGCCAAGTTGGCAACCCCGATTTCCTATGGGTTGTAAGCGCTGAATTGGCATCTATGTGCTTCGTTTCATATAATGTCGCCAATAGGTTGCGATAATACGTAAGTATCGTTTAAGGAACAAATAAAGCTATTTCACCGTACAAAAAGCAAATGAAAAAGAGATAAACTACCAAGTGCGGAAAAACCATACAAATATTATCGATTTTGGTTTCCTGATGTTTCCTAAGCTTATTTTTCTTTGTAGGGAAAGTGTGTATATCTTGTGGGTACTTACGTATTATCTCAACCGTATTGGCGACATTATATGAAACGAAGCACATGGTTACGAATTCAGCGAGAACGACACATAGGAAATTAGGGTTGTCAACTTGGCGAGTTATTAATAGAATTGGCGATTGTTGCGATAATAATTTAGTACCCTGCGAAAAAATGTTTTTTCGAAATTCACCTTATTCCGTATATCGATCTTTCCTAGGTTTTTTTCCAAGACACTGTATGCTTTCTTTTTACATAGTTTTTATTTTTATGTATTTATTTATTATTTTTTTTTGTGAAATCTTTTAAAAAAAGTCGATTTTGATTTTAAATTCGAATTTAAAAACAAGCCGTGAACCATGTTTGATTCATCTTCTATCTCTGTCTCATCACTGTGATGAACAGAGACTAGGCCCTGAAAAAGTGCACGGTTTGTTATTTTTTTCAACCGAGTAATTTCAAAAATCCAGTTTGAAAAAAAAAAGGCTTTTTATTATTTTTGAAAATTACTCGAAACTGGACTTAGATATTTTATAATTTCCCTATTTTTCGAAATATAATCACACACAAAACTTTTTCTCCGTATTCTGGATTTAAAATTTTCTCTAGAAATGCAGATTTTTTAAAAAAAATATGCTTTTCCTCGAGTAACCTTTCGTGGAAGCATTATTTGTACTCGATTTTTTTTTCTTACTTTTACCTTAAAAGTTAATCTAATTTGTTATTAGTATCGACATTTTTGATAGCTCTTACTTTAAAACAACTTTAAAAAATTTTAAATTTCGTGCATCCGTAAAGTATTTATTTAGTTCAGCAGCATCACACATAACACTCTCCATCTGGGAATTAATTATAAATATAGTTTTTAAATCCCTTGTGCTCGACTTTTCAAGAGTCAACGGCCAAATGGATGTTTCTGTCTCTAGACGGTTAGCAATAACAACAACATAATTTTTACATTATTGATATTTCTTTAACAAATGTACACTCATGTCCAAAATTTAGGTCACAAACATAAAATCTGTGAAACTGATGAACTATTTACTGCGTTGGCATAAAATTTGGCACAGAGACATATGACAATGCGAGAAAGAATGTAGCAACATAACAATATGGAAAAGATTTTAATTGTGAATTAAGATACAAGTCATGTCAAAAAGTGCTAAATCATGAATCAGAGATAAAGCATTTATCTCGCGCAAAGTCTGTCTAAGTTGGAGTGTGACCACTGTGAATTGTTATACAAGTCTCAGAACGAGCAGCCATTCTGTCTATGAGGTTGTTAATTTGTGGCAATAAAGCGCATTTTTTCCAAAAGCGGGTCTTGTATTTCCTGTGGGGTCCTGGGAAGGAGCTACCCTGACAAATGGCTTTTCCTAGACCACCCCAAACATATTCAACAGAATTATGATCCGAAGACCTCGAGGGTTAATCCATACGGCGAATATCTGCTTCTTCATGAAATGTATCAACAATATGAGTTCAGTGTGGCCACGCATTATCGTCCATAAAAAAGTAGTCCAGACCCATAACACCCAGATAAATCTCAAGCATAGGCTTCCCAACATGACATCCCTATAGAGCTGTGTGTTGATAGTACCTCTATCGAAAATCGTAAAGTAATGTATTAACTTGTGATATGTGGTCTCTTGGTGACTATATCTTTGATTGTCAGCGTGAATTAGAGGTGGGATTCTCAAATGACAGATATTTAAAATTCTTAATATGACTTTATTAAGAATATAACTTAAATTTCTAATAATTTAGATAAATTTATATATAAGGAGGATCTAATGAATCAAACACACAGCGATAGTTAAACTGTACTACGTAATTTAGACTACATGTATCTATAAATAATATTATTCGCCTTACCTCTCAATTTGATAATATTACAAGTCCTAATATCAAATAATCAGTCCTAATTTCAATCCAAACTAAGATTCTATCACGGTAATAGAAACACCTGGGCGCGCGTGCAATGGTATGCACCTTGTAAATAATGGCTTGATATCTGGTAACTTTACGATAGGCCGCCCATTCACACTCAGAGTCTCTTCCTAAACATAACTTTCCCTAAATTGCCATACCGTTTACTGAAACTCTCTGTTCTTTTAAAAGCTATCTTATTTGCATTTCATATAATCGTATTTCACTTTTTGATTTGGGTTGGAAAAGATTTGCCATTAATCTTGGCTGTCAAAGAACCTAGAGGTTATGTTACAGAAAAGACGCGTGGAGCCCATCAAGCAAACTGCCTAACACTATGCCACTACATACAAGCAAAGGATTCCTTTGCCGCCAAATCTGTCGATTTTTGTTATGTAGGAGGGATGGCAGCTAGCTCCATTTTCTCTCCAGGGGAAGACTGGAAGAGAATCACTTTGTTCAAGTTACATTTTCTGACTCATCACTGAAAAACACGCCCCATTCTTGTGGTGTCCATGACTGATTTTTTCTAGCTCCACGATATTCGGTCTTTCCTGCTGATGCAGTCAGCAATGCACCAGCCTGGAACCGGGCATAAAAGCCAAGTTTAAGCATGACGGCTGCTAAGTTGGATCAGCCTGTTTGGAAATTCCTTCTCCAGTAACGTTAGCCAGATCATGAGCAAGCTGAGGGAGCTATTGTCCGCCTGTATCGTCATGCGCGCCTCAAATGCCAAGTAGCGATCCTGTGAAGATATCAATGCTCTGTGGCGACTTTTGCTGACCTTCCTGGCGATACAGTACTACTTTATTTGGAGTTGATTTCATAACCGGGAGACTACTCGCGCCACTCTGTAACCATCGAGCCTCCTCCGCTTGAGAATGGCCAGCTTCAAGCCTGCCAACGTTTCTCCATCTCAAGGAATTATCTAAAATGATTTATATGAGAAGTCATTCCTTACTGCAAACTAACTTGTTTGTTTTAATGCAATATTCACAAAGCTGGAAGAAAAACTCCCATATGCTTGAATAGTCTCAATCCCCAGTAGATCTGCAAAAACTAACGCTAAACAACACATTTTCCCAAACTGAAGGTTGATGTTGTATTACCCGTTCTTCAAAACATATAAAATACGAATTCTACCAGTTTTACAGGAGGCATTTAAAATTATGACAAAAAATATGTTTGTAACCTTAATTTTGGACATGAGTATAAAATACTCGTACCAATAGGATTTTATTTAAAGGAGAGTTTACAATATAAAAATAAAAATTAGTCATTAACCAAATTCATATCTTAAAGAATAATTATTCACCTCTAACTTTAATGGACTTCTACCGATAAAAAATATATTTATTGCTTGCTTATTTCTTAACGCTCGACAGAAATAAGCTCAGAGTTCAAATAGATATTAAATGAAATCGATAAAAGGAAATTTAAAAAGAGAATATATATGTTTTTTGTTACTCAAATGCTCTAAATCCTATTTTCCGTAAATGGCAATAAATCAGATAAAAAAAATATTCTTTTTAAATATTAATTAATATTTTTTTTTATTTTAAAAGATTTTGAAGTCCTGAAAAATATTTATTACATACAAAAAAATTATTAATTTACGACTAGAAAAATTTGTCAGTTTCTAAAAATAAATGAAAAAATGCAATAGCAGATATATGTAGATCATTTTTATATAAATATTAACAAAAATTTAAAAAATATTTAATAAAAAGAGATTTTTAATAACAAATTTAATGACTGGAATAAAACTTTTAAAATTTTTACTGTTAAAAATTTTAAAATTTTTTTATTTGAATTTTTGAATTTTTATACAATTATTTTGTAGGAAGTTCTCAACTGTCTTACCGAGTAACTAGCGATAAAAAAAAATTATAAAAGTAAATTTAAGAAATATAAGCAATTAATACAAAACATTTCAAATTTTAGTAGATCATGCCATCAAATCATAACAGAAAAAGCAGAAATAAACTTTATTACCTTTTCTTGTACTAAAAGCAGTTGAATCACCGTGATCAAGATATCATTGTTTTTCTGTGCTATGATTGTGTAATTTTCAGATTAAATATTAATTCATTTCATTTCCTAAAACGAAATCGCGGTAAATGACACGATAATTTCAGAATCGTAATCTGGTCATTTCTAGAAATATATCATTTGAAAGATTACGAAATTCCCTTTCACACAGCTCTAAAATGTAAAATCGAGTTTTGGTGCTAAGGGATAAGGGCAAGAGAGAGAGGTGAAAAAGAACTTGATAAAAACATATATTTCCTTATATGTCAAGAACTGGTTGACAATCAGTTTAATTGCTAATCTTGCTGATCTTTTTACTCGAATAAAAATATTTCCGGGTGTATTATTTTTTATGTATTTAGAATATATTGAAAATTAAATGCTTTCGAAATGCAGAAGATTTCAAATCTTTATTTTCTCCTTTGAATTTTATTTGAAATTTTCCATAGATTTAACTTAATAACTAATGTAAATGAAAGCTGAATAGTTTTTAGCTATAAAAAAAAATTGCTTAATTTTAGTTTATAATGATAAAAGGAAACATATCATGTGTTGTTTTATATACTTTCTTAATACCTGCTTCATTTTGATAATTTATAATTTTTTTCTAATTTACCTTATTAATTTTATTTGCAGTTGTATTTGTCACCTATTATTAATCTAAGTTGGTATTGCTATCGCTTACAAAAATATGAGGAAATTTGTATTTCTGGTAAATTTTGTGAGATGTCCTCACCTCTTTCTTGGGCACTTATATATATAGGAGGTAGGGAAGAAACACTCGCCATGATCCAATCAATATATTTATTGATCCCACAAAATAACGACACAAATTCAATTGATAATGGTAAAAGAATGTCTCTGTGCTAACCGCGAAAGTGGAACAACGACGAAATACACGAATGATTAGGAGACTATCAAACTCGATCCATACTTTATATAGGATATAATATATTACCCGATTTAATCTAATATTAATTTAACCTAAGGGATCAATCTCGTCACTTTAAATCTTTCCCCTAATAAGTATTTAATCACAATAAATCAATAGTGATAACTGTCAGTAACAATCTCACCTGACTTCTGGTTTACATCCACTCCTACTCTCTTTTAGCTAGAAAACCTCGACTATATATAGTAATTTACATACCACGATTTCTTCTTCGGAAGGGTTGGTTGTAATAAACTTCGAGAGGGCAGTTAGAGGAAGGTACGAATAGATCCAAATGCTAAATTTTACTAGAAATTCTATTTCGTTTGATTTCATCTTGTTTTTATTCGAATTTAAATTTTTAACACTAGTAATATTCATAAGTTTTCTTCTCATAAAGCCCTTATAACAAAATAAATAACTGTACGCTAATTTCACAAATAAATACCGCATATCATGTATAAGCTGAGAACGTTTGAAACTATTTTAAAGTTAAAGTAATTGATTGGCTCTGACCTAAGAAAATGTGTACTTTAAAAAAAATCCGTCAGTCATATAAAGAATTGGGGGACTTCTATCCTGAAGGAAAGTCTCATGAATTTTCCAAAGTTTGTGTCAGAATTCGAGTATCCAAATTTTCTTAAAATTCACATTCTCTTGATTGGGATGTTTGAAGGGATATTATTGGGGGTTTCAGCGATATTTTCTCTCCAGAATAAACATAGGTCGACGATCACTTGCCATATTTGAATTTCTTTCCGCTCATTTTCCACACTCAAAATGATGCAGTTTTGTGTCCAAGATAATAAATGACGGTGAAAAGTGTGTTAGCTTCCTTAGATATGATAGAGAGAAATAAAGCTGAAGTCTTTTTAGTATTCATTTTTTACAGCAGTTTGATTGAAAATATTCCACCGTTTTACTAGCTTAGCATTTTCGCTTCAGTGCGGCTTAAATACAGGTGGTTTCAATTCTTTTGGGAAATCTTTGAAAAAGTGCACCGTCGGAGTATACTAGGATTTGTTTATCGAAAAAATATTCTATGAATATTTAAAATATTAATTTCTTCGTTCTTTTCCTAATGGAATTTCTAATTTTCAAGTTAGAAAAGAAAAACAGATAAGTCTCCCAAGTGTGAATGTATTTTGTTACGAAAAGGAATTTAAAAAATACATACGTTACCGTTAAAGGTGAAATCTTTATTTTATAGAATAATTCAGGTATTTCCTTATAAAAATAACTAGACAACTTCAGTTAAAGTACCTTTAAAATTCAAGTATATAACGCGCACCTATACTTCTCTCAAAACTGCATTTTTTAATTTTAAGGTATATTCGCCGTATAACACACCCCCTTCTTTACGAAGAAATCTGAAATATTAGTATACAATGTTCTTATGTTTTGAAGTCATTTATTCGAGGTATTATCCCAGACTTTTGAAAAAATAATATACTTCTAAATAAATAACTCTTTTAGTTCATAAGGCATGTCATTTCATTTAAATAAACAGTATTTCCATATGAGTATTTCGAATTTTTTTTATGCTCATCCGTTTTGTTATTTTTAAAACTATTGTTTTTATACCTGACGTATAACGCGCACCCTTAAATTTCGATCTTATTTTTTGTGTTAAAAGGTCGCGTTATACACCGGATTTTACGGTATATAAAATTATTGAATTCTACAATTTAACTTGGTATTCTATAGAATACGATTACTTGATCGTTAAAGTATGAAATACAGCACTCGCGTGAAAGTTCGTTGAACAGTTTCTAGCTGCTTTGCAATGACGTGTGTGTATGTGTACCTTTCATTTGGTTACTTTTAAACGTAGAATTTATGTTCGCGTTTTGCATTTTAGATTATTGACAAATATTTTTTCAATTTGCTTTTCAAGAATGATTTCAGAGGAATGGGAGCCCAACTCTATAAATAAGAAAGAATGAATCTTATTAAATAAACGTGGGCCAAAGGAAAACAGTGCTGCCCTTTACTATGAAAATTATTAACTTGATGACTGAAGTAAAAGAGGGCTAAATCAGCGCAGAAATAAAGTACCATGACTATTAGTTAGTCCAGAGTATTATGATATACTTGAAATCAAGGAGAGTAGAAATGTTAATTGTGCAGTAAAAAGGAAAATATATTCTCCCCTTCTTGATTAATTAATGAGCAAGAGTAAATTGTATCATCTGCTTTTCCTTATTATTTATCAATTAATCAACCGCAATAGGGATAAAATGTATTTTCGAGAGGTAAGTGTGCATTTATGATCAATCAATTTTATAAAATATCTTGAAGTTGTTTATTTTTCACTTTAATGGTCTATCATTAGTTATTTCCCATAAAATAAATAAGCAAAGTATGAAATTTTTCATCCATTATATACTTTAACTCTTATTTGTCTAGTTATTCCATGAAATACCTAGTTATTCTATAAAATAACTGAATTCTACATTTTAACGGTAAATAAAAATATCTTTTAGTTACATAATTGATTAAAGATCAAACCTACACACAATATTGCATAATCTTTCCAATTTACTATAAGTGATTTTTTTTATGAAAAGGATTAATTTTTTAAAAAATATTTCTAAGTTACATTCTTATAAAGAATAAACCTTTTTTTAATGTCACAGATGAGATTGAAATCAGGATGATTGTTAGAAAAATGAATATCATCTCATCTTTTAGGAAAGGGGATGAATGTTTCATTAGTCGATAAAACTGATAATTTCATGATAGAGTAGTAAAAATTCCCTTTTGTATTTACAAAACATACATTTATAATCGAGCTATAATATTCTCAGTATTTAAAAATTTTTAAAGTTAAACTACAAATCTACTTTCTCATATACAGGGCAGTGCGGATGGAATCGATCCATCACTTTCCAAAAAATTGTATTTTATTTCTTAAAAGTATTTTTATTCCATCTTTCACATTTGATCTTTAACTTCCTACCCCGAAGAAAAACTATGCTTTTGCAACTTATTCAAGAAAAAAATAAATCCTATACAACAAATAATAAATATTTATTTAAATATTTTTATAAATATTTGCATGATAAAAAATCAAGGAATAATCGTATCAATGTCTATTACACTACACCTTCATATTGGTGTAAAGACATATATCTTCTTGCTCTTACTGATAATAACTAAAGTCAGAAGGTTTCAGTGTTTCAAGTTTCCTTCCTTTCTGGCGAGTTTGGTTCAACACATCTGCCTTTTACTAATTGTAGGTGATTCTTTTCCTGTGGTAATCCATCGGATTTTACAGTTGGCGACAAATGGGATTTCCTAGAATAATAAAAACAATTCTATTTAAAAAGAAAAATAATGATTAACACTTTAACTGTCAAGTTATTTTGATGATTTGGGTACACAAATTGTCAAATTTTTGAACCAAAGAACTTGACCTCAACCACAGTCTTCAGTAAAGTGCTGCTATCTATTGAATTGAGCGTACATTAACTTTCCCTGAGAATCAGTCGGGTTTCACAAAGAGATGAAGCCTAAATAAACTTCTCCCGATATATCTTCGTGTAAAACAATATGATGCACTCAAAAAAAATTGTTGTAAATCGTTGTAAATCGTTTATAAAAGAGTTAGATCAAAAAATAAATTAAAAGTAAATTCATTTTAAAATCATGTCTGCTTTTCTCCGAACCCTCTTACACCTGCGAACTCTGGTTTCTTGGACATAAAATTTGATATTGGCAGACATATTAGATGTTGTTACGAATTTTGTGTATATAGTGTAAATACGTGTATTTGGATGTTTAATGTATTTATATTGCTCTATGCGGTATTTATTTTTAAGTAAGTTAAAATTGTAATTATGTTTCACAAAACAATGCCGCCCCTTATGCTATAAATGGCGATTCAATGAGAACTTGGCGAAATCTTGGCGGTAGAGCCAAGTTGGTATCATTTCTTTTAAGACCCATATTTTGCGCCACAGACCGTGGGTGTTGGTGATAGTTTGGGACCCTCTGGATTCTTCTAGAAAGTGCAGTGGATCTCGCTACTAAGTTCTACGCTTTATAACGCGCGGATTTTTCTGGAAGTTTCCGTCGGGTTTATAAATAGAGCAAATGCCAGCCGCGTGAGTCAGCCCTGATTAAACCAGCGAGTAGTGAGGATTGTTTTGGATCTGAAGGATTAGCCTGGCTGTGCTTGTGAATAATCTTTACTTACGTGTATTTTAAACACTGGTGATTGTGTTTGATTGCTGTTGAAGGTGCAAGACCTTCGGATATTTACCCTGTGAATATTGCCGCTGAATCCTGTATTTAAAGGGATTGATTTTTGATAATAAACTCGCATCGCTCTTTAAAGAACTGTTTATTTCTTGTGATTGTTTTGCATAAAATCATCGAACCCGGATCTACGTAACAATATTATGGATTACTACTTCATTAGATATTATAGATTAGAAGAACAAATAGATTCGAACGTATATCTCATTATCCTATTATTAAAATAAACGAACCCGCATTTCCGAGTTAACTTAATTATGATTTAATATCGGCAAAAGTACACACTTTTTATATTAAGCGTTTGTCGTCAGACATTTTGATTTACAGAAAGTTAACTTGAAGTTGCGTTCTAATAGTTTTTCCTCAATGGTTTTATTTAACCGAAAAGAATCTACAAAACACTATAAATTACGATACTTTTACTAACTACACCATCGACCGACTACACCTTTTGCCGCAAGACGCTGCTGGGCGTTGTAGCCACAAAGTAAAACTACGCGTATTCAAAAACACACAATAATCTTGTTCAGGCATTATAAAATTGTGTAGCATTCTTCTTATTTCGTTGGTAAAAAATTAAAATTTAGAATCTATTTCTTAAGCAGAAGCTTCATCATGGTGGAATAAATATTTTCAAAACGTGTACCGTCTAATACATATACCCAAAAGACTCATGGGGTTTCTGGTAGGCGGAAGAATAAAAATTACGGAAGTGCACTATATTTAAATTCGGATTTAAGTAAATTTATGTGCGACTTTTTCTATAGAGAAGATTTATTTATCAAGTGATTCTTGAATGCAATTACGGTGCTCTGGTCCCCTTGAATAACTGTTACTAAATCTGTTTATTCTGGCGCACGTGTTTTATTTTAATACAGTATTTTATTCATCTAATCCGCCCAGTGACGCTGGACTGCTGTACTGAGGTAACGGGTTTGAATTCTGGAGGAGACATGGATGCTTGTAAATGGAGAGTTCCTGTGCAGCATGGAGGAATTCTAAATAATCTCAGTCGAAAGTTCTCTCGAAAGGTTGGTGGTACGGAAAGAGGGATGGAGCTTTCAATCTTCGGGTTTTTTGGGCAATAACTAAAGTCAGAAGGTTTCAGTTTTTTCAAGTTTCCTTTTTAAGGGGTTTGGTTAAAAATTGCCCTAATTGTGGGTGTTTTTCCTGTTAATCCATTTGATTTTACAGTTACAACAATGGGATTTCCTAGAATAATAAAACAATTTATTTAAAAAAAAATAATATTAACCTTTAACTGTCAAGTTATTTTGATGTTTTGGGGTTTACAAAAATTGAAAAATTTTTGAACAAGAACTTCTGACCTCTAACCATTGAGTCTTCAGTAAAGTTCATCTTTGAATTGAGCGCAAAACTTTTCGAATCAGTCGGGTTTCCGAGATGAACCTAAAAAAATTTCCCCCCCGATATATATTCGTTTTAAAACAATATGATGCACTCAAAAAATTGGGTTTAAATCGTTGTAAATTTTTTTAAAAAGAGTTGATAAAAAATAAATTAAAAGTAACTTTTTTAAAAAATCATTCTTTTTTTCTCCAAACCCCTCTTACACCCTGAACCCCGGGTTTACAAAATTTGATATTACAGACATTTTAAATGTTGTTACAAATTTTGTTATATGTTTAAATAATGTGTATTTGGATGTTTAATTTTTATATTTTTCTATGTTAATTTATTTTATTTAAAAATTGTACTTTTCAAAACAATGCCCCCCCCTTATGTTATAATGGCGATTCAATAAAAACGGGCAAATCGGGGGTGGGGAAAAGTTGGCATTTTGGCGACCATTTTGGCGTCTTGGTGACCTGTTGGCATTTTGGGGACTTTTGGTTCTTCTAGAAGTAGTGGATCTCGCCACAAAGTTCACGCTTTATAACGCGTGCGGATTTTCTGGAAGTTTCCGTCGGGTTTATAAATGAAATCCAGCCGCGGTGGTCAGCCGAGATAACCATGGGCAATTACCCCTGTTGGTCCCCTTTTAAAAAAAATTTAAATACTATGATTCCCATCTCCCAAATTCACCGACATCAATAACCCCACTTTTAGAAAAAAAATCAACTTTTTCACCTCTGCCGTTCCTCCCCCATAAACAGCGTCCCAAACCAATAGAAAACAAAAACCCCACCCCAATCACATACATCAATTTCGCGACAAGAACAGGCTAAAACTTTATCACAACACCTTTAAAAACCAAAAAACCCTTTACTACAATGCAAGAAAAAATTAAAAAATAAGGAAACACTCACAACAATCTCAAACTAACTAGAAACACTAAACACTCCGACAATAGCCTCTGGCATGTCAAAATTCTTTCAAAAAAAAATCTAATATTCCTTCCCTCTCAAGCCCTTCTGGAGTCCCCTAAAAAGTGACGAAAAAAGGGAAATATTCTCGCACTAACTCTTAAAGAAAACTTCACTGAAAAAAAAAGCCCTTTGGTGATGGCCATCCTATTGAAAAGGGAAAATTACTAACACTCTAGAAGAATTTTTAAAGCAATCCCCCCCCTTCCCCCCCTACTCCCCCTGATAAAAATCCTTGATTACATCAGGCTTTTTAAAATAACAAAGCTCCTGGCTCCGACCCTAATCACTAATAAAAGGGTTTAAAAAATTTCCTCCATCAAAATTCATATACCCCAACCCCTTAATTAATAAAATTCTTTTATTTCGGGGCATTTTCAAATAACTGGAAAAAAAAGGTTTGTTTTTTCCCCCCCCAAAAAGCCAAAATAAAAACGCCCACAACCCATCTAGCTACCGCCCCAATTTCCCCCCTAAGCTTTTTCGGAAAAAATCATTTTGAATATGTAATTCTGATTAGACTTAAACAATTTACCAATGATACTAATTTTATCAACCCTAATCAATATGGCTTCACCAGGAATCTCTCGACCTATCCCCCCTGCTCGGACTTCTAAAAAAACCCTTTCCCCAATTTCCCAAGAGGCAGATCCACGGGAAACTGTCTTTCTTGACACCCAAAAGGTTTTTCGACGGGGGTCTGGGTCAGGGGGCCAAAATCTATAAGCTCATCATTAAAAATTTTTTCCACCTGCTCAATTTTCCCCCTAATTAACTCATATCTTGTTAACAGATCCTTTCAAGAAAGAGTAAATGATACTCTCTCTAACACCTTCGGGGTATAAATTTTGGGGGGCCCCCCCAAGGGGGTCCCCCCGGGGCCCCCCTGCTATTTAACACCCTATTTTAAAACACACCCTTCTCCCCCCCCAAACTAGCCCCCAATATTTATGCCGACGACACTGTACGCTCGCTACCTACAAAAATCCCAACACCATTTTTTTGGCGGCCAACCGCCTATTTTCTCCCCAAATTACTTCGATACATGGAAAATTAAAATTAATGTCGATAAGACGATGGCAGTTCTCTTCACAAAAGAAAAAAAAAACCGACGCCCCCCTCTCTATTCAACACAACTCCAAGTGGTCTCAGAGCAAAAAAATCCCTTTTGGTTTGGTACTGGGAAAAAAACTCATTTGGGAAACCTTTTAACACAAAACCGGATAAAATTCCGGAAGGGCTCTAAGAGTTTTCCCCCTTAATTGGCCGGAAATCTGATTTAAATATGTATAATAAAATTACTTCTCTACACTGCCGTTTTGCCCACCAATAATAACCTATGGTTTTCCGCCTGTGTGGGGGGTATCCCGCAGGTTTTAACTTAAAAAATTCCAAATTGCTCCGGGGCTTTATTAATCAAAAAATTGTTAAAACAGATGGTTCTTTAAAAAAACTCCTTAATTTATAAAGGAAAATCAAAAATTTTCCCCCTTTAAAGCATATTTTTAAAAAATGGCCATCTCATTTTCAATAGACTACCTAATATTGACAATGAAAACGTTCAAAAATTAAAAAACTATTATCCCCGAGCCAGATATTAAAGACCCAGGAGGGGGAAATTTTCCCAGACTTTTGTATTATCCCCTAACAATTAACTTAGTCGCTCCCGGTGGCGAGCGACCATTATTTTTTTTCTTTTCTCGCATTCCTTAAACTTAATTTTTTAAACCCCCCAGGCTAATTTTTACCCCCCCCCACTTGCTCCAGTTCCCAAAGCATCGGGGGCGAATAGGGGTTTCCTACTCTCCACAGTGCCATAGACCAACCAGCGGGTCACCACTCAAACAACGATCAGGTTTTCCCCCCAAACCCCTGAAACTTCCCCCACTGCCCCTAGCCCCGCCTTCCTTCCAAAAATCCCACAACCAATCAGGGGGTCTCTCCAAAACCAGGCCCATCCCCCAGCAGGCCCATCTACTTTCGAAAATGGGATGGAGGAAGCTTTGCGTTCCCTTTCCCCGAACATGCAGGGGTCAGCAACGTCGGGGGTGGGGTCGGGCTTGATTAAACCCCGGTAGTGAGGATTGTTTTGACTAGCGGTTGGGTCGGCTTGGGGCTTGTGAATAAACTTTCTTACGTGTATTTTTAAGCACTTTTGGGGATTGTGTTTGATTGCTGTTGAAGGGTGAAAAACCTTCCCGGAATTTCCCTTTAATATTCCCCTGAATCCTGTATTTAAAGGTTGGATTTTTGATAATAAATTCGCATCGCTCTTAAGAAAATGTTTTTTTTTTTCTTGTGATTGTTTTTTCATAAAAACTGAACCTGGATCTACGTAAAATTTTGGATTACTAATATTTGATATTATAGATTAGAAGAACAAATAAAATTCGAACGTATATCTAAATCCTTTAAAAAAAGAACCCCATTTCTTTTTAACTTTTAATTTTGATTTAATATTTGGCAAAAAGTAAAACTTCTTTTTTAAAATTAAAACGTTTGTCGTTGTATTTTTTTTTACAGAAAGTTAACGGGGGAATTTTTCCCTTCTAATAGTTTTTTCCCCCAATGGTTTTATTTTTTAAACCCATTTAAAAAAATCTACAAAACCTTAAAAAAGATACTTTTACTAACTACACCATCGACCGACTAATTTTGTCGTAAGACGTTGCCAAGTGTTGTAGTCAATAACGTAAAACCATGCGTATTCAAACACAATAATCTTGTTCAGGCATTATAAATTGTGTAGTATTCTTCTTCTCTTATTTCGTTGGTAAAAAAAATTAAAATTTAGAATCTATTTTCTACAGAAGCCATCATGGTGGAATATTTTCAAACGTACCGTCTAATACATAAGTACCCAAAAGACCATGGGGTTTCGGTAGGCGGAAGAATAAAAAAATTACGGAAGTGCACTATATTTAAATTCGGATTTAAGTAAATTTATGTGGCGACTTTTTTCTATATAGAGAAGATTTATTTATCGCGATTTTGAATGCAATTACGGTGTTCTGGTCCCCTGAATAACTGTTACTAAATCTTGTTTATTTCAAGTGCACGTGTTTTATTTTTAATACAGTATTTTATTCATCTAATCCGCCCAGTGACGCTGACTGCTGTACCGAGGTAACGGGTTTGAATTCTGGAGGAGACATGGATGCTTGTAAATGGAGAGTTCCTGTGCAGCATGGAGGAATTCTAAATAATCTCAGTCGAAAGTTCTCTCGAAAGGTTGGTGGTACGGAAAGAGGGATGGGAGCTTTTCAGGACCTCTTCCAAGGTTGTTCTCTTTTAAAATAGGGATGGAATGAAGCCGAAAGATACTATCACCTGTTTTGCGCTCAAGGCTGAGACGAAAACGACAGACGATGCTACATGATGGATTTAGTAGATTTCGATTAGGTGGCATTAGGAGGTAAGAGATTAATTCAGGTGGCACAACATTCTTCTAAATCTTCGCCAAGTTATTTATCGACGAGCTAATACGGAAAGAGCACGCAAGAACTCATTTTCGTGCATGTGTAGAAGCGATGGTAGCCTTTGGCATTGTTTTCTGATTTGGCGATATATTTCGATTAAGAGCATAAATTATCGACTGTAATTTGTTCGTATTGAAATTACTTTCCACAGAAAGGAAATATTAAGCAAACTCTTTTACTATTTTCATTTCCGTTGTAAACTATTTAGTGTATACTTTATTTATCGCCAACGTGGCGATTTATTGTCGTAGTATTGGAGAGAAACCGACACAGAAACATAGGTTGCTGGCACATTTTAGCTTTATTTCTTTCTTGGTTGCCAAAGGTGCAAACTTAACCAAAATTTCATTCTCCATTTAGGGTATATTATAATGTGCACATGCGACCATAAATAGAAATAATCATTTTCTTTCACCACTCACTTAATGATGACCTTTCACTTAATGAAACTATGATTTATGTAATAATATGATCCACTTAATGTTGATGGAGCAGGTTATACACTGCTGGCCACCGTAAATGCAACACTTTGAAGGAAGCATGCAAATAACATGAAATTTACAACATGCATTAGTGGAGGTGAGATATGCAAATGATTAGAATTTCAGCGCAGATACACATCACGAGCCCCTGTGGCGCCACCTCAAAGCGCTATTTAAGGCTTGGAGATTTCGACGATTTCAAGTTCGGCAATTGTGTTTATCTTGTGGTTTTTTCAAAAAACGATCAGATATGTCTCGTAGAAAACAGCGATAAGCTTTTGATCAAGTATCCGAGTTCGACAGAGGAAGGATAGTGGCCTACCGAGATTGTGGATTATCTTTCAGGGAAATCGGTAGTTGTGTTGGACGAAACCAAACAACTGTAATGCGGATATATGACCGTTGGATGCAGGAGGATACAACGGACCGACGTGGTCGATCGCATCCACCTCAGTGCACTACTTCATGTGAGGACAGGCAAATTGTGCGCTTGGCAGTGATGGATCGGTCAGTCACTTTACGAACCATAGCAAAGCACATTGAGTCTGTAACGCATCATTCAGTGTCTGCGCGTACCATTCTATGCCGTTTACAACAGAGTGGTCTGTCCGCAAGACTCCGTTGATTGGTCTGCCCTTGACGCAGAACCACAGACGTCTTCGCCGCCAATGGTGCGATGCAAGAAGGATATGGGCGGCAGAATGGAATGAAGTTATCTTTACTGACGAGTCACGCATCTGTCTGCAACACCATGATGGTCGGATTCGAGTCTGGAGACACCGTGGAGAGAGGATGTTGAACAGCTGCGTTATGCACCACCACACTGGTCCTGCACCGGGTATTATGGTATAGGGCGGTGTTGGATATCACTCTCGCACTCCTCTGGTACGCATTGCCGGTGCTTTAAACAGAGCCAGTTGTCCTTCCTTATCTTCAGGGCTTGGCCACAGCCCTATTTCAACAGGATAATGCGCGACCACACGTGGCACGCATTGTTCAAAGGTTCTTCGTCAATCACCAGATTGAATTGCTTCTCTGGCCGGCTCGCTCTCCGGATCTTTCGCCGATAGAAAACATGTGGTCCATGGTTGCTGAACGATTGACCCAGATTACACCCCCAGCTTCCACACCACACCAGATCAACTTTGGCAACGTGTGGAAGCTGCTTGGTCTGCTGTACCCCAAGAACACATCCAAAGTCTCTTTGAATCAATGCCGAGGCGTGTGGCAGCGGTGATTTCCAACAATGACGGCTAGTCTGGCTACTGATTTTGGCAGGAACCACACTTCACAGAAGTCTATAAATTTAATCATTTGATACTTGGTCAACATGTTATCTACAAAATAAATTTTGTTGTGCTATCTCTTGTCTTTCTTGGTGTTGCATTTACGGTGGCCAACAGTGTAGTTTGTTTGGCAGAAAATGATCAACGAAGGTTCTAACACAAAATGTGAAAACTGATTTTTAATTAGTAATATAGAAAACTTATAGGAAAAAAACCAACTTACCAGCCAAACCATAAAGAGCATTGCTTTTAATGAATACTTTTTCGGACATTGTATTGATGAGGTTGCCTTCAAATCTAAAAACTCCAAGATGTGGCATATCGCTAAAGATATCCTCTGGTAACTTTGATATTCTGTGGAAACTGTAAATATAATAATAATAACGAATTGATTTTTTTAGTCAAAGAATACGTCTAAAGTTTGAATTAAAAATAACATCTTGTAGCAGCAATACATTCTGTGATTAGTTCTTATTGTTATTAGATGAAAAAAAGCAGAACAGATATAATATAATTTTACATAATTTCTATGCCATGTTATACCGTATCCATATCGTAAACCATGTTTAAAAAAATATTTTGTTTCCATTTTATTAATACTACGTTAGTATTCTATCATGCCGTGGTACTTAAACTGTGGTCCGCGAACCCCTAGGAGTTCGCGGAGTTTCTCATGTAACTTTGAGATTTCCATCTTTTGCAGACTCTGAAAGGCATCGTGAAAAAATTGAAAGATGTACCATACCAGACTAGGTCAGTAAATTGTCCCCAATGACAAAATTCTACTAGAACATGAATTTTTTTTTTGAATATTAAGTCGGGGAGGGATGTTCAAAATCTTGGGGGTTCACGATGTCATTCTGATGCATAAAGGGGACCGCGATGATCAAAAGTTTAAAGATGTTTATACAGCCTTTTTAAAAGTTTATACAGCCTTCTTTATTTCCAATAAAACGAAGACACGACATGAGGAATTGTCATAAATTATTTTTTTTTACTTTTTAGTTCGATTCACTATGAAATCGTGTTTTTTAGTTTTTTTTAAAACTATAATTTATTTTTCATTTTTTAGTTCGATCTACAATAAAAGCCTGTTTTTTTAGTTTTTAAAACTATCATGTATTCCTTGTTGAATTTATCCTTGAGTTTGATATTTGGAGCTGGAACAATGTGGCTGCTGGAATTAGTCTTGCTCTTCAATGAATATTGATTAATGGGTCTGAAGGGTATTTACTCTCTCCGTTTACGAGGCCTCGGATGAGTCCCATATCGTTATATTTCAAAGATTTCGCCTCTATACTAGATACAGGGATAACTAATAAAAGTGTGTTAAGAAGAAATGTTAAATGTCAATCACATTATCACCTTTTAAACGTATTGCTATTGTGTTAATTTGTATCATCACTTTTAAACATATTGTTTTATCAAAATAAAAAAATTATTTAGCAGTTAGAACATAAATTTATCACCATTTAAACGTATTGCTATAATGTTAATACGTATCATCACTTCTAAACTTCTAAGCGTATAAATATTTTTTATAAAAATAAAATTTGTTAGCAATAAGAACATAAATTACTCTTATTCACATGCATGAGTCTTTTTTTATTTCCATTTTCAGAAAAACTATGCACCCACCCTACCCTTTTTCACATAAAGAACACTTTTTTGTTTTATTTGTATTAACCACAAGCCTATTCATAGTTTTAGGGTTGCTCCTTAATCTTTTCGTCTCAAAATCTGGACATGGCATATGGAATTAGTCGCCAAATCTGAACATGATTTATGCAATTGGTCACCAAATCTGGGAATGATGTAATGAATTAGTCACCAAATCTCGAAATCATTAAAATCCTTATTTTTGAGGATCCTGATCAGGACAATGAAAGAAAATTATGAAATTATTGTATTGCCATCGATCCTTGACAAGGGTGCAAAATTTCGAATTAATCTGACCTTTTAAAGTGGGTAAAAATCGAGTTCAAAGATTCCATTACATACAAGTGAAACGTATAAAAGCGTGTTAAAAAATGTAGACGACTGATAAAATTCTAAAAAGAAATATCAAAGTAAATCCAAGAAAGACAAGCATGAACCTTCGAAGGGATTTATTGGATTATGGTGTTGAATTGAGTTCCTCAACTGTGCGGAAAAGACTTCTGAAAGTGTGTCGTAAGGCAACAAAACCGAGGAAAAACAATTTCTAACTCAGGAAATGATGAAAAAACGTTTATCATGGGTCAGAAAATACTGATCCTGGACTGTTAACGACTGAAAGAAGGTGATTTTCTGTGATGAAACACATTTATTTGCGCAGGGATATACAAATCAAAAGTAGAGACTCTGCGACCTGATCATTTCCAACAGACTGTAAAACACCCTTCTAAATAGATGTTTTGGGGGGTTTTTTTCATAACAAATGGCACTGGAAATTCCTCTTAAAAGAATGTCAAATTCTGTCAGATACGTCGAAATATTATGCAGTATGATTTTTCCATTCATAGAAACATTTGACGGAACAATCGAATCTTACAATTCGAAATTGATCCAAACTCTTGTGTGGGAAAATAAGATAAAAGTACTTGATTGGCCTGGTAATTCACCAGACCTAAGTCCCATTGAAAACTTATGGCACATTCTCAAGAATCGTTTAGTTGAGATGAATTTCAAAATAGAATAAATGATAAAAAGTGCTCTGCAAGTGTGGTTCCATTGCGATGAAGTCAAGAGCATAAGCACTATACTAGTGAATGTCCATACAAGTTGAAGAGATAATTTCTGTTAAAGGAAGAAATACTTCATATTAATATAGAGATTTTTCAGTCTACTTAAGGTATGAAATGATTAAAAGCTAAAGTATTAGAAGAAAACACTTTTTTTCCATTTGTCCCGATTAATTCAAACTGTTATAGTAGAATAGTGTGAAAGTTTCCTTTAAAATATAAAGTTCTATGAATAAACTTCAGCATCGACATCTAAATCGTAGACAAATAGCAATTTACTTCAGAAAACTAAAAAAAAATTTTATTAGAAAGTTAATGCAACAAGATGGTTGGTTTCGACTGACATTTCTTTAGATCATGCGTCGGCAATCTATGGAACGCGGAGCAAATCTCAATGGCACTCACTCACACCCAGGGTTCCCAAACTTTTTTTGTCCCATACCCCCTTCCTGGTTTTTTCGGTTCTTGGTAGCCCCCTGTTTTAAATGTTGAACTTTTTTGCAATTTTTTCAAATTTTAACCCTTTTCACCTATGATTTCTAGTTTTTTTTCATGCTAACATTTTTTTTGAAAAATTTTTTAAAACACTGCATTGAAAAATTTAAAAGGGGTACACATTAAAAAAATTTAAACAACTTTGGAAAAATTTTAAACCCTTACTGCTAATTAATTCATTAAAGTTATTCAACTGTAAAATTAATTATATACACTGCTCACTTAAAATAAATTCTCAAATCTTTTTCTAAGGTCTTCATATTAACACACACACACACACAAAATAAGACACTTACCTTTTGAAATTAACTACTTTTTCGGAACCAAAATGATAATCTTCGCAATCCACTGAAAACGCAATTTCTGCTCTTAAACTATTCGCCTTTCCCCGATAAAAAAACTCATCTAAAAGGCCCCTGCTGCCATATATTTTAAAAAAGGGGGATTTCAAAAAAAATATTCCCTAATATCGTCAGGTATTCATAAACATGGTTATTCTATGTAGTTTTAAAGTGAATGGTACTTATAAGTACCGTCGGTAGATAAAGGGTTAAATGCTTTTTTGGCAGATGGTGTAGAACTACTCAAAAGATTTAAATTTCTAATTTTTTAGTATTAAAATTAAAAACATGTTATTTAAATTAAATTAATATATAAAATAACTTATGTATATAAAATAACTTAAAAACAATCTCTTAGTAGGAAGGATAAATCTAGTGCTTCAATAAAAAATCATCATTTTATCAGGTTAAAATTATTCATTATAAGTTAATAATTCATCTCTTTTATCAGGTTTTAAATCTCCTAAGGTTAGTAGTGTCGTCTTTTTTTCCCTTTTTTTTTTTTTTTTGAGGTTAGCAACTACGCTGAAACTACTTCTCAATAGAATAGCAATTAAATATTTTCTCATGATACTTCGTAATTCGAGATAAATAACAGGTTTGACTTTTGAAGTAAAAATCTTACCCATTTTCTAAACTTTATTTTAATCTTCTTTAGGGGT
>BMAV01019184.1:0-10022 GCA_019973955.1 Trichonephila inaurata madagascariensis
TAGTTAAGGAAACCTTTTCTTTGGGTCTTTGGCGTTAGGATTGCGCCAAATTGGATGGGTTGGGGCGATACTAAAGCTGTTCCGATAATGATAACTGGTGTATATATGACCAGACTGAAGGCAACTTATTCCAATGAAAAAAATGTGTTACTGGACAACGCGATTGGAGTCCTGCACGCAGACTCAGTCGAAGACGCGGAGTGGGCAGCTCATGCGAAAGTGTACGCAACAGCGAGCATGTTTGGAAACCATTCCATCAAGAGTAATGCTTCTGCTGCGCTGCAATCTGGATTTACGTTTTCGAACGTCTGGGTTGCAATCTACTTGGCGGATAAAAACAAAGACCCTGACTTGATGGAGGCCGCCAGAAAATTCCTATCGGAAAATACAAACGAAACCCTGAGTAACAGCACTTGGAGAGAGGAAATGCATAGGAATATTCAAAATAGTAATGACAGATTCAGAATGCTACTGAAACTTAAAAATGAATCTATCCTGGCTCTTTCGTAAAGTTGTAAGTACCATTGTTCTTGTACTTAGTTTTTTTTGATAAGATATTTACAACTCATTCTGTTATGAAAAGGTAATGGATTTAAATTCTTTGAGTAAATTACGGATAAGCTTCTATATAGTCATCGCTTTTGCATTTATTTAGCTTATATCATTTTATATAGTTATAATCGTTTTTGCGAATTAAACGTGGCCGCGGTAGCAGTGGTATAGGTATCGGACCGTGGCTTGCCTTGTCACGAGTTGGAGCCCAGTACCACTAAAGACCCGCCGTGTTGGGCAGCGATGCACGTTAAATCTGTCGAGAGCTGAAACGTCCTCCTGTTGGTGTGGGGGTGGTAAGGAGAGGGGTGCCAGCACGGGTGTCGTCCACGTCCTTGACCATGGTTCAAAATTACGTGGTCCGTCGCCAAAACCCTCGATGAGCTGACAGTGCGACGTTAATATTCAATCAATCAATTTGCGAATGTTCGAATTGTATAAGTGTATCGCAGTGGCGCACACAAGGTGGGGTACCTGGGGGTCTGGACCCCCCCAAAGCCCTTGATTTTTTTCCGATTGGTTATAATTCCAAGTATATAATACGTAAAATTTAATTAAATATTTATTATTAATGATTAATTTTATTAATTAATGCTAATTATTTATTCAATAATTAGTTTTTTACTGTGTTTTGTTCATGAAAATGGACAAAATCAAAAATAGCATAATACAAGAATGGTGAACTTTCAACGGACCCCAAAAAAAAATTCCTGTGTGCCTGCTGGTGTATCGAAATTTATTGTTTGTAATTGATTTTTTGTCCGAAGTGTGGATTTGTGACTAGTATTTGGAAGGAAATTCATTCATTTGTTTCAAATAATGTCCTCAAACTTAAAAAGGGCTTACTATTTGTGTATTAAATTGAAATAATTATACAAAGGAAATTATTAAAATGCTTTAAATGAAAATTTTTTTTATTTATTTTATATTTAAAGTGCGACATTTTTTTGTACTTTAATTGTGAAAATTCATTTATTGTATGTACTATTTTATATTTCAATGCCGCTTTTGTGTATATTTAATGGCCAATCGAAATTTTTGTAAAAAAAAAAAAACAATTTTTTTTCAAAAACTTGACCTATTACCTCGAATTAATGACTTTGATACACAAGATTATTGCACGCGTACATTTCAGATTTCTTCAAAAAAAAGGCAGTGCGCGTTATACGGTGAATATACTTCAAAATTAATATTATGCATCTTGAAAGTGTAAGTGCGCGCTATACGCCTGATTTTACGGTAATAGTATGTCTTATTATTTTATTGAAATTTCATGTGATTATTCATGCAAACCGTATTTACTGTCTTTACTTACATTTTTCTAACGGTGAATATCAAAAATTGGTTGCATCTTGAATTTTAGAACCCAATGTAGTAAACCAATTCTTTACCTTTAAACTAAAATTTTGTAGTTTAACCTCCGATTTCTTTGGGTAATTTAAAACAATTTAAATCATGGGTGTCTAAGCTATGACCGTTTGAGGGCCACATTGCAACAACAACAAAAAAATGTTGGGCCACACATAGAATATGTTTTCAACAGATTGAAATAAAAATTAACTGTGTAGTTTTATTATAATAAATTAACTTATTTATTTTTTAAAATATTTGAATTAGATATGTATAGGTACATATATTTATTTTAAATTTGTAAAAGTTTTGTTTCATTTAGTTTGTGGATTTCATGAAGATGGAAAATATTCAAATTAATGAGATGGATGGAGAGAGAGAGAGAATTTGCTTTTGTCGGAACAACTAAATCGATATCCCCAGGTTCAAACGACGAGGTTGAAATCCTTAATGCTTTTTAAAGATGTTCTTTCTTTTATTTTTGCTTTTTGTATGCTTCATTCTTGAAAATAATCATTCA
Source organism: Trichonephila inaurata madagascariensis (assembly GCA_019973955.1). Lineage (NCBI taxonomy): Eukaryota > Metazoa > Arthropoda > Arachnida > Araneae > Nephilidae > Trichonephila > Trichonephila inaurata. The sequence goes on from BMAV01019184.1 coordinate 2,423, forward strand.
CAAATATAGGTACTGCCAAAAGCTGAAGACATTAATAAAACATGATTGTGAAAAATAGGATATTTGTCTCGGTGTAGGTAATCTTTATAAAACACAAGTAAAGAAACATTCCCAAATTTTTCTTTCAGTTTGATGTCATTTTGCTGTTAAATGTATTCGCCGTCGAGTGGATACACACATAAATTCTCATGGCAAACTAAGATGATTTTTATTGAAATTTTTATTTCGAAATAAGTGTCAAAGAATCGATTATATATAAAAAATATTGAAAATTTTTTTAATCAAATGTGTAGATTTAAATATTTTCATAATTTGCGTTTGGACCGCACTTTAGACAAGCAGGATTTAAATAGATCCAAAATGTTTGATTTTGTAATAGAATGAATGACCGTGTTGTTTGAATATTTTTTATCTGGTAAATGTTAAATTCGTTTTGCTAAGTCGGTATATTGAGCAAAATTTTAGTAACTGATGAACTTTTTTGTATAAATGTGATGTTTGGTTTATTATAAATTTCAATTTTGAAACGACCCCAAATCCTCTTCTGTACTTGCATATTAACCTTATGACACTGGAAGTTCACCACATCAAAGTAACAGAGTGATTATGGTCGCGAAGTCACAGCCGGTGTTGTTTCTGTCAAGCTGTTGGCTCTAGTCCTAATGATGTGGCAGCGGTAGCTTAGTGGTCAAGTTCCCGGACTCGTGGCTAGTATGTCATGAGTTCGAGCCTTATGTCGCAGAAGACCCGCCGTATAGAGGGGCCGATGAGCGTTCAACCTGTCAAGGCACAAACGCCCTCCCGTTAGTGTGGTATGGAAATCAGGAGAGAGTGCCAGGTCAGGTTTCGTTCTCGTCACTTGACCATGGTTAAAAATAACCAGGTCTGTCGCCAATAGGCGTTGGGTAGCTCGGAGATTCCCAAACTTTTTGTCTCGTAGACCCCTTGCCATGTTTTTCGGTTGGGGTTCTTACCTAATATTGAATTTTTGCGATTTAAATGTCTTTTTGACAGCTGGTATAGATCTACTTACTTTAAACGATTTAAATTTCTAACTGAAGTGAAGTATGGTGTTTAAAATTTTATTAAAAAACATGTTAATTAAATTAAAATTTAATTAATACATAAAATAAATAAGCAGCAAACAAATGCTTTTAAAGGGCGGAATATAAATCTGGTGGTTCAATAACATTTTTTCAACATTTGGAATCAATCGTGTCAGGTTTAACCCTAAATCTCCTCGGTTAGTAGTATCCAGACCTTATTCCCCTTTTTGTTTTGTTTTGTTTTGGAGATTGGCAACCACGCATAAACTTCCTTCTCACTAGGAAAAGTAATTAAAATTTTTCTCACACACACGATATTCCATAATTTGTGATAAATGATAGGTATGTCTTTTTAAAGCCAAAATTGCGGACATGGTCCATGTTTTAATAAAATTTATTTAAACGTGTCACCTTGTAACTACAAATTAATCTTATTAAAATTATGAAAAAAATCTGTTAAATAGATAAAATCTGGTTTCCACTTGACTAATTTTCCTTTTAAAATTAAAATCATTATTTGGTTTAATTAGAGCCACCATCATAGACCCCCATTTACACCTCATGGACACCCAAGTTATTTTTTCGTTAACGTAGACCCCTGAGGGTCTATATAGAGCACTTTGGGAACCACTGGTGTAGCTGAATAGGGCGGCTTTAATATTACCTCATTCACCCAGCGTGCCGTAAGTTCGAGCCATAGTGGTCACAAAAGACCCTTCATGTAGAGGAGGGCTGATGTACGTTACATCTCTCGAGACTGTCCTCATTGGCGTGGTGTGGAGGTTTGGAAAGTTAGTTGCCAGCTCGGATATCCTCGTTATCTGACCATGATTCAAAATTACAAGAGCACTCGTGTTGCTTTATACTGCGACGTTAATAAACACTCTCATTGAGTCAACTCAAGTATGGTCATCACTTGGCCACCGATTCGTAATTGAGAAGTCCGTCGCGAATAGCCTTCCTTTTAATGTAGATTGCGATGTTTATAATCAATCAACCATATCATTGGCGACCGTTGGGTGCCTGTGGTAGCCCAGTGGTCTAGGCAACGGTTTCGTCTCCCGTTGGTGTGGTAGCTAGGAGAGTGGGTGCCAGTTCAGGTGTCGTCCTCGTCACTTGACCAGGGTTCAAAATTATAAGGTCCGTCGCCCAAAGCCCTCGAGTAGCTGAACGATGCGGCGTTTATATTCACTCTCTCACTCGACGATCGTTGGCGACTAATAGGTTGAAAAACATAATCACAAAGCCGATAATAGGTTCAAATTGGTGTAGGTTGCTATAACTCGTAAAAATCTTGCGATAAATCACTGGCAGTAGCGCACACAGGAATTTTTCAAGGGGGGGTCCGAGGTCGAAAGTTCACCATTCATGTATTATGCTCCTTTTGATTTTGTCGATTTTCACACTGAAAAACTAATTATTGAATAAATAATTAGCATTAATTAATAAAATTAATCATTAATAACAGATACTTAATTAAATTTTACGTACTATATACTTAGAATTATAATCAATCCGAAAAAAATTAAAGGGCTTTGGGGGGGTCCGGACCCCTCCCTTGTGTGCGCCACTGATCACTGGTATTGTGTTAATTCTGGGTGTTAGCTTTTACAAATTGTATTTAAATGTGAATATGTTAAGCATGAAATACTTCTGTTTATGTTGAGGTTATTTATTTAACATAATTTTTTTTTCTTTACAGGTCTTTTCGAAGCTTCCTCTTTGTAATCGATTCTGAAAAGTGAGTTTTTTGCTCATTCGTCCTGTTTTAAAAACTTAATGCTTATTTTTTTTTTCTCTGTATTCCATTTTACAATAATTATGGTATTAAATAAAGAGAAATTTTTTGTTTTACGAAGGAATGATAATCACTGTTTACTTTAAAGAGCCTCTGCACCTTTTATGTAGTTCATCGATGTTTTATACCATTTTTTCATCTTTTACTTATAGAATACAATACCAACTATTAAATATTTGTTTTGTAAATTGATAAAAGTGCATTTTCTAAGTTAATATGCTCAAATATAATCAAAAAATAGGTGCAGGCTGTCTTAAAAATAGCACATGGTACAATCGACTTATTTATGTCTGGAAAAAAAACACTTTTGTAAAATATTATGCTATGAAAGTAGACATGCAAGAAGCTACCTGTTTTTTTGAGTCTCGAAAACTCGGCCTATTGTGGACAGAAGCCTGGTCGATTTTGGGAAAATGCGTGGCTATCGAGAATGCGATTAACAAAGAATTGCGAATGTTTCCGCAGAAAGTATTGTTTACTAGAGAATACAACAGGAAAAAAAAAACTATCCAAATAACCGTAAAGAAAGAAAAAGTGCGTACTTCATAAAGGCATAGAGCTTTTATACAACATTAAAATGAAAACTAATGAATACAAGTATACGGTAATTTACCTGATCAAACACACCTCAGAAAAATGTTTTATGAAGACATAAAGCTGTCTATAACGAAAATTAAGAAGCCGTCTTTGCAAAAAATAGCTACCATAAAATCCGGAGTACTACGTGCACTTTTAACACAAAATAAAGTCGAAAACTTACGATTTCGCGTTTTACGCTGGGTATAGAAATGATAGCTTTAAAAATAAAAAAAAGAGCGAGAGATGAGCATAAAAACGAAATAAGACTTTTGCATATGTCGATATACTGTTTATTTTAAAAGAAATGACGGTGCGAATTTGATATCCGGGGTAATAGTGCCAAGCAGTAGCGCAAACAGTTTTCCCAGGGGTCCAGGGTCGAAAGTCCACCATTCTTGTATCATGCTCCTTTTGATTTGGGGAACAAAAAACAGTAAAAAACTAATTATTGAATAAATAATTAGTATTAATTAATAAAATTAATCATTAAAAACAAATATTTAATTAAATTTTACGTATTATATACTTAAAATTATAATCAATCGAGAAAAAAATCAAGGGCTTTGGGGGGGCGGACCCCCCGCCCTTGTGTGTGCCACTGGTGCCAAGTTGTTTATGTTCGCCAACAGGGACGATAAAATTGCAATATGGTTGCCTTGAAATTTCTTTCATTTGGTGATGTGGTCGCCATGGAGATGTTTCTTATAGTTCATTTTAATTAAGTTTTTTTGCACGCGCTTATCCTGTTAATTTCAGACGATTTTAATTTTAAATACTTCATTCTTATAGGTTTCTTTTTATTGCGCTGTAAAACTTCATTTCAGACGATTTTAATTGAAATTCTTTAAAAATACAATCCATTCCTTCATAACCTGCTGTTCTCTACCTTTTTTTTGTGCTTCTCCGGAAAATGGATATTTACATAGTTATCGGTGAGTACCAGGATTTTTTTTTTCAAGGAATATAGGGGCTTCTTTTAATTTCTTCGGTCCAAAAGGTGTTCCGAATTCACATTTTTGGTCAACTTTATTTTTAAAAAATGAGTTTCTTTTCTCGTTCCTTTCGAAGATTTCAATGATTTCGAACGCGGTTCAATGCGAAAAATTTGGCCGTGACATGAAGTTGCTGCGGATAGATACATCCAGAAAATTTGACGGCCGAATCTTTCGCTGCGGAAATTCGCGCTGCCGCAATAAGAAATCTATACGATTCAATTCATTTTTTTCAGGCAGCTAATTGCCGATTTCAGCCATTCTACTTTTAATTTATGAATTCTTCAGACGTTCCTCGTTCGCTCAAATTCATAAGGAGCTCAGGATTTATTCGCAGGCTTCTGCCAATTGGCGCACACAAGGGGGGGGTCGGAACCCCCAAAACCCTTGATTTTTTTACAATTATTCTTTTCCAATTTTATTTTTTCGATTGATTATAATTCTAAGTATATAGTACGTAAAATTTAATATAAGTATTTGTTATTAATGATTAATTTTATTAATTAACGCTAATTATTTATTCAATAATTAGTTTTTTACTGTGTTTTGTTCCTGAAAATCGACAAAATAAAAAGGGAAACATGATCAAGACTGGGGGTTTTGACCCCGGACCCCCCCCCCGAAAAACCCCTTTTCTACTCGTCCGATTGGTTTCAAATATTTTGAAAAAGAAAGGGGGTAAACGGTTGGAAAAAGGGAAAAATTGGGAAAAAATTTTCCGGGTCTTTAAAAATTGCAAGGGAAAAATGGGTTTTGGCGGCGAAAAACCGCGGGGACGGGACCTTTTTTCCCCGGTTCGAAGGGGCCCAAAACACTTTGGCCAAAATCATGGACCCAAACCAGGAAAAACTTTTTAATATCTGGGGTCCCCTGAAAAACCCTTTTTAAAAAAAAGTTTTTTCCCCTTATACAGGTTAACCATTCGCTCAAATTTTCGTTGTTTCCCGGAAAACCCTGCCCAATACAATCCGAAGTTCCCCGGCGTCATTTCAAAGCGCGCCGAATACAATCGGAGGGAAGATTTGAAGGATTTTCGCCTGGAAATGTTCAGGAAAAATTTGTTTCGCTCTTAAAGATGACCTATTCAAAAAATTTCTTAAACCTTTCCCAAAAAAATTAAGGGGGCTGAATGGAACCCCTTCAGCTGGTTCCGGGGAATGGAATCAAGATGGGGGCCCCTGCTTAATTTAATGATACCAAAAATTTTAAAAAATTTTTTTAAAAATGCATCTCGCGAAAGAAACAAATGAAGGACGTGGTAAAAGTTGGGGAATAACCAAGATCAACCCAATAAATATGAATATCAATATAAAAAAAAATAACATTTACTAAAAATTGTATTTTTTTTCTTAAAATAGGGGCCAATTTTAAAAATCATTGTTTACAGAAAAATTAAAAAACAAAAGGGTTTTTGGCATCTCCGGCCATTTCTCTTGAAAATAATTAATTTTGGAAAAAAAATGCCCCAAAACTCCCCAAAGAAAGCTTCTTCTCTTTTTTTTGAACATTTTCCCTTATTTTGGGTTTTTCAATTTTGGAAAATTTCCATTTTTTTTTAATGTACAAATTTTCTTTTATAATTATATAAAAAGGTTTAAAATGCAAATTTTATTTTTTTTACAATTACAGATTCTCTGTGTTATATTTTTCACAACTTTAATATATGGGAAAATATGTTTCCTTTAAATTTCCCTTTAATTTGACACAGCTAAAAAATCCCCCAAATCATTTTCTTTTTTAAACCCCTTTAAAAAATAAAGTTCTGGGAAAAATGAAAAAATGGGTTAAATGGGATTTGTAGCAACAATTCGTGGTCTCAATCAAATTTTAACAAAAAAAGGCCCCTGTACGTCAAGATCGGGAAAAATTTAAAAAAATATACGCACGGAAACTCTTCCTTAAAATCATGACTTACCCCCCCTAACCCTTCCTTAATCATTTTGAAAAAACTTCCTGTTTTTTACCAGTCAATTTTTGGTCAATGCATTTAGAGCTCACAAAAAAATTTTTTTTTTTTGGGGGGGGGCCGGGGGCGATATTTCCCCCATTTTCGTATCACGCTCCAAAAAGCCCGCCCCAACATATTCTTTTTTATTTTTCCAATTTTTGGGAACAAAAAAATACAAATTAATAATCAGTAAATAAATTTTTAAATTTAAAAAATTTTAATCCAAAAACACTAATTTAAAATTTTTCGTAATATATACTGGGGGAAAAACCAATCCAAAAAAAAAAAACAAAAATCTTGGGGGGGTGTCCGTACCCCCAAAAAGCCCCCCCTTTTGTGCCCACTGGGTCAGTGTCATAGTGGGTTAATTTGGGACACTCTTTGGGGGTTGGAAAAGGGACCCAAAAATTCAATACCGGTTTCGGTATTTTTTTTAAACTTGATACCTTTGTAGAAATTTTAGTAAGAGAAAACACAGGTCTTTTCCAAGCTTTTTGGGCCCGTTTTAAATGGACGTGAGAAATATCACAAAAAATAATTTTTAACTTATAAATTATAACAGTATATAAAGAATCACAATAAAGTAAAGGAACATCTTATTTGTTCAAAACACCAAAAACTGTAAGTATCACTATTCTGTGGTACTCTTACTAATTTTTGAAACATGTGATCTTAAAGAAAATAATACATCGATGGTACTGTCATTAAGCCTGGAACGTAATTTTGTGCAAAAATTACCATGTGTCGAAAACGCTCTTTCGGCACCTACTCCAATTGTTGGTACCCAGCAATTTTCAATATTTTTTTCCCAAATACCCAAACCCCAAAAACCCCTCATTTTCATATAAGTCGATTTCTCATCGAATGATTTTGGATGTATCTGATTTCTGTTCATATTGTATTCTGGTTTGTCGAAATTTTTTTAGTTACGCTAATTCTAATTTTTGTTCTTTTACATTGTGCCATCACATTCTATTTTTCATATAAGTAATGAAACCAAACCGAAGTATTTTCAACCGATTTTTTATGTTCTTTTAAGTTATTCTTATTCATTATGCGTAATTATTTATGAGTATATATATATATATAATAAATCTGAAAAATATTTTGAGCCCTAAAGTATGATATGCACTCAAATACATTGTGAATAACAAACTCACCAATTTAATATGAACAAATTTCGCACTTTCTTCACAACTACAACCTTGTTTTTGAGGTCAAAAACCTGACCCTTTTT
>BMAV01019185.1:2463-51192 GCA_019973955.1 Trichonephila inaurata madagascariensis
TTTATAATTTAAAGCATACAAGTAATATCAAACATTTATTATTTTATAATTACAACACGGAGACACGGGTCAACTCCATTGTGGGGGAAAGAGGATATCTAAGATGCGACTGAACTGGGCAAAGGGAGTTAAGGGTTGCACTTCTTGGATGAAACTTCCAGAACTCTATTGCTCTCGGCCAGTTAGGATCTAATGAAACCAGTTTAATATTTATGATCAACATAAAATGTATTAAAGAGAGGATAACTTGAAATTTTTCCAAAAAATACTTTTTAAAAAAAGGGAGAACAAAAATTGAATCACAAAAGAAAAAGTTCGTTATATAGAAAATGCACTTAGCTATGAAGAGGTTATTTTACGAAGAAAATCGTGAAATGTTCAAAATTCCAGGAAAAAGTTCGCTGTGTAGAAATATTTACTATGTAGAAAAATTCGCAATATACAGGTTCGACTCTACATGTATAAAATAAGATTTTTTTTGTAAAGTTTTAAAATCTTTGTGAAGAAATTATTTTTATAAAATTTGAACATCTTTACCCAATTATGTAATTTGAAAAACTTTATCTAGGTTTAACAAATATAACAACAAGTACAATTATTTTAATCTATGTTTTTATTTCAAATGAGAACTCGTGTTTGTCTTTATCATGTAACCGTCATGAATTAAGCCCATTGTCTATCAGGTAAGGCACAGCCTCTACAGGAATGTTATTATCTTCTTTCTTAAATTCATAAAATGTTCAAGGTTCCAGGAAAAAAATTCGCTATATAGAAAAATTTGCAATACAGAGGTTCGTTATATAGAGGTTCGAATGTACTACATTCATTTTTTGTTCAAAAGATGATACAAATAAAAAAAAGATAAGGAAGGAAACACATAGTCCTGGTGTAATAGTTGCGGAGTATGTGCTTGGAAATGTGTTTCCAGATGTACCATACAAAATTGAATTACTGTGAGCTAATAGGTAACCATTTATATTTATTTAATTTTACTTTTTAAAAAATAATGCTCATATAGAAGAGAACTTTTTACCGCTACCACGCTTTGGGGCAGCCAATCCAAGCAATTACGCACAAGTGCTATAAAATCTAAACATTTTCATGTGTTTAGCTCAAAATATCAATTTTTAACTACTAAGTGTCCTTTGTTTTGTAATAAACGTTTGATTTTTACAATAAAAAGTTTTGAAAACTTTTGCACCCAAATCGTTAAAATAACTTGATTGTTAAAGGGTTAAGACGCACCCATTATAATATTGAGGGAATTGCATTGCCATTAGACTTATTTTTAGTACTACTCCGAATGTTTCCTAATAACGCAGTAAATTAAATGAATGAAACAAATCATTTACTTAATTTACAACATTCACTAATAATGCTCCTTAATTAAATAATGCGAAAGTTTTGGTTCATTTCCCTCCATAAATCAGGATTAGGAATATTTAATTAGTGTCTGAACAATCCTAGATCACTCTCCAAAGCGATATTCTGGTAGATGCTTGTCCAAAATGACATTGTGAGTGGAGGTCGTTATTTATTCGAGCCCTGCATTCATGATGAATGTTCATTCAATTAGATTACGCGGAGGGGAATTAGGTTGATTTCATCAAAATTTCTGCAGATTTTCGATAAAGTGTGTTCTTGTGTTTATTCGTGGTTTTTATGTCATTTGAATTTTGTCTGATTGAATTTGTTTATACATTGAAAATCAGTTAAGGTATCCGGAGCACTTTTTGACAAAATAACATATTTAAACATTATAAATGTTTTTTAGGACTCAATAGCAATAAATACTAAAATTTAACTAACAATATTTGAAATAAATTACCGAAATTTCACAAAAATTATAATAATAAGAGAAATTTTGGCAATATTTTTGTAAAACTTCAAAGCAATTAGAGGAAAAAGTGATAAATTTATATTGGTAAAAGAACTACCAAAACAACTTAGATTGTTTTTATCCAGAGAATGAACTAAAATTCTACTGTTTTCTTTAAATTTGAAAATTTTAGAGCTGATTGAGTAAATATTATAAGAAAAGTCACATTTTTATGCGACCATTATTTAAATAACAAGCTCTAACTCAAAAAGTATTCATACTATAAGAAATATTTAGTACATTCTCTAGAAAATAGCATGCGTATCAAGTTGAAAAAGTTTTATAGAAATACATATGCAACATTTTGAGTTATAACACTCATAATTTTGAACAATTTAAGTGCCCATTTCTGGTAGATCAAAGACCCACTTCCAGTTTTTCTAACTGTGTAAAATTGATTGTAACTAGGTCTCTAGTTAGCATAGAAACAATGCAAAGAATGTTTTGTAAAGAAAAAAAAATACAATAAAAAACAAAAATATCTGTTTAGACCAAATTTGGTCATTTTCAACGTGTTCGGATACATTAACACGAAATTGAAGGGACTAAAATATTTTTTCGTGCTAAAGTACATTGCAAAAACTATATATCAACAAAATTAAGTTTATTAGAGTTTATTTTATTTCCAAAAGTATGTATATATGCATTCTTTTAATAAAAATCAATGAAAACAGAAACATTCACAAGAAATTTAGTACAAAATGTTCGATTTTTCTGAAAAACAAAACAAAAAAAGCATATTGAGTTTTTAGAAAATATTGTGATATACTTTTCATTGCATTGTCTATTTTAGCATCAAATTGTCAACAAATCGTTTGATATCGTCCATTTTCTTATTCATTTCACGACTGGAATGTGCGTCTATATAACTGCGCATATCTTTGATGAGGTTCCTCATTTCGGATGACATGGAAACAGGAGCTACAATATTCATTTCATTTTCATCTTCGGAATCTGCATCGATGATATATTTTCAGCTTTGAACAAACTCCAAAATACCTTTGTCTGCCATAATCGGGGCTATGTACACCCATTATAATCATTTAGGGCAATTAATTTTTCCAATGATACAATAGGACAGTTCAATTTGAATGGTGTTTTCCATATTTGATTCATTCCTAGATGGGAAACCTTTTCGTGTTAAGAGAAAAAATACATAGTAGTTTGTCGGGACCGTTGCATTATTTTGTGTTAAGCAATTTTCGTTTCGTGTTAAGAGAAATAATGCATAAAAAAACATAGTACATACAGGGCCACTGTATTATTTTGAATTAACTAACATTTCGTCTTAAGCGTTTTAACCTTAAATGTATTCTTTTGAGAGTAGGACGAAATATTTCAATAAGAAAATATGTTTATCAAAAGACTGTGAGATTTATTAAAATTTTTTCGACATTTAACTGTTTTATATCGAGTGTTCAAAAATCACGCACATCCACATGGTAAACCTTGTTGAAAAAAGGCCAAAAGGGTTGGTTGAGATTTCTTTCACTAGATGGAAGCAGGAGTCCCATCATAAGAAGTTTTGAACGTATCAGACATCAGTTTTAAAATACTTGTCAGCTGTAGTCAGTTGAGCAAAACAGGAGGTGCATGATGCTTTCCCAAGAGCAAAGAATAGAGATCGTGGAATTTTATTTGCTATAAAATATCATTGCTGGGTGATAAATGCATTTCAGCAGAAATATCCAGGTGAAATAGCTTTAAATGAATCAAAGATAACATTTTTTGTGCAACGGTTCCTTGACACAGGACCGATTGCAGACATGAAGCGATCGGGTAGAGCTTCCATAGTGAAAACGAAAGTGGCAGATGTGGGGACAACTATACAAAGAAGTCCATTGAAAAGACCGTCCGTCTACTCGAACATCATTTCAGAATTCATATCCTTGTAGAAAGTGATGAAAGGTACGCTTGGTTGCAGCAAGACGGCGGAACGTGTCACACATCACGAAACAGTATGGAAGTTTTAACTGAATTTTTTCAATGCCATTTCCAAAGGACTTTGACCACCTCATTTAACGGACTTGTTAATTTAGGATTTTTTCCTTTGGAGATATCTGAAAGATGTCACCTTCAGGAATAATCCCCATATGCTTGATGAGCTGAAGAGTAACATCTTTCATGTAATATCGGACATTAATTTTCACACTCTTCGTAAAGTGTCAATTAATCTGGTAAAAAAAGTTTGATTGTGTGCCCAGGAAAACGGACATCATTTTGAACATTTACTGTTATTTTACCATGTCTGACACCTGACAATAAGGATAACCATTCAGCCTTTATTTGTTCTTTATTCTGTTTGTTAACATAATCCATCTGTCTTTAAAACTGAACCAGAATGGTAGATATGAGTGACTTTTGAAACACTCGGTAGATTAGTATGACCGAGATACAGAGAGAGCAGCTTACTTATAAAACTTTAGTTAAAGCAAAACTTATATAAAAACCTTAGATTTGTCTGTATATAATGATATAAAGTGCTATCGAAGCTTAGCTCTTACTTTACACAAAGTTTTATTCTCCTCTTCCTCCTTGAGATATATTTATCATAATTGCTAGATTGCAAATACTTTTCAAATGTCATGTTTAGGACTATTGAGGCAAAATCTAAGAAAAGGTCATGAAATTTTTTTTCTAATATTTTAGTTGAACCCAGACACACACATACATACACACACACACACATATATATATATGTGTGTGTGTGTGCGCGCTGTGTGGGGATGTTCAAGAGGTTGTTTCTGCTGAAAGAGGACATACCTCGTACTATAATATAGAGAATTGTTAGCCTACTTAAGATATTTAAGGATTAAAAGAAAAGATTTTAGAAAAAATATGTTTTTCCGCATGTCCATGTTCTAATTAATTATAGTGTGTGTGCATGTATGTATGTGTGTGTATACGAGTGTATGTGTGTGTGTTATTATATGATATATAGTCATATTGACGATTAATACAGTGTAAATATTTGTTCTTACAACTGAACAGATTTGAAATACTTTCGATGAATGTATATACTTTATCTATCACGTTATTATATCCATTTGTTTCAGTTAGGTTTAGAATACAGTAAAATAATATGGTATTGACAAGTTACATCTTAATTTCGACAGTCCAAAAGTAACGAGGCTGGTACGAAAACAGACTCATTTTGTTCACAATTACATTTTAATGTATTTACAAAATATTTACCTTATGTTTGCTTCGTTGAATTAGTACCGTAGCTAAAACTAAACTTAAAAAAAATATTGAATTATCCAGGAATTCAGTACACATTTGACTAATCATGAATGGTACATGAAGCCATATCTAGCTTATTATGCTTTGGGTCTGAAAAGGTAATTTGATTCGATTTGTATTTGTCCTTTTTTATTCTACAAGAATTTTTATTTTCAAGAAGTTATTCTACAACCAAGTATGCATTTTGATTACCCTGCAATTAACCTTTTTTTTACTGAAATTCTACGGGAATAAATTTAAGAATTAAATTTGAACATTACACTAATTTAAATAAAGAAAATTAATAAAACTGTCAGAAATCAAGGTTTTGTCTTTCTTATGATAGTTCGAAAGTATAAACTACAAAATCTTTCGAAAGCATAGATGAATCTGATAATTCACTTTAATGAATATAACTCAATATGTCCATAAGTTTAACTATAGTAGAGCAAGGAATACTCTGGTCGGCTCTAATCCCATATTTATTTTTTATTTATTTTCTACATAACATTGAAATAGTCAAATTCAAGGACTGCAATAAGACTCAGGTTGAGCTGTCGTCCTTTTCTGATTGACGATAACTTTTTCAGAAGAACCTGTAAACCTATCAAACTGCCCCCCTTCCTATCATTAATTGGATTTAGTGAGATTTTTTGGTTAAAATTTTTCCATCGGGACATTGGACATCAAGCTGAAAAATGGATTGTTTAGGTCTCACCTCACCGTCAATACTAATGTATGTTTCTTCTGGCTTTTGTAGCTCTTAAAAAAAAGGTTTTTCATTTTTTATTTTTTCTCAACAACAAAAGAATTTTTTTTTCGTTCAATTCACCAACTTACTTTACGTTTTAAGTATTTTCACTTACACTGTACAATGGTAGAATTTATCACATTCATTAAAAAAGATGAGATTAAAGCCCGACATTGTTATCATTGGTTCATCATGTGTTCTCAACGACTCTCATGGCAAATTTTTGAACTCTTTGAAATGTATTTAAAATTTAATTTTTTTATATAATTTTCAAAAAAATTTCTAATAACGTTTTTCTAAAAAGTAAGTGAAGGAAATTTACATCGAAACACACACAAAGAGAGTGTGTCTAATGTACAATTAATACTTACCATATCTTAAATTAATCTACAAGTGAACTACTCCTATTCAAATCGAAAGAATCATTTCCATTTTAGCTTTATATATTCACAAAATATTTCATACATGCACGTAAATATATATATATATATATATATAACAACTTAAATAATATTTGTAAATGCAATTATTTACGAAAAAAAAATATTTTAATATAAAATTTTACGAAAATTTTATAAATTTTCATTACAAGAATCAGAATATAAACTGACTATAATAATATTGTCTTGATATGCCATAACCTGATAGTTAGTTTGGAATAATAAGGAGTGGGAACTCAGTTAACTAATAGTCATTTTGGATAAATATATATTCAATCCCTACTCGAAATCTCGATTGGTAAATGATGGATAGTTTGAATTCTGATCAAGTAGTTGTCTTGACCTCAATGTGTTCCCTTGAGGTCGCTATGATGGACAAGGATTAATTAATCCCAGGTAACTGGGCCTTACATATATTCATATGTTTCATATGGTATGATGGATAACAGCGTTTGAATTCAATTTGATACTATGGTTATTAATATGCTATGGGGAAACTTTGTACCTATGTAATATTCTGAATGTTGTCTCTAAATCTATTTCCAACATTGTTTAATTCATAACATAATCTGAGGACATCCAGCTTGTACATAATTAAATAATTTAGAACCATGTACAGTGTTTTTAGAGATAATACTATGCATGTATATTGAAATATAATGTTAAGTATTTGAGAATCAGAACATTTTTTTTTTCTGGTAAGCCGCGAACTGCATTGATAAACATTTTTTTTTAAAAAAATTATTTTAAATTTCCTTAGGGAGATCTAACATGTCTATAAATTTGTACTTCATTTTTACTTTTATAGTTTCCTGTAAGTGGAAAAATTGTTTCTCCATGATAAACATGTTGGCATCTATTTATTAAAAAATTCTAATTGATAGGTATAAGTAGCTTAACTTTATTTCTCTACAAGATTTTGCAAATTCAGTGCATTGGAAATAGTACTTTCCTTTCTTTAAAATTAATTTTATGGCAAGAATATTCAGAAAGGAATCCTATTTTTTATTAATATTTCTATGCTAAAAATTCTCCTTTGAAAAAACTTAATCAATTTATTATTTTTATCAAATCTGCTAATATTCTCATTACCGGCTTCACACAGTTTGTACTTCCTTTCTTTTCAACGTTAATTTGCATCGACTCCTTTTTCCTTAATCACAAATGGTGTAGTACAGGAAAAAAAGCGTCTAACGTCTACCTCATTTGGAATTTCATTTCACCCCAGTGGTCTAACACACGCACAGCACTGCTGCTGAATGACCAGTTGGTGGTTCAATTAAACACTCATGGCAAGGTCAACTGTTAATTACCGAGGGGAGGACACAGGAATTGATTACTAGATGGCAGCACAGCCTAAATCCCTTGGTTGATTATGTATTCCCTTGGAGAGTCCAAATAAACATTTAGAATAAATTACGACCGGTGATTCAAACGGCATCGATTCAGGGGAATCAACCATTTTCATATAGAACCATTTCATATATATTCCATTTTCATACCCTTCAACATCTATGGGAAAATATTCCAGTGACACTTAAGCCCTATTGGAAAGATATATCATTTGCTGTAATGGCTGTAAAACAAAGGCTGAATGTTTTACTCAGAAAGTCCATTAATAGCGCAAAAAAACCACTTTCTTGTCTAGGAAGGGGATATGCAGCGATCCCATCTTCTACAGGACCCAAGCATCAAAGTACAGGATTACAAGCGCTTAACGACTGTTCCGAATAGGTATTATTTTTTCGCTCATTCATCTCACTCGTGCATTTAGCATTTGAAAGCATACAGTTCAAACAATTGAGTCCCAACCATACTAAAGTAAACGCGGGTCTTCCTTCTCCCCATCCCCAGTAAAATGCCAAAGTCATGTCCTCAGAATTGAACACGCAGAGGATGGCAGCACTACCTAACGCTGTAGGTTGGTTATGCTTCTTCTGGAAAAACTTTTGTGTACTCTGTAACAATTCTATAACCCATTCTGATTCTTCTATTCATCTTGTGTCACTTTCCTATCCTTCCAAATATATTTCATCCTTCCTTCCTCTCGTTTATTCACAACATTTTCATTTAATTAACAATGCCCATGCGCGTATATCTAGTTCCATAAAACATTTTCCTATCAGACATCGCAACAAAATAAACATAAATGTTTGTTTAAGGAAATGCACATGGGATTTCGTTACAGATCTACTTCCAATAGTTTTTTTTTTTAACCATTCTTGTGCTTTTTTTGGCACATCTCTTTCATTCTAAAGAGAATGGGGATGAGGTACTCACACGAAAAATCCTTCAGAAACTGAAACACTTCTCATTTTTTGCTTCCTGCTACGTCAGGTAGACGTAAAAAAGAACAAACAGATAACATTAAAAATAAAATGCCTCAACATTTGCTATTATTCATAAGTATTACGGAATCTGCAAAGCTAGACACTTGTACAAGCAGTGGCGTAACGAAGAACATTTGGGCTGCTGTACAAAGTCAGGTTTCGGGCCCCCAAGTAGGATTGTACAAACCGTAGACACTTGGTGGCAGTCAGACTTCCCCCCTCCCCCGCGGTGCGGGAGTGTACGGTACGCCACTGCGTATGAGATTAATTAATGATTACCCGGTGTATCATACTCATGTCCCATTAAATCATGCTTAATGAAATCTAACTTCATTTTCATGGTTCGGGACATTCCTCGTTGCTTATCACGTTTGAAACTTTAGAATTGCAATATACTATAAGCACATATGTTTTAAGTAAAAATTGAAAAAAACAAACTAACATATATAATTCTTTGAATGGAGACTAATCCTTAGGGACAGAGAAATTAAGCAAAAGAGAGAAAAACATTTTAAAATTTGTAGCATTCACACACACACAACAAGGGAAATGGAAATTATGCATTTTATTTGAACTGAAAAAATCCAATATGAAAAATTGAAATGCTTTTAAAAATATCAAATAACATAAGTAATTAAACAGAAAACTGCTGGATAATGTGATATTAAATCAAATTCTTCAAAAAAGGCTATTTATTTAAACTTTTTTTTTTTTTTTTTTTGCATTAGTGTTCAAAGAATATATTTCTCAGAATAACCACAAAATATTTAATTAACTCTTTGACACTTCATTTCCATTTCATTACTTATATAAAAATAACAGGATATTTTAGCACAAAACATATATTCCCCTTTTATAACATGTAGTGTACACAAATGTAAATTTTAAGATTATGGAAAAAATAAATTAGGTATGGATCTCACGAATTTAGGAAAATATTTACTTTAAGCCAACATATTTAATGTATATTTGTTAATACTTTTTTTAATCCAAACACAGTTTCATTTATGATTTTATTATTAAAAAGCACACGAAATCATATTTTATTTACTTTACTCTTTCTGAGATCCTTTTGCATTAACAAATTAAATACTACATCTTCAAGAGTAAATTTTCCTTACAACTCTCTTATTAATTTATTAAAAAGAATATTTAAGGAATGCCGCATAATTTATTATATAAGTATGGAACTTTTAATATGAAAGAAAAATTTCATTTGATATTTATATGTGTCTTTAAAATATCATCAACAAATGAAAATAAACAGAAACACCTTAAGTTATATTTATTGTTTTAATTTTGGTACTGATGTTTACTTATTATTTTTTCCATAAAATGATGTATTTTTATTAATTAAAATATGATTTATGTATCATGAAATGCGATAATATATATATATATATATATTTCTTTTATTTCATAATGCACAAGTATTTTCGGATTCAATAATGTACAATAGCCATTTACTTTAACCATGTGATTAAGATTCTGACAAATAACTATGAATAAATAATGCATAAAGTGTAAATTTAAAACATTAAAAAAATCTTAATGAATTATATACTGTGTGTCCATAATTACACTTAAATTTGAGAGCAGTCTGTAGCAAAAGCTATACAGCGGAATTGTATGAAAATTAAATAATGGCAGAATAAAATGATGGGAATTTTATCGAGGAAAAAAGAACAGAGAGAAGTGGCATTATTCAGAACATATAAATAATCTACAAAAGTTTATAAAACAGCCTCGATATGCTATGCACCATTGTCTGCTATGATCTGGAAGCGTAAAATGGCATGTCTGGATGATGAAACAGCAGGAACTGGGAAAATTACGCCAATATTGTTTTATACTTTTTTTAAGGTTGGATAGAGATGTAATGTGATGAGGGTAGACCTTGGCCTTGAGGTATCCCCACAGCCAAATGTCGCAAGGATTCAAATCGAGGGATCTAGGTGTCCAAGTTAATGGAAAACGAAAGTTGATGATTCTGTCGTCACTGAAATGGTGGTGGAGCACCTGTTTCACACAACGGGCGATCTGTGGAGGAGTACCATGCTGCCCAAACACTATGGTTGTATCACAACACATTGCCTGAAGAGACTGGAAGAAGGTATTGCTCTAATAAAGAAACATATCGTTGGCCCGTGACGGTGCATGTTACAAGACTTGCGGTACTACGCTTTTCGAAAAAAAAAAAAAAAAAAACCACAATGAAGGTTACAGAAAAGCCATACCAAACCGATACAAGTGAAGAATGTAACGGGATTTGTAGGAATTGATGTGGGTTTCTACGAATCTGAAAACGGCAATTGGGCATATTTACCGCCCATTCCAGAAGCAATGAGGCCATCCACAAATATTCCATTGACATTCATCCTGGAGCTCCACTCGCGTAAGAAAGAACAACGCAAAAGTTTGTTGACTGCCCTGATCATCTAGTAAGAGCTGCTGCACTAATGATAGTCTATAGAGATAATAGTGTAATTGCTTTGGAAAATCTTATGATTAGTGGAACGAGGTTAGTCAACAGATCCTGTGATGAATTGAAAACTAGTGCATCAAAAACAATGGTTTGCGATCGGTTTTCGTCCACCTACGTCGCTACATCATCCACTAACTGTGCTATAACACACTTGCATCCTTTTCCGGATTGAATTTCTAATGTTCGCGTTACTTCAAGATCCCTAATCATGTTTGTTAGTCCTTGACTACTGAGTGGAACCTTTTCGTAACCACTTCAAAGACTGAAACTTCCGCAAAGTTTCGTTAGCAGATTTTC
Source organism: Trichonephila inaurata madagascariensis (assembly GCA_019973955.1). NCBI lineage: Eukaryota > Metazoa > Arthropoda > Arachnida > Araneae > Nephilidae > Trichonephila > Trichonephila inaurata. Next base: position 13,868 of record BMAV01019185.1, read on the forward strand.
CGTTTTGCTAAAACAATTTCGCCAGTAAAGCATGTTCCTAGAGAGCCAAAGGCATCTTCCTCGACTTGGAAACGAGTATAACTGAGGTTCGACTCTCTCGTATTTTTATATCCATCCGGTTGCTGCGCGCACACAAGATTACTATGGTTACGACATTTGCATATGCCAATTGTTTATATTGCACAGCTCTATCTAGTGGTAATTTTTTTTTATAAAAAACTTATTGTTTTTTCCCTCAATAAAATTCCCATAATTCTATTCTGCCATTACCCAATTTGCCTGCATAGTTTTTGCTACAGTCTGCTCGCAAATTTCACGTTTATTTATAGACACCCAATATATTAAGCCTGTTTAAATAATTGTATCCTAAATCATTCATATATAGAGGGTGAGATAGAAAGAGATTTATAGCATTAGTGTGGTATTCATTCCTTTTTGAATTTTCACTTATCGTTTAAGTTAAGGGTGTTTTATTGATTGATTGTTCTTTAACTTGTTACTTCAAAACAGCATGTTATTATAGGCCAAATGTCCAAGATGAACGAACTCCCCCTAAAAAGCTCAGAACCAGAAATCGGTTTCCTGGGGAATATCCATCCCCATCCCAACCATTAGTGTGAAATTTATCCTACAGCAGAAAAATAAATATAATTTTTAAAGAATTTTTAAGCTTCACAGTAGGCCTTGCACACAGGCCTTGCAATTTTAAATTTCGTTCAACTACTCGACAAACTTCCAAATCATGATAGCGTGAAGACTTTGAGCCTCAACAGATTTATGTGTTTCAGCCCCTCTATTTGGTGAATCTGTTGTGATATAAGGGCATTAACTAACAAATCGATAGAAACTATGTGATAGTAAGTTCCCAAAGTAATTTTTTGTCTCTGAAGGGGTTTCATAAATTGAATACGAAATTCGTGCTCTTTCGTTTCTCAGAGTGAAACTATATATTTTTAAAATGTTACCAGTGCTAAATTTCCGGAAACGTTTTTCCTATACAAGTAAACCAATTCTTAGAGTTTCTGCTGTAATCTAACGAGCATATTTACTCGAATCTAAGTCACACTATTTTTCCAGTGTTAGTACTACCGAAAATAGAATCCGGCTTAGAATCGATGCGAAACATTTGTTGGATTAGGGAAATTAAATTTCCATCCCTTTCAAAAGGAAAAAAGGGAACTTTTCGTTCTAGACACGTACATCAATAATTTATCCAATCTCCAGTGTTCAGTCTATCCCAAATATCATTATCTATTCGTATTTAAGGATTTTTTTTTGTATACGTTCTTTTTTTTAATCACCTAAACATAAAAAAATATCCTGAATATCATCAAGACTAGTTCACGATGACGCAAGAAAGGAAAGGGAGGTCATTTCATATGCAGAAAGAAACAGCCACTGAAAATTCGAAGCGGATGAAACAAATATACGCCATTGGCGTAAACAAAATCATACAAACTTCTTGTAAAAGTTCAACAATCGTTGATAATTGTTTTACATTTTTCTACGATACGTTATTTTTTTAAATAAAAGTGTTGCATAATAAATGCATTGGATGGCATGGAACACAACATGGGAAACGTGGGAAAATGATGTCACCGATTTCGATGTCAACTGTGACAATGTGAATGACGAATCATTTTCGAAAAACGATACTGGCGATTATTGTACTTATAGGTTTATGTATATATTTGAAACATTTTAATGGAGATAAAATTAATTTTCTAAACTCTTATTATTTCTTATTATTTTTATTTTTTTTTTAATTTTTAAGTAGGGAATTAATTAATATTTTACACAATTTTTTTAAAAAAAATTCTCAAACACGTGTAGAGACCTGGAGGTGCAGTTTGTAATCAATGACAACATTTTTTCACAAAATCTTCCTGAGGCTTAGAGTTGATGGAGGCTTAGATTTGAGTAAATACGTTAATTGCATTAAAGTTCAGTTTTTCAAAGTACAATCTGATTTAAAATATATTTTCAAAAAGACAAAATATATTGTATTTCTTTAAACAAAATATATTATCTTTCTTTAAACAAAATATATTATATTTCTTTAAATAGAATATATTATCTTTCTTTGAACAAAATATATTACCTTTCTTTAAGTAAATAAAATATATTCTCTTTCTGTATACAAAATATATCTTCCTTTCAATATATTTGCCTTCGTAATCATTTAAAAGTTACCTATATATTGCTTATAATGCCTTCATTTTATTTTAGAAAATTGATTGAATCACATAAATCATCTGAAAGTGACAATATGACATATAAGTTAAATGATATTGAATTTTGTAGTTTGTACCTAAATCAGTTTCAAATTTTCGCAAAATAATCCATCATATATTGCACAATGCCAAATCACAATGTTTATAATTTTTTAATTTAAATTTATCAAAATGCTATATAATATTGACTTAAATGAAAAGCATGCAAAGTAACAGTGAATTTCAGAAATAAATTCATACCAAGAACTTTGATAAGTTGAATAAGAATATAATATAAGAATATAATATATTATTTTACTCGTATATTATTTCTGCTAGAAAATAATAAGAATTGTTTATGTTTTGTGCATTACTATCAATCCAATAAAAATCTTTGAAGACGTAAAAAGCTGTTAAGGGACATATCATGGGACCAAAGAATTGCTTTTCCCAAAGACAATTGGTGTAAAGGAATATAAATTGTACCGCTGGGTATCGATACTTTCATGTGATGTAGTATAAGTATTAAGAAAATAAGGAACAAGTTGTGTTTTAGTCTCTTATTTGACATTGGTTGAACATTTTGAGACTGGATGTCTACTGACTTTACAAACTGCATTATTGACTATTTCACAATTCTGAACAATTTAAATCCCCCCAACATTTTTGTTAAAATCTTTTTTTAAAAACACGTATAAACTGAGAAAGATTTGGAAAAGGTACAAATAATCCACACCAGATATTAAACAAAATCCCATTATACTCGTTCAACCTGTATCCATATCGAAAGTGTAAGTAAATGAAACAATATTCTGTAAGTAAATGAAACAATATATACAAATAATATTCAACAACATGTTATTAGTTGTTGTTACTAATTCCACCTGATCGACAAAGGTCAGTTCAAGGTCCACAAAATTTATCATGGCAAAGGTCTTAGTGACGCCTGTCGTTAGTCGTAGCTTTGAACACCATACATGTGACAGAATGATTTAGCTCCGTTCCACCCCAATTTTGAGAGAGAACACCCTGGGGGTGGTCAGGAGCCTCCCACATTTCTTCTCCTTCCACCAACCTCACGAGAGGACTTGCGGCTCGACGGCTATTTGAAGTACCTCCATGACGCGAAAGCAAGATACATTTACAAACATCCATGTCTTCTCCGGGACTCGAACCCAGGACCAATGGTATGGTAGTCAGCGTCACTAACCACCGTACCGGATGGGCAACTATATATGCAACATGATCGAGTTAGTCTAGTGATTATGTATATGAACACGTGACCGGGGTGTCATGAGTTCGAGTTATAGTGCCAATGAGCACCCACCGTATAGAGAGGCTGATGGATGTTAAATATGTCGGGGTTCAAAGAGTTAGCGTGGTGTAGTAATTTGGAAAGAGGGTTTCATCCTAGTCATACTGAGGTTCAAAATTACGAGGTTCATTGCCAAGCATAAAGCACTCACTCACGGATACATACAATATGTAATAATTCGGATTAACCCCTTTACTGCCAATAAAAAGTTACGTGATTCGCTCCAAAGGGCCATGAGTTTACAAATTAGTTATGCGTATGAGGTGTAATGGGGGGGAGGGGGAAGAAAAGGAAAAATTAGCAAATTTCTCTGTGACATAAGTAAACCCTTCGCAAACATTGTCAATCTCATTTTGTTGCGTTCCGAAGTGTTCAGAATAATTTTATAGATAGCAGCGCAAAGAAATGATCACACTTCAGTAAGACGTATATATACGTCCGGATAAGTAGATGTACTGGCTGAGCGAGACCTATATATACGCCAGTGGCATATAAAGGTTTTAAAATATGGTACGATTCTTCCTTTTAAAGTTTAATAAACATTTGGTATCATTTGGAATTGTTTTTGTTTATTTTACCCTGTTTAAATAGTACGAAAATTATTTACTCTAGATGCCATATGAAGGAAAACTGCTTTAATTCTTCTACTTCCTAATAATCTTAAAACTGCAATAAGAGAGTAATATTTTGCTGATAACGGTGCAATTATTGAAGAGAAAGGAAATCCTTCCTTTAAATTCCATTTCATTTCTACAAAAATCTATAGATAATAGTCAAATGTGTTGGATAAATACAACCTCGTTATCCTAGTCTTTATTTCCATTGCATCCAAATCAAATGTATCTCCTTCGGAATGCTCACACACTGCAATTAAATTTATTCCACTACACGCTGTCGTAACGGAGCCATTTATATTTTGCCCACTGGCGGCGCCAACGCTTGAACAAATTCTGGCCTCGCTGCAAAATGACACCTCGATGTATGTTTGCGTTTAATCTTAAACGACCGTAATTAGTTCTAGTTGAATTAACTACCGTCCTGAGAGGTACTGAATAGATTAGTGACTAGAGCCCTTATTCAAAGCATTGCCTGCTTTTACGACGGTTCTGAAGAGGGAGGAGGGGGCGTTGATGATGTGGCTGTGTGAAAGTTGCTGTTTAAATGCACTTATTTTCACTCTCTCAGAGTTGCTATGGCTTGATTATAATCTTCCTCGTTTTGCTCGTTGAACGAGAAGCTTCTGTTAAATGAGTATTGAACAGTTCACTGTGTATTTCTATGTTAGAGATAAACAATTAAAATTATTTAATTTTGGTAATTGAATATAATGGATTATTTAAATATTTCTCTGTTGTTGAAAACTATTGTGTGTGTGTAGAATTTTGATGTTTTTATATGAAGAACATCCAGTAAGAATCTGTACCTGTATATAGTAAGAATACATATACAGTCGGACAATGATTTAGCAAATTTATCAAAACTGAATATTTTGTTTGTTAATTTGGGAGTTTTCGTTTATCGGGGCCCGAACAAAATACCTTAAAATCCGGCGTATAACGCGTATCTATACTTTGAAGTTAAATTTTTTTTTATTTTCAGGTATTCGCCGCATAACGCTCACCCCCTTTTTTAAGAAGAAACCTGTGCATTGCTCTTATGTTTTGAAGTTATTCATTAGAGATATTATTACAAGCTTTAGAAAAAAAAATGTATACTTCTAGAATTACAAGCCTTTAACTTCATAAGGAATGACATTTCTTTTAAAGAAGCAATGCTTCGACGTATGTAAAGGTCTACTTTTTTTCTGTGCTCATTTTTTTTTTTAGCCCTCATTTTTATTTCCTGCGTATAACACGCACACTTAAATTTTGCTCTAATTTTTTTGTGTTAAAAGTGCGCTTTATACGCCGGATGTTACGGAAAATATTTTTTTGTATTTAACTTTTGGAAATTCTAGAGTAAGCAACTACACAAAAAATATTCATAGTTAAAAATTGCAGACTTTGTATTCAACAGAAATAATATTAATGATCTATTACGTACCAGTAAATTAGAAGTTTTTAATTATTGAGCAGTAAATGTTTGACAATCTTTGCGATTCCTGACTCGAAAAAGTTCTTTTTCCTGCATCATGTGGCATCCTGCTGCATGAGGTATGTTTTTAGAGTTTCCAAACAATATATAGCATTAGAAAATGTAACAGCTATTGTAGGAGTTTCATTACCAGTTTCTGCATTAGAATTGCTGTTCAATGTCATCGACCAAGCAACAAACTTCTCAACTTCAGCTGCTCAGAAAGGCAATTCGTTATCTCAAATGTCAAATAATCATTGGAATCTTAAAATATTCTTTGAATTGAGGACAGAGATGAGATAAGAAAGGAAATTCTTGTCCAATTGAAAACTCACATGATAGGTTACACTCATGACTCATCTGTACCTGTAAAGTCTAATGATGGTTTGCATCCTTTCTCGTCAAAATTTGCTACTTACAAGAACAGTCTTTTTTTCTCCTATTCCTTAAAATAAAAAAAAATAAAAAATGGCATTTGAAAAAATCCAATTTTTTCTAATACAAATTAAATAAAAAATTTATTTCAGCGTTTGAAATAATTCGATAACTCGGGGTGTATCATTCGTTAAATATGTTTTTTTTTCTTGCCTTTATTTTAATCGGGGAATGAGTAAAATTCGTTGAATCCCAAATTCGTTAACCAGGGGTTCGGTAAATCGGGATCAGACTGTATTTAATTTTATGTAAGGAGTGTAATATATCACACTTATTTTAATTTACTACTGAAATATTATACTTATATGACCCTTCATAAGAAAATATTGTTAATTTTCAAATAACATACTGGTAGAAAACGCCATATATCCTTTTCTTTGATACACCTTATCTTAGCACGGACCTCTTGAAATTTCCTGAGTTTGGGAGAATAAGAGAAACGAAATTTTTTATTAATTAATTGAAAAGCACTCGTAAAATATAAATAATTCCTTGTTTGAGCATGGTATATGTTTCACGGTTGAGTTATCAGTGTTATAATAAGAGTCGCTGTTTGAGATGTACCGTTATAGTAGCTAGTCTAGTTGTTACAGTTGAGATAAGACATCAGTTTTGGTATATTATTTTAAAATATAGCGCAACGATTTGCAGAATAGCTTTTTTAGCCGAACATTGATTGACTGTAAAAACCAAAATTGCATGTACGAAGAATTGTGTCGATAGTTATGGTTCAATACTAAAAAGAATATTGAACTACTTCTATATATATTTAGAAAATGCGTAGGGAAAAACAAATTGATAGACAGAGAGGATGTGATGGGTCCTATTAGTACCCTTTTACTAATCCTCTTGCGGAAATGATTCTTTAACTGTTGTTTGAGTAAAACTACCTTCCGTACAAAGAACTTGAGTTTATACTAATCTGAGTGCCATTTAAACCCTTGCAGTGTGAGGGTTAGAGTTAGTGATTTCACTGTTATTAAAGTGAGGTTAATGAAGTGACTTTTTGGAAGCTTTAGTGCAAGAAAGAGATGTTGTAGACTGTGTGGAATATAATTGACCCAAGAGTGATCGAACGAGTGCCCTTCTTCCAACGTATCACACTCAGTTAAGTATATAATTATTTGTTATACGAATTTAAGATAGGCAAATGATTTGTATTGCTCCACTGTGGTTTGTAATCTTGATTGATAGTTAGTTGGTTAAACCAAATAAAATTGATTATTTTATAACAAAGTATGTTCTTTTGTAGTTGGAAAACTTTAACAGCGACCTTAGAGTAGCGACAAGGATAGGTGGAAACGATAAAAATTACTTCTCAAACATGTTAAACAGAGCATAGCGAATAGCAGTAGACTTAAGAATAGGCCAAGAAGAAAAATATTTCAAATAAATTAAAAGGTAGTTATACACATCAGATTTTTCGGTTCATGTTGCAATCCTACTTCTTTTGGGGGAGTTTTAAGTTCCACATTAAATAGTTGCAGTTCTTATTGCTCATACTGATTCATCGCTATACTAATAAAAAAGTCAAGCATTCCCATTATATTTTATTTTTCACTAGATAAATGATTTTTTTTTATTTAATTCAAAAAAATAATAAATTAATTTTGGTAAATAAATTTAATAAATTTAATTTATTGAATTCGCTTTTCATGTATTATATTTTTCGAATATATATTGAGTCTATAAAATAATAATTGGTGATTTAAACTAGCGCCAAGGAATATTTTTTTTATTTTTAATTATTTGTTTATTTTATTATTTTTCAATTCCTACTATTAGTTTACATTTTCCGTATATATATTTATACATCTTGTTCAAATTTTAAATCGTTAAAAAAATACTTTTTATTCATCAACTTAAGTTCAAATACATTTTTTAAACTTATAGTGGAAGACACTTGGAGTTAATAAAATTTTTCAAACATTATTTCATTATTTAAATTATAGTTAAAGAGATATATTTCAGTCAATATATTATTCCTCTAGAAGACAGCACCATTGGATAAAACACTTTTTGTTGAATTTGAGATGCAGATTTAACTTAACCTGAATAATCACTTGCAAGTTAGAAGTCAGCACTCCTTTACAGTAGTTTTAAGATAAATTCTACCCTAAAATATTGAACTTATATTAAAAAATGAAATTAGAAATTTAATGCGGTTAAAAAGTTTGTAATGATAACTTAAAAGATGCTTTGCCACTTAATATTGTGATTCGGTCATATGTATATACATACTTAAAATTAATTATAATTCTTTAATAAAAAGTAACTAAAATAAAAAATGTCTTAGTTGACATGAGTAAGAATCGAATTGAATTTGTTTTCTGCATTACTCATTTATTTATTTTAATATGTTTTTTTTTATTATTTCTTTATATTTTTTATTTGTATTTTTTAATATTTTATTTATATTTCTTAAATGTATTAACAGTACATGTTATAAAAAATTTGCTTTGATTAATGAAAAATATCTGTGTAACATTTAGAACTAAGTAGAAAGAAAATAATATTGTTTAATTTATAAAAGCAATAAGTTAACCTTATATAACTGTTGTTGCTTAACTTTTAAATTCGCTCATTTGTTTCTCTACATAAGTTCAAAATATTAGGACACAAAGACACTATGTTCAATAATTTATTCTGTTAAAAGTCTAATTAAACTCGATTCAAGGGAAGTCTTAGCAAATTTTTTCGGAGTAATCCGATTTAAAAAACTAACAGAAATATTAGTTGAAAACCGTTGATTGTGGAGTCATAAGGGAAAGTTAATGTTTTGAAAAATCTATTACGCAAATTTTTTTTCTCTCTTTCAATTCCTTATGTATAATAACAGTTTTCAAAATTTGGTCGCTAATATCCTTTCTAAACCACTGCGAATTTCCATTATATGAATGAAATTTAATGAAATATGATGAAAAATTCTTTTACAAATCATTACTTCCTTTGTGAGTTTTAAGATAACTTTTAAAAAATAAAATATCTACACATTGTGTAAACCTTAACTGTACCCTAATTTCACTTGTGCAAACCTTAGAATTTTAAATAAATATCGGTCAAATTTAATCACACCACTTTTGAGATATATAACAGCTAGATATTTAAATAATTTAATCGAAAGGGCAACACATCATTTTTGAATTCGCTGAAAGTATTAGCTTGTTAACCGCGTACTAAGAAATAAAATAATTAAACTTTCTGAACCATTACATTTCTTCAAAAGACAATTTAAAAATATTATTCAGTGGTAGATTTTGTTTCTCGTAAAATATTTATCTTAGCATTTAAGTTTAAGAATTTGTCTTAAAGTGCTTGATTAAATTTTTCCTTTTATCTAATTAATATATTTTCTTCGTAAAATTAAACGTGAATGAATTCTTGAGAATTTTATTTCTAAGGGAAATTAAATTAATTGCTTGACATATAGGACGTTATAATGGTGCATAAGATGACATGAAAAGAGTCTAATAAAATTTATTTGAATTAATATTTCAATTGATATGGAAAATAACATTTCATTACAAACCAAATCGCAAAATTAGTAAAATATTCTAAACAAAAGGACGATTTTAAAGTACAGAAATTAATAAATCATTAACTGTAAAAGAAAAATTACGAATGAAAAATCCTTAAAATGTCATGCTTTGTAATAATATAAAAATCAATCTTATGTTTAACTACAAAGATAAATCTAAGGATAATGTTTCTTTTTCTACTTCAACACCCAATACGGTTGCGTTAAATATATAGATCATATATTTTGTGCAACACATAATATGAATACGATATACAATAATGTTATTTTAATTTGAACATTTCAAATTTTTTCCGATTTCCGCCATAATATATTGTGATATATTTTACACAAAAGAATTATTAATCATTTATTTACTTTACAGTTTGTGAAATATTACTTCTTTATTCATTACCAGTCTCGTAAATATCTAAAACAATTCGTAAATTCTAAACACAGGCTTGCTTGTTTTTATTTTCCAGCTTAAGGCTAAACAGTAACCTCTTTCAAAAAAATTTTTTGGACAGTAAAAATAATTTAGGTTTCTTTCCAGATTATATTATAAAGATGATTCTGAAAGTTAAAAGGCATTTTGATGAGCCATTGTTTTACAATTTAAAAAAAAATAAGAATTTTTGAAGTTTTTCAAACTTTTATAAAATGCTCACTCATTGTGAATAAAAAGTATGGATTTAAAAATCTATTTCCTTGTTGATTTTTAATAATTATTTTTCTAGAAAAACCTGAAAAAAGCACGAAAGTTTTTAAAATGTCCACTTTAGCATTTTTTTAGAAAAATAACTGGACATCTCAGCCCTAAGTCCATACTAATTTTTATAGAACATACGATTGGGAGTATATACAATAATTTCAAAGCTCTATCTTAAATAGAAAAAAAGCGTTAGGGATTAGAAAACACTTGTACCTTCAAAATTGATCGTCTGAGAAAAACGCATTTAAAGTTTGTAAAGACATAAAACAAAAACTTATAATGCCCGTAAAGCTCTAATTTTTTAATATGTTATTTTCCAATGTAAGTGTTCTACACATTAAAACAGTATTTTAATTAAATATGACTGTGGATAATGTATTCAATTCAAAATCTATTTTTGCATAATATTGATAGCCTTTGCTAAGACGACAGTTTATTCAGCCTAACCTTAACCTAATGTTTTCACAAAAGATTTGAAACACAAAGTATTTATGTACAAAATAATAATGATACTAACTTAAGCTAAAAATAGCCAGGTTTGTTCATAACATTTAATTTTTTTCAGTTTTAAATTAGGACAGTTTAGGAAGTTTTAGCTCTTGTTGTGTACGACTTTAATATACTAAAATATAGTACTACAATATGTTTATTATACAGTAGTTTGGTACATCTAGGAAATATTCAGTTATATCTGCAACATTTGAATTCAGAATACTTGTATTCGGACGTCTAGTTGCAGTATCAGCTAACGACTGATTTTTAGATACATCATTTTCAGTAGTATTGCATCTCTTCCAAATATTGTTTTTTACCGCAACCTGAGAACGCTTTGACCATGACATTTTCTCAACAGAAAAAAATTAATGATGACATTTTTACGTTCTATAACCTATCTTTAAAGCAAAAACCGCCCATGAAATTAATCTTAGTTGATTAATTATTACAAATGAAAAAACTCACAACGTAATAATCAAGCAATAATGATTTTAGTAATGAAAATTGGAATTAATAACCATTTTAGACTAAAATCTCAAAAATATTTTTAAGTAATTCAATTTAAGAGTGGAAAAAGGCTTTAAAATGAAACCGAAACCAAAACCATAGCTCATAGAACTTTAAATATCTTAAACATTAATTTGCTAACAGATCTGAAATTTGGTGACAAGCTTTTCAATGATATGGGCCACTAGAAAGAGCAAAAAAAAATCGGTAATTTTATAATTTTTAGGATACTATGTAGCCTTATCATCGTCGTTTTTAAAATAGCTGTTTCTATTTGCACTCCTTTTGAATTTGCACAAGAACGTCTGTTGGTGTCGATTAGACATTTTCCATTTTAAATGGTGAATGCACAGAAAATGCTTTGTGGTTCTAGGTTAATTAGGAGATATTTTACAATGTGTGAAAAAAACTTAGAACGTCCACTGGTGTCGTTACAACACCAAGGCAATTTATCATTATAAATAGCTGTCATTCAGCAAACGATGGTTCAATAAGTATATAATATAAGGAAAACTAAATTCTGAAAGTAATATCGTATATTTATTTGACATCGAACTCTTTCATTACATAGCATTTACTTATCTGCTAATAAAATAAATCACTCGATTTTCAAACCTTGTGCACAGCAGACACGCTGAAACAATGACTCTTAAAAAAGGTCTAAGTCCTAAAGAAAATGCTAATTTGTTGCGAAAGCTTTTTGAGAATGAATCGAATGGTTTTGAGATGTCATGTTTCAATTCAGATTCCGATGAAGGCATAAGATTGAGTAAAAGAGACTTCGAAAAATCTGAATAAAGTGCAGATGAAATCGATAATATTCCAGTAATTCCTGATATATACATCATTAGGGATGGCACAGAATAGATACAGCATAATAGTACTGTTCCTGGCAGATTTGAGACTTGAAATTGCGACAAAGCAGTGGTACAACAAGCTTCATCAAAAACAATGTAAACGGCTGTTTTGTATGAAAGAAAGAGCTCTATAATATATGATATAATTATATGAAATAATATTAAAAAGTTTTAAAAGTAAACCTTAGCTAAATTAGTTCTACAATTATTTAGTTAATATAATTATTTTTATCATGGTGTGAGGGCGTGTGTGTGTGACGAAATGACACCGATGGCGTTTATCCGAATACGTTCGTAACCGTGATTTTGCAACAGCGAATAAATGGATAATTTTCATGATATTTAGTGTCACTTAGATTAGAATACATGTATACAATTGTTTTAATGACATTTTGACAAAAAAAGTTATTTAAATACAATATTTTAGCAAAAAATTAACTTAGAATAATTTTTTTTCTAAATGTTCTCCTTTTGTGAAACATGCTTCTATTATAATAATATTTAGGCTGTATATAGTTCAAACCTCTGTGCAGAGGCTCAACTAGAATTTTCGAAATATATAACTTAGAAGTGGGTTTATCCATGTTTTACGGTAACAGAGGGGAGCCATTTTAAGAAAAAAAAACCGCCGATAAAATTATTTCAAATGGTTGTTACTCTGAAAATAAAGTGGATGCTTCAAAAATCAATGTTGAGCCTCTGTAAAGTGGTCTGAGCTATACACAGGCAAAATATTATTATAATTGAAGCATTTTTCACAAAAGGAGAACATTTTGAAAAAATATTATTCTAAGTTAATTTTTGCCGAAATATTGTATTTAAATAATTTTTTTTCGTCAAATTGTCCTTAAAACAATTGTATACATGAATTAAAATCTAAGTGATACTAAATATCATGCAAATTATCCATTTATGCGATTTTTTAAAATCACGGTTCCGAACGTAGTCGGATACCTTAAGGGTAATCGAACCCCGAGCGGTCTAGTATTAAGCAATAATATTTACAACTACCAGTATTATAAATAAATCGTGAAATTTTAATTGATTTTTATTTTCCCTATAGAATTATTCACCTCAATCATTTTTGTTAACGTTAGATGTTGATTCAGCTATTTTAGATTCAAATAAAACGTTATTGTTCTTAAAATCATTCCTTTATTGTATCATTAACATTGAAACCAATTCTCATAGGTAAAAAAAGACAGATGTAAGGTATATAACTCTATTTAAACGCGTTAGTTTCATAAATTTCAGTGTGAAACCACATGCATAGGCCATATATCCACAAAATAATTCTGCTAGTACATTGGATACAAATCAGTCAAATAGTGTTTATCAAACAATTCAGAGCGGATTCGAAATTATTCCTAACTTAAATTAAATGTTTAGTCATCAATGCATAAATACTTCGAAAACGCGTTAAATGCGGAGCTTTTAGAGTATTTAAACATTAATTAATGATAGCATGAAATGAATGGAGTTTAATCTCTAAAATGGCATTATACTCCCGTCAAAGTGTTGAAATCTGAGTTCATTTGTATGAGTCCTGACGTCAATGCCTGTCACGGTGACTATAGTTAATCATTTAGAATAATCAATAGATGCGCAGTATTTAAATTACAATAATACATTATGACTGATATTAATCTGCTAGTGCATCTATAATGTATAATATTAAATGTGAAGTTAAAACTAATTTAATTAAAAAAAATAACGATAAAGTAATATTTGTTTGATATTATTTGTTTGAATTACATTTTTGAGTGTATTAAATTTCAATATTTATCACATTTTGTGTGCATAAATATCTCTTTAAATCTTAGCTTGCACATTCTGTTTTTGTTTTAATTACACCTGTTTTAAAATGAATTCCGTTTAATTTCACACGCACCATTTTTTTCGGTTCTTTTCTATTTCCCCTGCGTAAATCTCGCCATTTTGGCGTTATTGGCGATAACCACCAGATGCACATAAAAATATTAATATAAGTATCAGTTCTGGTTGGTTTTTCATCCATTTTTAATGAATTATGAAAAAGTTGTTACTGATAAGAAAATACCACGAAGTATATTGAAAATGTGCTGCTGAAAGTTTACCAGCTAGAATATTCCATTTCGCTTCGGTTGTACTAATTTTGGCAATATTATCACCCGCATTGGCGAAACGGAACAGTACTTTTCTTTCTACAAAATTTCTATTTGATTTGTTATTAATCTACATCACACTTTGAAGCAAAATGAAGGCTCTTGGTGACGGACCTCATAATTTTAAATCACGGTCAATTGACGAAAATGACACCAGGAAGGGTAAGATATTCGCCAAACTTCCAATACAATAGGATTACTTAAGCAATCCTTGGATGATTTAACGTGCATCATCCTTTCTATAAGGCGGGTTTTCAGTGGCAGTAGGTTTAGAGGTCATGACATGCTGGTCTTGAGTTCGTGACCATGACCAGTAGGCTACATCGACCACTTTATATAGACTCAAAAAATTTATTTAAATAACTGTGGGAACGTGCAGTTAATTTATGAAAAGTATAAAGCTTTTGAAAATGAAATCTTGGATTTCTCGTAGGTTTAAATTTATGTGAATCCTATTTGGAGCCTTCGAAATGGTTTAACCCCACTTACTCTGTCCTAAGTCTGAAATTCCTTTTCGACTCGCTAGGTTCATTTTTGTATTTCTGTAATTGAATTTTTTCATTGTTTTTTCTTTTATGTTCTTCTTGTGTTAATTGTTGTTATGATCTTTGTTTATTTGTTCTTGCTTTTTGATGTATTATAGAAATTTCATTCATATGTATGTATATATAAATATACATGGTGGCCAAATACATTGTAATTTTATATATACTATATTTATAACTAATTGAAATTTTTAAAAAGTATATGCCCTGAGGTCCCTGAAATTTGCCATTCTGTTGTTTCCTTTCTAAAATAGTTACATAAGAAAAAAAAATATATTGCATATATAGGTACAAGTTTACAGAGGAACGTTGTTTCCCTTCAAATTTCAATAGGAAGATTTACAATGATGGCACATTTCAAGAATTTTAAGCCATACCATTGTCCGCAGTATCCTTGTGTTTATATGAGTGTCGGCAGTTTGATTCTAGTGCCACTGAAATCCCACTGTGTAGAGGAGCTGTAAAACTTATATAGGCTAAAAGTCCTCCCGGTGATGGGGTATGGAAGCTAGTAGAAGGAATGCTCACTTTGTTGGTCTTCTCACTTGATGACGAGGTCCATCATGAAAATCCATCTCTTGGTGCTTTATAGTGAGAATTTAATAAACTCTCAAAACACGCTAATGACCCACTGCACAGTGAAATGAAAAAAAGCTGCGTGAAATCATTTAATATACAATATTTGGAAGGAATGTTTTTCACAAAAGTTTCGTATATAATTATATATCACTTTGTGACGATCTATTCACGTCCTTCCTTATAACAAGACCTCTTGGGAAATCTTGGGTCTTTTAAAACTATTTTTTTTGCAACGAACCCTCTGAAGAAGAAAACATGATTATTTAAATTAGGTCTACCATATATATAGAGTAGGCTTTCAAGCTACAAGAGAGAGAAAGTGAGAGAGGTATGATATATTACTAGTGATCTGATATTAATCAAATTTGTAGTATAACTCAGATATTTGATAATTGTAATAATTAAAGTGACAATTGGTCACTAGGGTTTAATACAGCCTGTAGATTCGAACCTGAAATGAGTGATTTGATATTTAAAGTCTTCTCATACTTCTCGAACCTCGTTATTTATCTACGTATTGCTCCAATTGGGCGCATCTCTTATTTTGGATTGCTTGAACTTGTGTTGTTGATTGTGTGACAATAAATATAATATTTTTGTGGATATGTCTCTTCTTCTTTCCCTTCCTCCCAAATCTCTACGCGTGAATGAGAGAACCTCACAAATTCCAATTGAGCAAATATTCTACATATAAACGTCACTTTTAAAAGTCATTTTATGTAATCTTTCCACACTTCTACGCTACAGTTCTGGTGTGGGCTTAAACCATGGACTGGGCAAGTCAAATCAGCCTTTCATCCATTTAGTCGGTTGACAGAGGAGGAGTAGCAAGCTTAAACACTGGAAACTTCCGAGTCAGACCGACCACTTAGCAGGAACATCTGCTCATGCACTTTAGGGCCCAAGGCCATGAAGTCTGAGTGGGCACAGTAGGCCTTGGCCCTCATGGGCTGTTGCGACACTGAATTTAGCTTATATATTTCTCCTCCTGCTGTGCATTTACTAGATTTTAACATTTTTTTTCTGTTACCAAAATATTTTCTTCACAGAATTATTTCATTACATATCTATTTAAACTTTAAATAGTATATGAGACGATTTGTAACTGACTTTTTTTTTTGAAATTTATATTATTTGCGTATAATACTTTCATGCAACTGAACAGAAATTAAAAAAAAAAAAAAAACATTGACAGAATTTTTACTATTCTTATTAGTTTTAAGCATGTACAATATAGGAGCAAATAATAAACAAATGAGTAAAAATGAATATGGAACACGGAGATATTTTAGTACCATTCTATTTAACTATTTCAGTTCTTGATCTTATTTATGATTTAATTTTATATAAAGTTATATTTTCTTTCTAATTTAACTAAACTTCATTAAATAAAATAATCATGAACTTGATCAATGCATGAAGTTGAAAGTTTGAAGAAAAATTTCTGATACTCTCTCAATTTTCAAAAACTAAATAAATTTGATACTCTTTACTGAGTGCAGATATTCAGTTGAACATTTTTGCTTACTGATGCACTTCTAAAACGAGATGATCACCAGTTTTCAGCGAATCTATTTTTAGTCTGGTTACATATTCCAGCATGAAAGAACAACCTAGTATAAAAAAAATATGCCTGTCAATCATTTCTTGTACGATCGTGGAATATCTTTCTGAATAATCTAAACTTTTGAAGCAGTTTTCGAAAACAGTCAATCATTTTCTTCCGCAGAAGAACCACCTACAAAAAGGCTTCTAAATCAAATGGTTTGGATATATATAAGATTAAAATGAAATATTTACTTAATTTTTTAAAAAAAAATTTATTACATCATTTTTTTTCCTTCTACTTTATACCACTTGGAGTCTACTTGGATTAACAATTTAACTCTTGTCAGTAATATACAAATATCTGTTTCAATTTTGAAAGGAAAAAATGATTGAGAAGACGTTTTAAAAGGAACACATTCCCCTCAAATTGACCAAAATATCGAAATTTTATCGCATAATTTTGATTCTGCAGCTTTTCTAAATATGTGTACAAAATTTCGAAGCTAATTTACTTAGCCAGTTATTCAACATTTTTTAACAGTATGTCGATGTGAAAATCGAAACTAGTGCACGTGATGTCTGCATTTAACTCTTTCATTTATTTTACTGACCTTTAAAACCTTAAATGGATTTTTTGCTTTTTCTTTGTTTTCTTTCCCGATAGTTGTTATGTAAATCGGTAAGGAATTTTTTATATTCAATATAAAATTGTGAAACATTTTCTAGTTGTTTTTTGTAAAATGTTTGATAGTTTCAAGCATGGAATAAGGGCTTTTGTGAAAAGATATTAATTAAAAATGATCAAAGTTAAATATACAGTCGGACCTCTATATAACGAAGTCACTAAGTCCCTAACAAAAAGTTCGTTATATCGAAAATTCGTTAAATAGAGGTTCATCTTTCAATTTTCATTATAAACCACATAAAAAAATTTTAAATTCATAAACACTATATATTAAAAAAAGGTAATTATTCTCACATCTTTGTAAATTTATATCTATTTATTTACCTGTAAAACAAGTAATATAAAAAAATAGTTTTTAAGTCAATTCCTACTTAGATCAACAACGAAAAATTTTGTTTTAGCTACTTTTATTTAAATAGTTACAATTAATATAAATATGCATATACATAGGACAGAATCACAACATTAAGTGGTAATTAGTTTTTTTTACAATTATCATTAAAGTATCGTACTGTCCTTTTAATTTCAGTTCAACTGAATGCTTTAACACGTGAGAAAAAAACCTTTTCAAGTTTTGACACAAGTCGCCAAAATGGTCGCTAAGTCACCAACGTGGCTGTATTTGTAATTCTTTAAATAATTAAATTTAATCAATTAATTTCTATTAATTATAATTAAATTATTGTATTGTCATCCAAAATGATCCTGTATATAAAATTTCAGCTTAATTCAGCGCTTAAAATGTATTTTATTAACGATTGAAAATTCCACCAAGATAAATAAATAAATATACAAATATGTAAATAAATAAATATATAAACAGTGCGAGTTAATAGTAGGAATTGAAAAAAGAGGAAGAAAAACTGCAAGAAAACCTTCTTGATGCCTTTATCTACATTCTGAAGAATTATTTTTTTTTTCTTTGATGTTCAAGCACTTACGTTTTGACATTTTCGAGATACAAGAAATGACATTACTTGTACGACTGATCAATACTACTAATGATCGGAGATAGTTCAAGGACAGAAGACTTCATTAAGGGTGAAAGGGGATATTGAAGGGGTTTCCAGAGAACTGGACAAAAGTGTTACAAGTTGCACTTCTTGGATGAAATGCCCAGAATTCTGTTGCTCTCAGTGAGTTAGGCACCTAATAAAACCTGTTCAAGATTTATGACCACCATAAAATGTGCTAAAAGAGAGAAAAACTCTTAAAGTCCAGATATATTTCAAAAATTAGGGAGAAAAAAAATGAAACACAAGAGAAAAAGTTCGTTGTACAGAAAATGCACATCGCTATGGGGAGGCTATTTTACGAAGAAAATCTTGAAATTTTCTTGGTTCCAGGAAATAGTTCGCTATATAGAAAAATTCGTAATATAGAGGTTCGTTATATGACAGTTTGACTGTATATGTTTTTATTGTTATTGCTGCTATTATAGTGTGCAGTAAGAAAAAAATTGCAAATACTAAGTACGTCTAGTAATATCAATGCCTAGCACATAATTGTGAAACACATTTCTAAGAATATTCGAAAAATATTGCTCAAAAAAATTAAAATTTGTAGAAATTGTAAAAATTTTAAAATATTGAAATAATTTAAAAACAGTTTGAAATTTTAAAAAAATTGCTTTGTTTGAAAATTATGGTTTCCTTCTGAAATGTATGTTTCATGTGTTTTGACATAAAGTACATGTAAAAATTTTCTTATAATTTAGAGTTTGGTTAAGACATGAAAAAATACGAAAACACAGTAAAATATGTTTAACGCGAAAACACTTTAGACGAAATATTGGTTAAGGCAAAATAAAATACCATAGTTCCAACAAACTACTATGTATTTTTATGCATTTTTTCTCTTAAGGGGACATGGTACGATTTACGCAAAAATTTTTAATTTAAGGATTTTTAATATTTTTTGGTTGCCTCCTATGTATGTATACTATGTTAAACATATTTTGTGCTCAAAATTTCATAAAAAGCTAGCCATGTAATTTTTAAGGAAAAAACTTGAAATTTTTGAAGTGGTTTTAAAATGCTACTCCTCCTACAAATATTGACGTACAGGCATGAAATTTAATTTACAAGTACGTCAAACTATGTATAATAAAAGTTGGTATGTGTTTTGCGTTAAGATGATTGGTATTCTTACAATACTTCTTTTTTATGAATGTTTATTGAAAATTCATTAAAAAAATGTATAAATTCTGAGTTTAATTATTTTAAAAAAATAAATATTGCTTTGATTCCAAAATGCATACCAACTTTTGTTACATGTACTATTGGGAATAGGTAAAAAAAAATTCAATGCATTAGGCGCAATAGAAAAAAAGCCTTAGCATTTTAAATGAAGACAAAATAGTTATTTTATCTTTCTGAGATACGGCAGTTTTTAAAGTTTTGATTTGCCATAGGGATGTGTATAAAAAGGAACGTAAAAGCTATCATAATTCTGCGTTTCTTAAGTTTAGAGCTTTCAAATCTTGCGAGGTTATAGAAAAGTAGATAAAGAAAAATTTAGGCTAAAAAAATTAGATTTGATTTTTTGATCGATTTTGGTCAATTGAATCGTACTGTGTCTCCTTAAAATCACTTCACAAGAACAGGTTTTCCTTCTGGGAATGAGCAAAATACAGGAAGCACCAAACGAGGTTTAACAATGTTTGTGTATTATTAAACTATCCAACTATATATCATTGGAAGAATTCGTTGTAGTGGATGTTTATAATGTGTGCATAGCCCCAATTATACCAAACAAAAACATTTTGGAGTTTGTTCAAAATTTGAAAAATAACATTGATGCAGTATCCAATGGAGAAAATGAAATGAACAACGCAGCTTCTGTTCCTCCATCATTCAAAATGAGAAAAATCACGTAAAGTAAGCTCAGTTTTTTAGACTCCCATTCCATATGAGAAATGAGTAACAAAATGGACGGTATCGAACAATTTGATGGTAAAAAAGAAAATGCAAAAAAGAGAAAAGAATCGGATTATTTTCCAAAGATCAATAAATGTTTTTTTTTTCAAGAACTTGAAAATTTTGTATTTAATTTCATTAAACTCAAGTGAATACTGTTGTTTCATTGATTTTCATTAAATTCATGCATATATATCTATGTAAATAAAATGTATTCTTATAAACGTAATTGTGTTAAATATGTTTCTTTTTCGCAATATTTTTTAACTCGAAATTCTTTTGATTCTAAAATATATTTCAGTCCCCTCAGTTTCGAGAGTTCAGTGATTTTCACTCTCTCTCTTTTGTATGTAATATTTCACTAAAATGTTTTCTAGAGGGCTTTTAATCCATTAATGTCTTGCTAATCTCCAAAACGCCGCGGGAGCATTAAGTTTATTTTTACCTACCTAACGGGAGCTAACCACGACTTTATTTTTCAGAAAACCAATAGCTTATCGTTTTCAAATCTGGAGGATGCAAGCTTGCATCACTCGAGTTTGCAGACAAATCGGAAACGCTTATACTAGAAATCATATAATTTTAATCGATTTCGGTTGACCATGACTATAAATAGACAAGATCTCGGGAGCGAACGAAGGTGGCTATAGTGAACATTATGTAAGCCGCGTGTGTTAATGTCTTGATTTGTGTTCACTTGTTTGTTTTATATCGGTGTTGAAGCTCCTCCGTAACTAAATGAATGTGGATTTTAGAACAGAAAAGTGTCTCTTCGTGAATTCATTCAACGACTGCAATGAAAATATGAAAAAATAATTAATTCTCTCATTCAAATTACCTTAATCTGAGTGTGCAATCCATCAGCTATATACACTAACTAAAAAAAGATCTCAACACCATGAATAAATTATTATAGAGTAATTGAATTTTAAAAAAAATGCAATTGTCTAGTTTACATGTTTAATTGATTAAATTTTCAAGATCGCAGGTTAATTTAGGCTAAAAAAATGCATTTGAAATGTAAAAGACTGTTACATTAATAGTCGGTGTAACCTCGAGAATTTTGAATGGAAACCAGCAAGCGTACATGCATTGTATAAGACAGGTGTCGAATGCCACTTTGTGGTATGGAGTATCATGTTTTTTCTACTTGTTTTGTCACAACTGGAACGGGTTTTTTTTGCTGTGGATCTTGCTAGAGTTGTCGTCCAATGGTATCTCATACGCACTCAATTGAACACAGATCTGGTGATCTCGCAGGCCAAGGTAACAATACTCTGCAGAACACGTTGTTTTACAGCAGCGGTATGAGACCGAGCGTTATCCTGCTGGAAAACTTCCCCTTCAATGATGTTCATGAATTGCAATACTATAAGTTGAATTTGAAACTAATGTACCAAGTTGTAATCTATGTATTTGGGATAATCACAAGGGTTTTTTTGCTGTCATAGGAAATTGCTCCCCATACCAAGACTCCAGGAGTAGGTACAGTCTGTCTAGGCATAAGATAGTTTTGTTGCATACGTTCATCTGGCCTCCTTCTGAACAACACATAGCCATCACTGGCATCAAGGCACAGCCTGCCTTCATTAAAATAACAATTCTCCACTCAGTCCTCCAATGAGCTCTTTCTTGACACCATACCACTGGGGTCACAAACAGAAATGTCTTCACACTAGTCAATGGAATACTCTCTACAGCAGTACTTCTCAAACTTTCAATATTTGCGACCTAATATTCAATCATAATTTCCATCGCCCCCTCTCCCCTCCATACAATAACAATGTATTGAATTCCATAATACTATACTTTGCCGCTTAAGTTGTCACTGGCGAATATATACGTCTGACTCAGTCAAAGCATTAATTTTCCCGAACGTATATATACATCTTTCCGAAGTACGATCTTTTTTGGGCACATTGCTTTCCATAAACTTATTACAAAAACTTTGGAATGGAACAAAAGGACCTTGAGAGAGTGTTCACAAATAATTTGTTTACTTCAGAGGATTTACTCATTTATTTCTTTTCTACACCTTCCCCTCAATATTTGGCTTACGTGAAAGGTTGTATTCGGGAGTAAATAGGGTACAATTTTATCCCCAGTTAAAGGATTAACTATAAACTGTACAAATTATCAAGATAAATGTTAATTTTTGTCTGCATAAAATTTTATGCATGAAAAGCCCATGGGGTCACTGGTCATTATTAAATTTGCTCTTAACTTAGTATTGTTAAATTAATTATAAAATACATTGTGCGGTACTCATACATTTATAAATGTATTATATCAGTGTAAATGTGTATTTTTTTTTATTCTGTCAGAATGTATTTTGTTTGTTTACTTTCAATGAATTAATAATTTTTTTAAAAAATAATCTTTTGATTTCTCGACTTTCGACCCGACTTGCAGAGTTATCATGTCCCCTTAGGTGGGAGTGCCCCACAGTTTGAGAAACCCTGCGGAACAGAGAGCCTGGCTCGGAGTTGTCCTTGAAGTAACCGATTTCTAACAGTTCGTTTTGTCACTGCAGTATCAATTGCAACTAGAATTTCTGCCTTAGACGCAGTACGACACACCACAGTCGTGCTCGGAACACGGTTGTCTTCCCTCTGAGTAGTGCTAAGTGGCCACACTTAACCTCGTCTTTTTCAAACAGTGTCATCGCTTGACCACTGCTCCCAACAATCATTCACAGTGGATACATTCCGGCCTAGTATTTCAAACTCTGTGAGCTGTTGATAATGGCTTTCTTGTCTTTTTCAAGGCATTCTTGGCTAACATCAACTCAATATGTCAAATTTCACCGGCAAATAATGCTCACGAACTTTACAGCACGCATTTGAAGCAACCCTGATTTGTGACTAATAAGTGACGTTGCCAGAGCTGTGCTTAAGCTCGAAATTTGAATCGATGCCCTCTTTCAAGTGTATAAAGACGCCTTCCAAATTTTGTTTATCTGACACAAGTCTTTCTAGGTGTTAGGATTTTTTTTTCATCAGTGTATCTTAATCTGAGTGTGAAATCTCTCTCCATCTACTATATATTTTAATTATTATTTAACCTTATAAAATTATCTAAAAGTTCTTTTATAATGTTAAGTTAATAATTATTTAATTCGTAAGAAATTTAAAAAATATGTGCATATTAGAATATAAAATAAATATCCGAAATTACTGACTGATATTTTTTAAGCTTATAGGTATGTTTTACTTTTTAAGAGTTTAAATAGAAACAGAAAGGAAGAAAATTATCAGGCAAAGAAACATGCTAATACATTTTCTCCTTAAGAATTTTAAATACACTATTATGAAGCGTGACCAACCGATTCGGTCCCAAATTCCATTGTTGTGTTAATATCACTTCATGCTCATGAAATATGTTGATTTCATTTCTGAGTAGATATTTCGCTAGTCAGTTCTTCATAACACAGTGAGATTTGTTTTAATGATTTGGGTGTGTCTTTTCTTTGGTTGATTGCCAACAAAGAAACCTTTTCTTTTCTTTCTTATTACGTCTTGTTCTTTGACAGAAGAAGCCATATATAGGAATATTTGCATAATCTCGTATGTATTAGAGATGGTTTTTTTTTTTTTGGAAATATTTAATACATTTTTATTAGACCGTTTCGCTTACATCAGTAAAATTTACTTCATTGAAATTAAAGACACAAAAGGAAAAACAATCACAAATATTTTTCAAACATTTTAAGGTAACTATATAAAAATGCAGCTAAATATACGAGTCTCTTGATTATATAACAATAATTAAAATGGGAATGCCATTTGTTGCAATAAAAAATTTATCCTGCTAAAGTTGCTGTAATTTTAATTTGTAAGATATGTAATAAAAAATATTGTCTTATGCATCGCATTGATTTTCAATACAACAGCCAAACATACACATGTAAACTGCATGTATGCATATATAGCCACACATTATTGCTACATGTACCACATACCATGCAATGTGATGTCCTTACATACAGCTGTATGTATATACGTACGTTCTAATAAATGTTTAAAATTTTCGGTACGTCTTTATATAAATATATATATATATAGCAATATATAAAATAAAAGTGAAGAAGTACTAGAACCTACAGTGCTAATATAAATATATATATATATATATATATAGTGTCACTTGGATTAGATTTTTCAACGAGATAAATTTATTTAAATGAAATTCTTTGGTGGAAAAGGAAAAATAATGACATATTTTTAAAATATTCTCCTTTAAAAAAATGATTCTATAAAAAAAATCTTTTACGATATTACATTGTTCATATATAGTTAATACTTCTGTACAGAGCCTGAAATAGTATTTTTGAAATATATAATTAAGAAGTGGTTTAAAACATATATTTAAATACATAAGAATAGATTTTTTTTTTTGAAAATACCGATATATATATAATTTCAGTTGATAGCAAATCTGAAAATAATGTGAATTTTTTAAAATTCTTAGTTCAAGCTCTGTAGAGAAGTCTTAACTATATATGAACAATGTAATATCATAACAGATGTATTTTCTCCATAAAAGAAGAATGTTTTGAAAATAAGTCATTTCTTTTCAGATTTTTTGCCAAAAATTTGCATTTAAAGAATTTTATATTGTAATAATATTCTTAAAACAATTTTGTACGTCTTTCCTAATTCAAGTGAAGCTAAATAAAAAAAATAATAAATAGGTCATTTACACGTTTTTGAAAAATCGCCCTTTTGAATGCATAAATACCGTAAGCAACTTCTCTAATTCTGTGCTCGGTGACTTTGAGAAATTTACTCTCAGCCCAGTGCTTCTCAAACTTTCAATATTCGCGATGAAATATTCAATCGTTATTTTCATTGCGCCCCCGCCCCCATATAATAACGATACATTGAATTCAATAATACTATATTTTTAAGCTAAACATACAATTCGACTTTTACCTCTTTAGTACCACCGGCTTATATAAACGTCTCACTCAGCCAGTGTGTTAATTGCCCCGGACGTATATATACGTCTTTCAGATGTACGATATTTTCTGTGCACTGCTATCCATACATTTATTCCGAAGGCTTTGGAATGCAATAAAAGGAGCTTGATTGTCTTTGCGAAGGATTTACTTGTTTCAGATTATTTGTTTCTCTTTATTCCTTTAACCTCCCCCTCCCAATACATCAGATATACTCGTTTACGTGTTAAACGGTGGCATTAGAGAGCGAATCACGTTGTTTAAAACCGGCATTTAAGGGATTAATTATAAACAGTATAAATTATCAAAATAAGTGTTAATTTTTGTTTTTCATTTTATATATGACAGGCCTATGGTGACACTGGTAATTATTAAACTTATTCTAAAAGTAGTATCTTCAAAATGATTATAAAATTCATCACGCAGTACACATATATTTATAAGTGTAAATGTGTACTTCCTTTTTTATTTGTTTGCTTTTAATATATTGATAATTTTTTAAACAATTTTTTGTTTTCTACTCTTCAATATGCTTGCGCCCCCTTGTAGGATTATCACGCCCCCCTATAGGGCTCGCCCCACAGTTTAAGAAACACTGCTCTCAGGCAATAGCTCTTCATAGAATGCAATATGTTCATCTTTGAGTAAATATTTTTCGTATCCCAATTCAGATAATTCAATTTTCTTCAATTCGCCGTATAGTAGGGCAAGTGTTTGATAAATCTATTGAGGCTCAAAGTCCTTTCATTGTCGTGGTGTGGTAGTTTAATCAAGAAGAGAGGGTGTGCTAACTCAGGTGTCGTTCTCGTCACTTCACCATGGTTCAAAATTACTAGAACAGACATCAACATCCCTAGCTTGGTTTCATTGTGCGATGCAAATAGGAATCAAATCAAGCATTCCATGAACGAAAGTCTTACTATGATAAAATAACATCAACTCCGACCAGCTCTTTCGGAAATCAAATAGATTGCGATTATTTAAAATATGTAGATACCAATCTCGTTTCCTATCTCCGTCGTAGTTGTCAAAATATGAATAAAAATAATGTTTCGGAATAATGCATTCCCTCCAGGAAAATTTACTCGGATCAAATGCACTGTGATGGACATTTCTCGCAATGGATTTTGCATATGCATTTAAATTCGAAGGAATGGGAAATAGCACAGTCAGAATTTTTAGACGATTATCATCGGGTAAAAGTTCTATTTTTCTGGATATTTTTATGGTATAAGGTGAGGGTTAAAATAATAACAAGTCACTATGAATACAAACACATTTTTATTTTTATACACAGTTCTTAGAACGTATTTAATAATCGTAGTTATATTTTTATGGAATTGCTTTAACTTTAACCAACTGCTAATAATTATTCATTATCATTCATGAAGCAATAATTTATGCTTCATGATTAAATTACATGAATTACTATTTCGCTTGGAACTGTGAGTTAAATATTTAGTAAATTATATAAGTTGTAGGGCACTAAGTTATATCACCATATATTATCATATTTAAGGTATCCGACTACGTTCGGAACCGTGATTTTGCAAAAGCTTATAAATGGATAATATTTATGATATTTAGTGTCACTTAGATTAGAAAATGTAAATAAAATTGTTTTAAGAATAGTATTACAATAAAAAATTCTTTAAGTACAATATTTTGACAAAAAATGAACATAGAATGACCCATTTTCAAAATATTCTGCCTTTGTGAAAAATGCTTCTATAAAAATAATATTTTGCCTGTACATACCTCATACCTGTGTACAGAGGCTCAACTGGAATTTTTGAAATATATAACTTAGAAGTGGGTTTATCCATGTCTTACGACAACAGAGAAGAGAAATTTTAAGAAAAAAACGCTGTTAATTATTGTAATTGGTAATAACTCTGAAAATAATGCGAAATTTTCAAAAATCATAGTTGAGCCTCCGTACATACGTCTGAGCTATATACAGGAAAAATATTATTATAATCGAAGCCTTTTTCACAAAAAGAGAACATTTTGAAAAAAGATTATTCTAAGTTAAATTTTTGCCGAAATATTATATTTAACTAATTTTTTTTTTGTCAAAATGATAATTTAATGATAATAAATGATAATGCAAAAATGAGTTTTTTTTGTCAATTTTATATCAATATATTTATGTCAATTATGCGCTTTTTTAAAATCACGGTTCCGAACGTAGTCGGATACCTTAAATAATTATACAAATATTAATATTCAGTTTAGGGAAAAATAATTCCGCTTCTTAACTGTCAACTTCAAAGTAGTCTAGTAGCTATGTTAATGTGGTCCAAGGTCATGTACTCATGAATGGCATGTCATGAGTTCGAGCCTAGTGCCTCAGAAGACCCGATGTATAAGGGATACAACTGCACGTTAAAACTGTCGAAGATCAAACATCTCATTGGTGTGGTATAGAAGTTAGGAGAGAGGGTGCCAGCTAAAGTGTCGTCATTTGAAAATTGTTCAAATTTACGATGGCAGTCGCCAGTAGCCATCGTGCAGCTTTATAATGCTACGTAAATATAACGTTCACTCACTCACTCAGAACACTCTTTGGTAGTCTGCACTAAAGATTTAAACGAAAATAAGAACTATTAGAATTCATATATGTTTGCCTACAACAGGGGTGGGCAGACTTTTCCAGGGTGCGGGTTACTTCTAATTTTTTTCAAGGTGTTGCGTTCCACACAGTATAAGATGCACACACAAAGGGGGTAGGCTAAACGGGTACTAACCCTCCTCCATCGTGTATGATTTTTTATCCGATCGATTATATTCCTATGTATATAGTATGTAAAATTTAATTTCGTAATTTTTATTAATAATTTTTTATTAATTAATGCTAATTATTTAATCAATAATCTATTTCTTACTGTTCTTTGTTTCTGAGAATCCACAAAAAGAAGAAAAAAAATGTTTGGCTGCGTATTGGGGTAGGATATGAGAATGGTAAACATTCGAACCTAGACCTCCGCGCCCCCTTTGAAAAAATCACGAGTGCGCCCACTTTCCAGTGTAGTAGGTGTGGTGAGGTAAGGAAAAGGTCAACAATATTTATTAATAATAAATATAGAATATGCACTTACCTACGTAAATAAAATAAAAAAACTCACTTTTTTGAAACCGCGTTTCAAGCAAAACGCAAAATACACACAAACATAAAAATAATAGCCACAAATATAAAAGATCTAATGATGCATTACTAATCAAACAGTTCAACAATACATTGAAAAAAATAAAACATTTTCATCTAAAGTTAGTTCTCGTAATTATACCTGTAGTCAGCAGAAGACTTAGTCTGCGTACTGTCAGCCAATCTTGAATATTTCCGTAAATAATTACCAACTGCTAATCTTCAGGCGGTCACCCCCAAATTGTCTTGGCGGTCCACCAGTCGATCGCGATCGACGTAATGCCCATCCCGGGTCTACAAGAAAAACCAAGTGATTTATTCCATAAAGATAAATTTTTGGATCTTTGAATAGATGGATTTTTTGAAGACATTTTGAGCTACTGCTTGGTTGTTAAATATTTTATTTTGCTCGAAGCTGTCTATGTCTTTAAAAAGTGATAGTCGTTCGGATACTGGTGTGATAAATAACCTGTATGAGATAGTGTTTCTTACTGTATTTCATTTAGTTTTAAACCAGCAATTTGCGAGACATGCTATTTAGTTTTATCATGAAGAAGGAGTTCTTTTTTATTGAACAATGTTGTAAGTAAATGTTCCAGTTTTTGAGGCATTTTTTTCCATTTCTGGCAATACAAATTTAATGCGGTGGTTTCGAAAGGAAAAAAAAATGCAGTGAAGGATTCTACTTGTCTCTCAAACACCAAACAAAACACTCTCTTTAATTTTTGATATTGATGAAACTTCATTTTGAGTACGTGTTTCGGTGGTTCATCTCTATCCAAGCACTGTACGGAACTACGATTGTTGTCAGTTAGAATCCTTATTTCATCGCATGTCACAACATGATCAAGAAATGAATCATTTTTGTAACGAAGAAGTGCTGAACATATTTCGTACCAGCTAAGATTTTCATTTTCGTTCTTCTGGTGATGATCTCGTTTAATAGTTTGTCCATTTGGTGCAAATGTTGAATTGCTGAATGTTTCCTCCTTTAGTTTAATTCTTTTGCATCATTTCGAGTTGTTTTGCTCATATCCACTTCAAAAATGACTTTAAAGCTGTCGCCATTCACAAAAAGATGTCTACAGTCCTAATTTTTAAGGCTTTCTCGTCTCAATTGTGAACTCCTTGGAAAGGATGAGCAGTTTTAAGTTCGGTTACGATCCTTTGACGAAATTTTCGACTAATAAGATAATAGTTTCTGCAATTTAACGACTCACTTCGAACTCCTGCAAGCAAATTATAACTTTTTCCCCCATATTATTTTTATAGCTTAAAATACACCATACACTGATAATAAATAAAAAAAAAATATCAACATGAATTAGCAAAGTGGAATTCGCTGATATAAATGAACAAAATTCCATTCCAAAATTAACCGAAAAGCTAGAAAACTTTCTCAAAATTAATTTGTCCCGTAAAAACTTAAATGGATAATCCTTTAAGGTATCCGACTATGTTCGGAACCGTGATTTTAAAAAAGCGCATAAATGGATTATTTCCATGATATTTAATGTCACTTAGGTTAGAATACATGTATAAAATTATTTTAAGGACATTTTGACAAAAAAAATAATTTAAATACTATATTTGGGCAAAAAATTACTTAGAATAACCCTTTTTTCAAAATGTTCTCCTTTTGTGAAAATTGGTTCTATTATAATAATATTTTGCCTGTACACATAGCTCAGACCTTAGTACAGACACTCAAATACTATTTTTGAAAAATTCACATTATTTCCAGTTACAACCCATTGAAATAATTATTGGTGTTTTTTTCTTAACATTTCTCCCCTCTGTTGTCGTAAAACATGGATAAACCCACTATGAAATTATATTTGCAAAATTCTAGTTGAGCCTCTGTACAGAGGTCTGAGCTATATACATGCAAAATATTATTATAATAGAAGCATTTTCCTCAAAAGGAGAATATTTTGTAAATGGGTCATTCTTTGTTCATTTTTTATCAAAATATTGTACTTAAATAATTTTTTATTATAATACTTTTCTTAAAACAATTATATGTACATTTTCCAATCTAAGTGACATTACATATAAATATTATCCATTCATACGCTTTTGCAAAATCACGGTTCCGAATGTATTCGGATACCTTAAACATTATTACCTTTTCATTATTTTTTAACTTCTACTTGTCTCTATATGCATTTTATACCTACAAGAGCAAAGTGATCTTGCTTGCAAAATATTAACTGTCTTTGGGTACGTGGAGTTGTATATTGGTACCCTTAAAAATTCATTATTTAGTGGAATAGATACCCATGAAACCCCTAACAAGACTGAAAGTTCTCAAAAACCTCAGTGTGGATATATTAGGCAATGGTTGTCGGTCTGTTCTTGTCACTTGACTGTGGTTCTACATTAAGAAGTCATTGGTTATTTTGAAGTCATGGATCAATACGCGTATTTTATTTATTTTTTTCTGGTTGAAAAATAAGAGGATATGGCACGATTTATGCAAAACCTTTGATTTAATTATTTAAAGAATTTTGGTTGCTTCCTTTGTATATCCATTATGTAAAACAGTTTTTGTCCTCAAAATATCACAGTAAGCTAAAAGTTTAATTCTTTATGGGAGAATTTAAAATTTATGAAGCGATTTTAAAATGTTACTTCTTCTACAATAAAATCTAATTTACAAGTACTTTATACGATGCATAGTGAAAGTTGGTATGGGTTTTTGATAACGTGATTAATATTCGTACATTTTTTTTCTATGAATGTTTATTGAAAATTCCTTAAAAAATGTATAAATTCTAAATTCAATTATTTTTTTTTAAAAAAAGTTTTGTTTTGATTAAAAATGCGTATCAATTTTGTTATATGTACTAATAGCAATAAGTAGAAAAAATATCAAAGCATTTGGCACAAAAGAAAAAAAAATAGCCTTAAAGTTTTAAATAAAAATAAACTAGTCATTTTTTCCGTTTTGAGATAAGAAGTCACTCTAAAGTTTTATTTTAGGTATTTATTTACTTTTTGCTATTAGAATGTGATTAAAAACGAACATAAAAGTTAACATAACTCTGGATTTTTTTGAATTTTAAGTTAATTTGTGCACAATTAAAAATTTCCTTATTGAAAGAAGTACTAGTTTTCTTATATATAGAATTATTTTGATTATTTTAATAGCAACTCAACAATAACTTGATAAATAACTTTAAAAATCTTTATTTCTGCTTATACTTTATTGAGATTAATCTAACAGTTCCTCTGAAAAGTCACGCTAAATGCTTTTTTCCTTAAATGGATGGAAAAACATTTAAACAAATCAAGGAACTTTTTTTTTAATTTCTGTTCTTATATAGTTCACATTTATTAAAATATTATTTTCATGAAAATAATTTACCACTTTCTTTTCTTTTTCTAAAAAAAAGCTTGTGAACTTTTGAGACAATGATATTAATAAAAACACTGAATGAATCATATTAAATTATCTGCAAAATTCTTGAGCGCTTTAGAAAGTCATTCGATCATTTTTTTCCCTGCCTCTTCGCGATCTGTTAGTATCAGAGATCTCCACCAGGGCGCACTGCCCTAGAACTCTCCTATACATTCGCTGGCCAAAGTGAAGTGATGTCAGAAGGAAATGCATCCTTCCCGCGATGGCTTCACTGGGACAGAAAGAAAAGTTCTCACAATTGAGAAGGGTCTAGCAGCTCCAAGGGAAAACTTGAGTTTTCCAACTCATGTGACTCGATTGTTAAAAATCATTCAGCATTATGGGAAAGGACGATAATTTCCAACTCAACGAACAGTGAGAAAGTTTGCAGACTTTTTTGCATTTTTTTTATTCTAACCTCCGAACTTTTATTCCACTATGGAGAAATTTCTTTCTCATTTAATGACGAGAGTTACGCACACTTTTCCTTTTTGCTGTTTCTTGATACTCATTGGGACTTTGAATGGTGAGTATTTTTACCGCATTCGCACAGAACTTTAAATCGTTTTAAAGTAGTCATTATTCGACATTCTTGAAGCCAATTATGCGTTCTAATTGTGCCAAGTTAATCAAGTTAAAATCATTGAAACTTTGGTTAATTAAAAATAAAATTAAGGTATCCGATTACGTTCGGAATCGTGATTTTTCAAAAGCATGTAAATGCATAATTTTTATGATATTTTTATGTCACTTAGATTAGAAAATTTATATAATTTTTTTTTAAGAATAGTATTACAATAAAAAAATTCTTTAAGTATAATATTTTGACAAAAAAATTAACATAGTATGAACAAGTTTTAAAATATTCTCCTTTTGTGAGAAATGCTTCTATTATAAAAATATTTTGCCTGTATATAGCTCAGACCTCTGTACAGAAGCTCAACTAGAATTTTTGAAATGTATAATTTAGAAGTGGGTTTATCCACGTCTTACGACCACAAAGGGGAGGAATTTTAAGAAAAAAACCCTATAATTATTTCAAATATTTGTAACTCTGAGAAAAGTGTGGATTTTTCAAAAAACATAGTTGAGCCTCTGTACAAAAGCCTGAGATATATACAGGCAAAATATTGTAATAATAGAAGCATTTTTCACAAAAGGAGAACATTTTGAAAAAAGGTTATTCTAAGTTAATTTTTTGCCCAAATATTGTATTTAAATAATTTAGTCAAAATGTCCTGAAAACAATTTTATACATATATTCTATAAGTGACACTAAATATCATGAAAATTATTCATTTATGCGCTTTTTTAAGATCACGGTTCCGGACGTAGTCGGATACCTTAATTAAAAATAAAATGAAGAGAAATGGTTCGAAATTTAGACTTTTCTATATAATCCATCATTTAATATTTATATTTTAATAGAGAAAATAAATACATGCGATTGTGGAAATTTATATACGTGAAGTTAGAAATAAAACAAAGCAGATATAAGATGAAAAGTGTATTTGTGCATACTCATTTTATCCCTTTAGGTAGAAAAAAATTACAATTAAATTAATTTTCAATAGTTTTGGAATATATGAATTAATATATCTTTTAATAAAATTTGTTCTTAAATTATTTTAATAAAATACTTATTCAAACCATTTTGTTTAAAAGTTTTCTTGAGGAAGAAGCTTAAAAATTAAATAGGAGTTAATGTGTAATGCGTTATTTTGTTAAAACGTGTTGATTATTATTATTATTTTATGAATACGGATGTTTTGTTAGAAATCAAGACGCGCGTTTTGAGAATGTTAAAATGTATAGTGCTATAATTAGTAAGTTTTGCGTTTAAGGTAGTTTAGAGCAAATATTATTAGGATTTTTTTCTTTGTTTCTTAATAAAACCGAGAATATAATAGTGGAAATACGCATCGAAAACTCATCTTTTCTAATTCATTATCTTGATTAAATCCACGTATTGAATAATATAAGCTTTTTTTATTGAATGTTAACAGAATAAAACAACGTAACCTCTTACCTAAGCACGTGTGCAGAAACTTTTAAATATTAAATGTAAACATACCAGTTTCAGCGTGAAGGGCGAGAAATTTTTAAGTGCCCTTAAGCATTTAAAAATAATAGATATTTTTTAATTAATCCATACTTTTTTTAAAATTTTTACTTACATGCATTTTGAAGTAAATAATTATTTTTACCTCACTCACTATTTAATATTTTAATCTGCGAATATAAAAATTACTTGGTTAGACTCTATTCCTTCAATATACTACACAAATTTATGAAATATGGAGCTAATATTTCTTACTGAAATGTTTCCCCAAAACTGTTGCAAAAGTTCAAGCATTAAAAGATGGGAACATATAATTCATTTTAGTATTGGAAACCGTTGTAAGTTCCAAAATGGATGAGCTGTCATCTAAAATACGTTAAACTTTTACTCTATCCAGGCATTTTTTTTAACTCTATTCTTGCTTTGCATTTTTTCCCCAGTAGATATACTGCAGTTAGTTAATACTTGCAATGATTAATACTTCTTCATGGCTGTAGTGGAAGCACTAATTAAGGCTTTAATTATGGTATGATGAGTTTATTTTTTTGTACGTTGTGATATTTGCATCTAACTGAAAAAAAAATTGCATATTGATTTTTATTTAATTTATTTTTCTTTTTAATTCCTTTTCCCCGTAACTGCGGTAGAATACTTTTACTTTAACCTAAATTCATCCTCTTTTAATATTAGTTAGATTACTTCCACGTTTCTGTTACAATTGACTGTGACAGTATTTTGGTGAACTATTTTTGTATTCTCCTGAGAAATAAAAAAAAAATGATGGTACTTATTATTATTTAATTTGACAAATATTTTTCTCTATTAACTGTATAAGTAAAAACAATTATATTTAGATTTGTCACAATGTTTATAATATAATTTATGTCATTAATTGCGTAAGAGATTACAAATGTATTTTGGATTCAGTATCAGCTTCGTAAATTATTTAGAATATGAATGATACGTTTTAAACTCAGTGATGGCTTAAAATTTTAATTTTAAAATTAGAAATCTATGCTGATTTTACCGAAGTAAAAAAATATAAATGAGAAAAAATATATATATATTTAGTTTAGGTAGTTTAAATATATTTTTTTCAGTATTTAAACAGCTGCATGTGATTTATTTTTCTAAGGATTATACGTATTTCTTAACAGAATATCTAATTAAAATAAAATTAATAATTTAATATATTAAAATTATTACTTTTGAATTGAAAATGACATTGTACTCTGAATATTAAAGTGAATATACGTCATATTTTATGTCACAATATAAAACTTAGGTCAAAAGTCTTTGTTGTTGTTGTTGTTACTGCACGCCCCCATTGGTCAGCAGTGCTAGACCAGGTCCATGACAGTACGTTAATCTTCAAAAGTCTTTAAACAGGATTAATGAAAGTTCTGAGAACAGCATGTTGGCTGAGTTTTAAATTCTGAATTTGAAAACAAAAATATGATCACTGTAATTTTCGTAAGAATAATTATCACTTGAATCTTACTTATTCATACTTCGTTATGAGCTGTAATAGCTTCATTAATAAGTGTTATGGATAAATCTAAGAGAAAAATAGTTGCATAAAATTTTCTATTTTAAATGTTTCCTGCGGGACAAATTAATACAAAATATTTTGAACAAATTTCCGAGAAACAATTCTTCTCAATTTTATATCTTAGTTTTGTTTTCTCCTCTCGTATTGTTTACTCTCTTTCTAATTTTACTCGAAATAATTTTTTTTTTAAATTTCAAATGAAAAAAATAAGTAAAAATACTTTTTTTATACATTTTATTTCAAATTTAATTGTAAACAGGATAAAGATAAGGAAACACTAATTTC
Source organism: Trichonephila inaurata madagascariensis (assembly GCA_019973955.1). Lineage (NCBI taxonomy): Eukaryota > Metazoa > Arthropoda > Arachnida > Araneae > Nephilidae > Trichonephila > Trichonephila inaurata. Next base: position 49,821 of record BMAV01019185.1, read on the forward strand.
ATGCTGTAATGTATAAATATATTCACGCATGATAATGGTTAAGTATAACATGTTTATATGTAAGAAAAATGTGTAAATTCACACAGTGATGCACACAGGAATTTTTCTTTTTCAATAACGGGAGGGGGAGTCAAAAGTCCATCATTCTCGTTTCAAATCCCAATACTCCTCCTTACATGTTTTTTTTTGATTTTGTCAGATTTTCGAGAAAAAACAGCAAAAAATAAATTATTAAATAAATAATTAGCATTAATTAAAAACAATAAGTTATTAATAACATATATACAATTAAATTTTACGTACTATATGCATAGGAATATAATCAATCAAAAATAAATCAAGGGTGATGGGGGGGGGGGATCCGGGCTCGTAGATTCCTCCTCTCCTTGTGTGCACGACTGAATTGCCGTAAAAGAGCTCCCTTATTCACAGCATAGTACCGTAAATTCCGGAGTACTACACGCACCCATACCCCTTTTTTCGCAAAGAATCCTGAAATGTACGTATGCAATGCTCTTGGTTTGAAGTTATTTATACAACTTATATATTATTCTAATCTTTAGAAAAAAAAAATAGTATACCTTCATAACAAATGCCATTTCTTCAAAATAAACTGTATTTCCACATACGAAGAGGTCTAATTTTTTTCTATGCTCATCTGTCTTTTTTTTTTTTTTTGCATATAAGTTATTATACCCAGCGTTTAGCATGCACCCGTAAATTTCAATTTTATTTCATGTGTTAAAAAGTGTGTATTATTCACCGGATTTTACGATATTTTTGTCATTAATTACATGTAAGGTTGTTTAAAGTTTTTATCTCAAAATTTTTCAAAAATTTGGAATTTTTATCTGTATTATATATATTTTATCTCAGAGATTTTATTTAGAAATAAGGGTTTTTTTTAAGAATTACAAAACCAATGTACTTATGCTATGCACACAATAAACAATCAATTAAATTAAAAACAAAATTCAATAAGACTTAATGTCAAATAAACCCTTTCATATTAATGTTCATCTAAATAAGCTGCAAAAAAACCCTCTCAATAACAATATTTATTTTAGATTATTTGCATTTCTCTTCAATTCGCAAAGTCAACAACGCTACCCTGTATTAAACAGTGATACGAAACGCTCAGATGTATGGGAAACAGAAATCAAATGGAAATTGGAAAAAAAAATGCCCTTGGCATCAAATATCTAAATAAATCGCGAATCCACAGTTTTTGTCGAAATAACAAGATTCGCAATTACATGAGGAATCCGGAAAAACAATCTCATGTTTTATGATTTTAACAACACTACGTCGCGTTGTTTGAACAGAAAGGTTTGAAATTTCGGACGCAGATAGAAAAAGATTAATGTACGAA
>BMAV01019186.1:8235-22927 GCA_019973955.1 Trichonephila inaurata madagascariensis
CCGGACCCCTAGGACCCCCCCCCTTGTGTGCGCCACTGAAAGAGACACCTTAAGGTATCCGACTACGTTCTGAACCATGATTTTAAAAAAGCGCATAAATGAATAGTTTTCATGATATTTAGTGTCACTTAGTTTAGAATACATGTATAAAATTGTTTTAAGGACATTATGACAAAAAAAATTATTTAAATACAATATTTCGGCAAAAAAATTAACTTAGAATAACCTTTTTTCCAAATGTTCTCCTTTTGTAAAAAATGTTTCTATTGTAGTAATATTTTGCCTGTATTCAGCTCAGACCACTGTACAGAGGCTCAACTATGGTTTTTGAAAAATTCACATTATTTTCAGAGTTACAACCATTTGAAATAATTATCGGCGTATTTTCTTAAAATTTCTCCCTTCTGTTTTCGTAAAACATGGATAAACCGACTTCCAAGTTATGCATTTCAAAAATTCTAGTTGAGCCTCTGGGCAGAGGTTTGAGCTGAATACACGCAAAATATTAATACAATAGAAGCATTTTTTACAAAAGGAGAACATTTGGAAAAAAGGTTATTCTAAGTTTATTTTTTGCCAAAATATTGTATTTAAATATATTTATTTTTGTCATAATGTCCTTAAAATAATTTTCTACATGTATTCTAATCTAAGTGACACTAAATATCATAAATATTATCCATTTACATGATTTTGCAAAATCACGGTTCCGAACGTAGTCGGATACCTTAAGGGGAAACCCAGAGCATCTCGATACACTAAGGAGCTTCACAGAGACTAAAGACACTTCTACAAGATATAATATTCTACACGTACTCTCCCACCGATCGACTTCTAGAATCACTCAGACTTTCTCTCACTTACTGTGACCTATCGAAGCTGACATTTACGGACATTCCAAGTATCATCTTAACACCACTTTTATTAGATGTAAACCTGTCTTAACCAGCAACATAGCAGCAGTAATAACCAGTGTCACAACAAAACCAAACATTAGTCCTTAAAATTAACTGTTTAGAGTCTTATAATCGTATTTACTCCATAATGCATTTTTTAAGTTTGACAACATTGTATTTTATGGCCACCAGAATAATTTATTTAAATGTTGGATTGTCGGTATATTTAATTTCCGGCAGGAAAAAATTACGAAGGTTGTAAGAAAGAAGGGTTGGAAGGTTGTAAATACCGTAATATCCGGCGTATAACGCGCACTTTGAACACAAAAAATGAGATCGAAACATAAGGGTGCGCGTTATACGCCGGGTATAAAAACGATAGCTTTAAAAATAACAAAATAGATGAGCATTAAAAAAATTTTTACTTTTTCACATTTCGAAATATTGTTTATTTAAAAGAAATGATATATCTTATGGACTAAAAGTGCTTTAGTTCTAGAAATATACTATTATTTCAAAAGTCTGGAATAGTATCTCGAATAAATGACTTCAAAACATAAGAACGATGCATACTAAAATTTCAGATTTCTTCTTAAAAAGCTGGGTGCGTGCGTTATACGGCGAACATACCTGAAAATTAAAAAATGCAGCTTGAAAGTATGGGTGCGCGTTATACACCGGTGCGCGTTATACGCCGGATTTTACGGTACTTCGAAAAATTTTGGAGGGTTTAAATGTATAACTTGCGTTTATCGGATTTATCATTATTATTAAATATTTTCACCTCTGCTAGGTGGATTTGAAAAGAATTAAATGGAAACTTCACTTACAGCATGTCAATTTGAATGATGTAGAATTCGCGTGGGTAAATTTTTCATTCTTACGTGCTTTTTTTTCTTAAATTTTTTTCTTTGAAAGAGGAGCGTTGGTGTGAAAACTTTTCTTGTAGATAGCCTTCTAAATAAAAATACTATTTTAAGCTTTTTACCGCCTTTTAGGCCAGGTCTAGTAATAGTGGTTGCTTAGAAAACTTTGCGTTTTAAGAAGTTTACCTGATGTGGGTAAATGGAATTTTTCTTTTTCAACACAAATAGAAAACTTTATTGGTATAATTGAACTTAAATTCTTCCAAATTTCATCATCACTCGAAAAATTACGACCTCAGTAATTGAGTGGTTATATATTTGCGAACTCCTTATTCTTGTCGAGCTGTGGCACATAAGACACCTCATATTTTCAAAACTATATGTTCCAAAAAATAATTACTTCTTTTTTTTCTTAAGCCTAAATTCTCTTGCGAGGTTAATTATCTCACCGTATCAAGAGTGTCATCAGAAACGGTTTTTGAAAAATGTTTAATCGCTAATTCTTTGAGTAGTTTGTACTTTATTTTTAAGCGTATTTATTTTACATCTGTTTTCATAAAAACAGAAAGATGCAAATAGAGTCTGTCAGACGCATTTTTTTTGTGTCAAATATCAGATGGTTGATCCATAAAGTAAATTAAATACTAATTTCTAAATAATTAAAATGAAAATTTAAGAATTAATTGACCCTAACCTAAAATTTAAGAAATAATTCTACGAGTCTGTTGACACAATCAGATTAAGGTATTTTTTTCATCGTTCGGTGTTTTGTTTTGAATTACTTAATGCATATTGAGATTCCAAATCCAATAAACGAGTAAAGAAAACAAATTGATAAGAAAACTATTTGATAATCTTTTTATTCCTCGAACAAAACTATGTAAAAAAAACTACACTTCTCAGATTAAATGCTGATAACTGACTGTAAAAGTACATAAAAAGAAAATGTTTTCTGTTTAATCGACTGATGAAATTATTTTGCTGTTCTGTAGATTTTGCATTTAAAAAAATATAATTAAGTAATAAAAATAGGAAGGGTGGGAGATTACCTTCTATTAAACGTCGAAGAGTTCTGAATATTTATTGTTGATATGTTCTTAAAAGAAAAAAGAATTATATGAAATGTAGTAGTGTACACAAGAATTTTTCCAGGGGAGGGGAGGGGGTTCCAGGGTCGAAAGTCCACCATTCTTGTATCATGCTGCTTTTGATTTTGCCGATTTTCGGGAGCAAAAACAGTAACAAACTAATTATTGAATAAATAATTAGCATTAATTAATAAAATTAATCATTAATGACAAATACTTAAATAAATTTTACGTACTCTATACTTAGAACTATAATCAATTGGAAAAGAGAAATCAAGGGCTTTCGGGAGGGAGGAGTTCGGGCCCCCCCCCCCTGGTGTGTGCTGCTGATGAAATGGTAAAAAGACATGTAATTTTTTTAAAAAAGTTTTGAATGAAAATTTATGTTTTTATCAAATTTAATTTCTTTGATATGAATAATTCGAAGCATAATTAAATAAAATCAGAATTTGTGGTTATAAATATGAATAATTCTTGTCTATATCATAATAAGGGACTGTTTTTTTTTTTTCTCATGAAACCAAATTTAGCCTTGGCCTAAGAGCAAAGCTTTCAGAAGTTCATTCAAAAAGAAAAAAACTAAATACACATTATTACAATATTTTTCAGTTTCGGTATTCATTTATATATATATTTTTTTCATAAATAATAATTAGTCAGTATTTAAAGAAACATTATAAAATATTTTCTGTGATGGAAAAGGGCTATGAAATGAAATTCTTTTGAGCTTATAATATCTGAATCCAGCACTAATCTTAATGTACATTTTCGAAAACATGATTTCTAGTGAAAGTATTGAGTTCTTCCTCAAAAATGCGTTGCTGCTGGGAAAATGAGGGTGTAAACTTTTTTGAACTCTAGACATGTCATCGGGTTGGGAAAAAGTTAAGACAGCAATTTACTTATTCCTTTATTATGAAGTTCAGAAAAATAAGATTATCTGCTTCCGAAGTATTAAAAATAAAGTAATATCATATATATATATATATATATATATATATATATATATATATATATTTCCAAGCATTATTAAAAAAAATATATATTAGTAAGCTTCGTATTGATAAACTTTCTTTAAAATCATATAATATTCTCAAAATAATTCATTTTCATTTCATAACGTGAATTTTAAAAGTTTCTTATGCTCGAGGGTATTTTTTATGCAAAAATATATAATAATATTTGACACAAAAATTTACAGTAGAAGAAGCTTAATCAAACTATTTATAATATAAAGTAACTAGTTTAGTTTGCTTCTCTTTTTTTTCAGTATTTTTGATAAAACTATTATATCTAAAAATATTTTAAAATTTAAAACAAAGCCCTTTGTTATTCTAAATTTGATTTTGTAAAAACCTCGAGGCGAATTACTTTTAATAGTATTTTTAAAGATTTCTTAACAATGTTTTGGCAAAACCTTTTCCGAGTTCATAGATAAAAAAAAGAATACCAAAAATGAATTTAAAACAATTCCTCGGATGTTGATTATTTTCCGTAATTAATAAATATATTTTTCGTTGACGAGGCATATAAAATGCATGTATTACTTTATTTAAAGAATTCTTATTTGCTTAAAACACTGTAGGAGTCACAAAATTATGTGCTTAATTGTGATTTTTATACACTTTTATACTTACAAAATAAATCAATTTAAAATGTATTTTGTATAAGGGTGATTTAAAATAAACAATCAATAATTGATCAACTTATTTGAAGAGTGCTTTCAAAATCAGACTGATTGTGTCAATGAAAATTAATTCTTTAATTTCCGTAAAATCCGGCTTAAAACTCGCACTTTAACACAAAAAAAAAATGTGGGTACGCATTATAACACCGTATAGAAATGACAGTTTTAAATATAATGAAAATATTAGTATAAAAAAAATTAGATTTCTGCATATATCTAAATACTATTTACTTAAAAGAAATGACACACCTTATGAACTCTTATTGTTAGATGACATGAAAAAATTGCCATACACGCTTGCATTATATCTTCAGGAATGTATTCAATTTTGTTTCAGCTTCCCCTCACTGTTACTATGATCCGTAAATAATTATCTTCTGTTCCATCTATATTGTTATATATACTGTATTTTTAAATGATAATTTCTTTTTAGGCGAGTTTTGCTAAAGAGTGACACTAAATTAAGCGTCAGGTTCAGATTTACTCGGCTGAAGTCGACAATCCTGCTTGTGTTTTGATTTAAAAACTTTTTAGACGCGTTTTTTTTAATAAAAATTTTTCATGCACACTTTTTTTCGTAAGGTTTTATTTTCTTTATTTAAATATTGCTGTCATGTAGCCCATTTCTGCTCAACTCCAACGAGTGAACGAGAGAAGAGGAGCATAAGTGTGTATAATTGAAAAAAAAGAAAAAGAAAAAAAGATCTTTCTTAATTAGGAGATCAAAGATAAGAAACCAAACATAAGATCTATTTTTTTTAATTCAGTAGAAAGAGCATTTAAGTGCAAAAATGTGACAAAAGAATTAAAATCCGAAATTTTAATGAAGTTAATTGGCAAGAACGTTGCCAATACTTTGGATTATATATGAGATGACAACTAAGAGAGATTACGAGAAAATAAAAGCATTATTGTGAAAAAAGAATGAACCTTCTCCTTTTGTTTGTTTAGAGAATTTTAAGAAAAGTAAACGGCTTTCACAAGGCATAAGTTTTCCTAGCCTTACATAGTATACGACGTTATAAAAATTATATAAATGACACTTACGTATTATCGCAACGGTATTGGTGATATAAGAAAAGAAGCATATGGTTGCTAATTCAGTGAGTACGATAGGGGAAATCAGGGTTGCCAACTTCGCGAGTTATCTTGAATGTTGGCATTGCTGCGATAGTACGTAAGTACCATACAACATATATATTATATAATTATAATCAACTTATAAATATTTTTAAATAATTAGACTAATTGTTATTTAAATCGAACATACTCAGATATAAAATTGCATAATTATTTAAACATTGCTCTTAACAGAAAATAGATGAATCAAACAAATCCGACAATGCATGGGCAGGAAAAAGAACTACATAACACCTGCATATGAAAATGTCTGGGAAGAAAACGTTGTACATCCGACCAATTGCCCAGAATAAATCAGAAGTTTTCACTTCTATCGTGTGGTGGTAAGCACACACACAATTTTTTAAATTTATGGCATGTTTAATTTCATGCCATGCTTTGATCATGCACACTCGCACATTATTTATTAATTCAAAATAAAAGAGTATTACACACGTATGTTCCAGGTTTCTTCTTTAAAAAGGGTGAACGTTGTAATACAAATATACCTAAAAAAGTTCAGTTCGATTTGAAAGAATAGAGCCGTGTTATATTCTTGAATATACGGTAAATATATTTAACTTATTTCGTAAAATAATCGATTTTTAAGATTGAAATATTTTCTTCAAATTGTTTAAAATTATGTTGTGGAAACTAAGTTTATTTGAAAAAATATGTAATATTTTGCTTAAAATATAAAAAAATTCGTAACGATTATTTACCATTTCCATTTTAACAGCACATGTACATACTATGTTACTACTTACTTTTACGTTATTTCAACGCTTAAAGAGATAGATAGGTTTTAACACTGTATCTCACTAACAAATCTTCGAACTAAAATGTATCACCTTAAAATCTAAGACCGAAAAATATTTCTCTTCCTGAAAGTATTCTCAAAATAAGCACTTTCAATCTTTCACAGCACTATTACCGTCCTTGAAATAAATCAACTCTCCTCTCAAAATAATCATTTTTCTCCTCCTATACATTGGAATATTTCTGTTTAAAAAGTATAAGTTGGAGAGTTGATGGCGGAAGTATGTGGCGATTTCTAAAGTTTATTCTAGGAGATAAAACCCAATGCTAATTGATTCCCAAGAGAAATGTACCATGAGTTTGCACAGAAGTAAACTTTCTCAACCTGCATCTTTTTGTAAAAGAAAAGAAGTATCTATTCTTTTATCAGCTCATGGCTCACACCTTTTAAGATCTAAAAAAGGGGGGAAAGAACAACTTGCGAAATCATGTAAGAGTTATCTGTACAACAAAAGATTAACTTCGGTAATTTCTCTACTTGAGCAAATAAAAAAAAGTAAAAGTTCTAAGATTTTCCTTCACTTGTGTTGGATGCTTTTCTTTTCGTTTTCTTTCTTCTGTAAATGGAAAAGCTCAGATTTTCTCGTATCTTCTCTCCTTTTTTTTACATGACTTGTATCTGAAAGAATTCTTTGATTGTTTGTATTTGGATTACTGTTTGGAAATAACAAAAACTGTGAAATGGAACATGATTAATGAATAAGGTGGAACTTTTGTAGTTTACTTAGATTCCAAACGTACAAGACCTTCAAATTCATCCCTTGCGTAATGTAACATGGTACATGTGTAAAAATTATTTACAAAAGTTGTGTGTGTGTGTGTGTGATGTTAAAATATCTGTAATATCGGAAACGACTGACTTAGTATACACTTCGAATATTTCATTTCTGTTGAAAGATGTGCATTAAAACATTTTCCCCCTCATACTGAATCTCGAAAGTTAATAATGCAATACATTTTTTGATTTGTAACTAAGCAGATTAAATTATATGATAGATAAAAAAAGCTTTAATAATATTCCTTAATTGTAATAATAAGAAAAAAAAATGTTTGAGAATAATAGGATATAATAACATTTTATAATATGAAATCATTTCATTTTTTAAATTGATTTGAAAAATCGTCCGTAGAGATCGTCATAAATTTATGAAGGGAACATCAACAATTCAATTTTTCAATATACGAGGGTTGGGGCATAAGTCATGGCAACTATTTTTTTCCCTTTTAGATATGTGAACGGATCACAAATGTATATGTGTCGTGTGGAAGTTCTGCAGGCATAGTGTGCATGCAGAACAACAGATGGCTATGTGATAGCAGGTAGTAGCGCAGCGACGGCTGTGAATTCAGTTAATTGGTGAGTGTCGTGCGAGGTGGAAGTAACCCGTGTTGAGCAGCGTGCTTACATCAAAACTGTCGTTCTCCGAGGGAGAAATGTGATGGAATGTCACAGTGAATTAGTGGAAGCCCTGGGGAATAATGCCTTACGGTAGCACGGTGAGTAGGAAAGTTTCAGCAAGAACGTGTGTTCGGGGCGACCGGTCATCCACTCTACTCTCCCAACATTTCGCACTGTGACTTTGATCTCATTCCCAAGATTAAGGAGCTAATACGTGGTAGGCGGTTTGCAAAACGAGAGGACATTGCTAATGCTGTGCGCCAACAGGTGATCCGATTAACACACGGTGCGGCAAATGCTGATGCTGATGGTATTCAGCGCCTCCCACATCGTTGGCAGTGTGTTGACAGTAGCAGGAGACTACTTTGAGGGTCTTTAGGCCCAGGTTTGCCAAGTCAACTTAATGTGTACTGTGTTATCATTCTTTTGCACCGTGAAAGTCATATTGCCATGTATACTACCGTAATAAATTTGTGTGTTATAATATTTCAGTACTATTCATTGTCCACACATGTAGTTAACACCTTGTCCTTTCATCTGTATATATCACATTTTCCAACCTGACTGGCATCTTCAAGAAAAAAAAAATAGTTGTCATGATGTTTGCCCCAACCCTCGTATATTTTTAAAATTTTCTTGGTGAGTTTTTTTTTAAGCGAAATCTTACTTCCTATGCTATTGGAAGAACATGAATAATGAACAAGGTGGAACTTTTGTAGTTTACTTAGACTCCTTCTAATTCATTCCTTGCGTAATGCAGCAGTGTAAATGGGTAAAAACTATTTTCAAAAGTTGTGTGTGTGATGTAAAAATATCCGTAACACTGAAAACGACTGACTTAGTATACACAGTGTACATTTCGAATACTTCATTTCTGTTGAAAAACGTGCATTAAAACATTTTCTCCCTCATTGTGAATCTCAGTTGATTATGCAATATATTTTTTGATTTGTAATTAAGTAGATTCAATTATATGATAGATAAAAATATCTTTTTAATAACATTAATTAATTGTAATAATAGGAAATATTTGCGTATACTATATAATAGCATTTCATAATATGAAATCATTTCTCATTTTTTAATTTGATTTGAAAAACCATCCGTAGAGATCGTCTAACATTTATGAAGAAAACATCAACAATTCAATTTTTTCAATACATATTTTTCCATTTTTTTTCGTGTTTCTTTTTTTAGCGAATCTTATTTCCTATACTATTGGGAAAAAACCACTGTTAATTTTTTAGACATAATAAGTTTGTTTTCCTCTGTTACTTCTTAAATAAGCTTCCTTTATTCGATGTGTTTTAAATTAGATTGAAAAACCAGTTCTAAATATTTTTATAAACTTTTTTTTGTATTTCTAATGGGCTGCGGATTGGAGTTTTTCCATTGCAGATCTAGTACACATTCCCCCGAAGCTGGTATCTCGATTTTGGGCGGCACCATATAGGCGGGTAGCAATCGCCGCAGGTAATTTTGACGCCTAGTTTCCTTCTTAGAGGGAGGCACCTGAGCTTTGATGATGCGAACCTGTACTAGGATTTAATTTTACCGAGAGCATCCAAGCCTATTTTAATAAACTTATGTTCGAGATTTCAACTTTTTATTAAATTAGTTACATATTATCAATTTTATGCTGCATTATAACCAATCTTACTTTCTTTAGTTTTTGAAGCAGAAAATTAGTTGAAAGTACTGTGAATATCGTGTTTTTTTTAATTATTTTGTATTGTCCAGATAATCCTTACAGTTATAAATAAATTACTCATCAAAGATCTCATATTACTTAAATTTCACTCTAAGGGGCTCTGAAAGTTCATTCTGAACTCAAAGTTTTAATGTACCAGTAAATATCTGACATAACGTTAGATCTAGGTTACGTGAAGTCTGTATTACAAGACTTTATTTGGATATTCACAGTAAAGAGGCCCTGAAAGTTAATTCACTTAAGTCTAAAAGTTTTAATGAATAATCATATTGAATTTTTGAGAAGTATGCATGTGATATACATGAAATAACGCTTTAAATTTTTCTATGAAAGTAATAAAGCTCGTAATACATCTTAAGGAGGAAAAATGACCAAACTCTTTGAATAGTGTAGAAGCTCTCGAAATGATGAATCGTAAATAATAAGTAACTAATGATAAAAATAGTATTATGTATCCCATTAAGAAAACATTTAGTTTTTACTGTTTTTTTTTTTTTTTTTTGTGTGTGATTTAATAATTCAATATAATCACTATACATACATAAGTTACTGATATTAAAGACACAAAATCCTACAAGCAAGAAGCATTAATTACTTACATATAACTATGTAATTTTTAAATTAAAAGTGCAACATAAAATTATTGTTTTTTTTTTTTTCCTTTTTTGTAGAGAGAGATAAAGAGGATAGTTTTTTGCTTGATTATCTAAACTTTTTATTCAAATGACTCATAAAGAATAGCGAGGTTTTCTTTCTTTTTTTTTTTTACCTTTTTTTTCGATCTATTTTTTATTTGTAACTAATGATAAAACTAATAATAAAAAATGCTAACTAATGTTAAGTAAATGATAGTGCATGCCTAATAAAAACAGATTTAAATAATAATTTAAAAAAAAAAATGGTTTCCGAAAGAAATTTAAATGTATGGCCTATTTATAAATTTTTAGAGGTATGGAAATTAAAGAATTGTCTTGCATTTGTTAAGATCATGCAATAGAATTCTTACGAGTTGCAGCTGTACTTTAGATCTTAAAAATTATCATAATTTTGCGGCTTTTCACCATGTGTGTATTCAGTGACGCACACAACGGGGCTCCCCGGGTTCGGACCACCCCCAAAGCCTTTTTTTCCGATTGATTATTATTCTATGCATATAATACGTACAATTTAATTTAATTATTTGTTTTTAATAATTAATTTTATTAATTATTGCTGATTATTTATTCAATAATTTTTTTTTACGGTTTTTTGTTCCCGAAAATCAACAAAATCAAAATAATATTTGTAGCAGCGTATTGGAGCAGGATACATGAATCATGAGCTTTTAAACCTGGAGCGCTCCCCCCTCAGTGTTGGATTAAACGACATGGAGACGCCTAGACAGACGAATTCTCGGGGCCCTGTAGCCTAATAATTTTATTATACAGCAGTTTAGGAATATATTTCATTGCACAAATAAAATAATAAATTATCAGCAAATTAAAAAAATATATAACTAAACAACTTATTTATTAGAATCTGTAATAAAAGAACTCTTGCAATAAGAAATAGCTAAGTATTTGGTGTTTTTCTTCAATTTTTGAGGGCCTCTAAAAAGCGTGGGGCCCATAAGCAATCGTCTACTCCTCCTAATGAGTAATCCAGTCCTGCCCCCCCCCCTCTCTCTCTGTATATGTATTATTTTAAATCTTAAATTCAAAATAATTCGTAATTAAGGACATAATTACTTGTTATTATTTCAGACGAATGAAATAAAAACGAAGGAATCGTCTATTTAAACATGCCAATTTCTTCGCGCGAAAAATGGTTTTACCGTTTGTTTTAACTTATTTTAACTACAATCTCAAAACTAAAATTAAACATCTCCTGTGACTCTCTATCTACCATATATTCTTACTACCCTTGTCGCTTTTTGGATAGCTGAAACTGGACATTTTAAGAGTGAAAGGAATGTCCGTTGTGATCTCACTCCGGGATGGAGAGAAAGTTACAAGTGAAAGGTGTGTAAACGCGTATAAAATTCCATGCTTTAACATATACTCCCGCCTCAAACCCTTCAAGTTTCAGCATAAAAGAAAAGTGTCATTAAATATACAAAATAAAAAATAAGATACGTTAAATGAAATACCAAATTCACACCCAATAATAATTCAGAAAATATATCAAATTTTGTGTAAAAATAAATAAATAAATAAATAAAAAATAAATAAAAATTCAAATTTGATTCAAATGCCACCTTTAAATTTTACCACCCCAGGCAGGGGACCGTTTTGTCTGGCCCTAGAGCCACCCCTGCCTCTGTGATCCACTGTTTGTATTTTTCACATGTATATATTTCATCATGAATATATTTAAACTAAAATACTGAAAGTTAGATCAAAGTAATTTAACAATACCACTACAGAGGCACAAGAATGGGCAAAACATATTTTATTCATGTCTAAAAGATGCTCACCGGCACGGTAAGAAGCAAACACAAATTCTTTTAAGACTTCTTGATCTGTAGTTTAGTACGAATGAAATGTACATTTCCCAGACTTAAAAAAGTTATTTTAAAAAAACTTTTAATTTTTTGTAATACATATATAAATGTCGCATCACACATATTAACATATGTAAACATAAATAATATAAAACTTAGTTTTATTAATTTCAGAAATATAAATTAAATCATTACTGTGGTAAATGTACGTTTTTATTACATACTGCGTGCATTTTTAAGAAAAACGGTAATGATATACCCCAGCCGATTTGCAATAAAATAAATTTTAATCAAATTAAGATACCAGGAATAACTGACTTTTTCATCATTTTATTTGAGTATTTGAACAAACAAGCGTTAAGAGAAAATTTATCAATCCTTCATGCTTAACAATTTTTTGAATGTTAAGCAGAAATATTTTTTTTTTCAAAGCAAATGAATGGAATTGTGTAAAGGTGTTCTTCTAGATTATCTTTAGAGAAAAGTATTAATTTTTAAAGATAAAAAGGAAAGTAAGACACAAAACTTTAATGATAATTTCCAGTACTTATTAACGGAAAGCAGCGGACTTCTTATAAAACTACATTTTTTTAAAAAATTTAATATCTTCGTAGAATTTTTTTTTCTTTAAAAAAATATTTTTACTTTCTCAACACACAGTTCAATTTAATTGATTCCTTCATTGAAATAAATTTTTTTCATTTCTAAAACTTAAAATCTCAATTTTTTTTGTATTAAATTGATTTTATTGGAACTCCTCTCTCCTACTTGAAAGTAAAATATTGGAGGAAATTAATTCGTTTCCACGAGATCAAAGATACAACTTTTAAAAAAATGAATCATACTATTAGTTTATTTTTATACTTAATGGAATTCTTAAAAATTTTTTTTAGTTTTGTCTTTGTGCTTTCCGTTGTTAAAATCCTTTTTGGAATTTAAGGTGTGAAACAAAACAGATTGAACTCTAATACAAAAAGAAAAAAAGTTGCACTGGGAAGAAGTTGTCAGAATGCGATTGAAATTTACAAGATTAGGTAAATGTTTATGGCAAAGTAAATTATTAAAATTTCAAACTGAAATATGCTAAATGTAGCGACTAAAATGATGAATAGTCTGACATCCAGTTCGGCATATAAGTACTATTACTTCTAATGTAATATGACAAGCCCTTGGTAGTGGAACCTACATTTAACCTTACCTTTTAATGAAGTCCTACATCATACCATTCCTTTGTACGAAAACCTTTTGCAAAGGTGAAGTGGTGCCTTTTCTTCCAAAAGCATTCCATACAATCTCGAAAGGGGAAGCCAGTCTAGAAAGCTGTCAGTAACGTTAGGTGTAGTTTTATCATAAAATACAATCGCATGAGAAATTTTTAGATACAGTTTCTAAATAGTGCATTCTTCTCCTAATTGGTGTTATAATTACTCTAGGAATTAGCAAGCAGAAATGTTACGATTCCTTATAAACTAATCTAGATTGATCTGAATTATAAATTATAATATAGGCACACACACACAATTACTTTTAGGAAAGTAAATTGAGTTTTGACCCGTTGGGTAACGAAGAGAAAGGATTTTCTTAATTCAAAATTTCATATTATATAAATTCTAATAAAGTGAAAACAAAATCATATATCAAAGTAAATAAACAGTCGCGTGTAATAAAGGCAATAAAAATATTAAGTTTAATAATAATAAAAAAAAAAAACATTTTTAATTTGTACACATTTTTTTTGTTTGTTTTTTGTTTGTTTTTTGTTAGATATTTGTATAAATATACCAAATAAAGACATCCAAGCTT
The DNA here is from genome assembly GCA_019973955.1 of Trichonephila inaurata madagascariensis. Taxonomy (NCBI): domain Eukaryota; kingdom Metazoa; phylum Arthropoda; class Arachnida; order Araneae; family Nephilidae; genus Trichonephila; species Trichonephila inaurata. The sequence goes on from BMAV01019186.1 coordinate 22,106, forward strand.
TTAAACATTAATAAAATGATAGCAATTTTTTTTTTGGTAAAAAGAAATTCCTTGTGTTTACAGTATTTATGATAAGTCAGCTGATTTTATTAAAATAAATGGTATATTCTTCTTTTGCTACCCGCGATTATTTGATTATTAAGTTGCTGTCTATTAAAAATAAGACTATTTTTTTGTCCGCTCAATGTTTTAAATGTATATCTAATTTAAATAGTAATAAAATGAAAACGAAGGATACATATAAAAGGAAAAGTCACACAAAATGAAAAAGTATAAGAACTATGGTAAAGGACATTTGTTGTAGCCACACTTCTTATTTATATCCTTAGAAGTTTCCACCAATGAGGAAAGGGGCTGAACTGGCACCACCCTCAACTCCATAAGGCTTCCCACTAGGGAAAGAATAAAAGAGGCCAGTTGACTGAAAATCCAGTTCTGACCAATTCTAGAATGTCCACTCTTGAAGACGTTGGTTGGAAAGGGCTTAGGGATGTTCCCATCTTTTAGTATTTATCATAATTTATGTAACTACATATGCATCTGAATTTTACTTCCATATTCTCTGAATTTTTAATAAATAAAAGCGTTATTTGCAATTGTTGAAATAAATTGAGTTTTTAAATAGTTTTTTTTTAATTTTTTTTTTTATTTTCTCGAAATGAATATAAGTAAAAGAAAATTTTAAGTTCGTTAAAATTTTAAATAAAAATATATATATTTAATAATTAAAAATTTAAAGTATGTAAAAAATGGGAGGTAATCCAATACAATATTTAATGAATAGCAGGTTTGTCTTAGAGGTGAAGTTGTTTTCAATTCGTA
>BMAV01019186.1:23159-47810 GCA_019973955.1 Trichonephila inaurata madagascariensis
TATATATATATATATATATATATATATATATATTTAATAATTAAATATTTAAACTATATAAAAAATGAGAGGTAATTCAATACAATATTTAATGAATAGCAGGTTTATCTTAGAGGTGAAGTTGTTTTCAGTTCACCTCTCAGTTGTTTTAGGGGTGAAGTAGTTTTCAGTTCAAAATAATAATTGTTTATTTATTTTGTAATCCCCCTCCTTCTTTCTTATTGGATTATTTGACTTTTACTGGTTTAATTATTGTTTCGGTTGTTCTGTCTTATTGAGTTACAAATGGCGTACTAATTTTATTTTTACATATGTTCATTTTTGGTTTAACTTCAAAATCATTTATTTTGTTTACAGTTATGAAGAATTTTTTTTAAAAAAAATGTCTTCATACAGAATGGGAAGAAATGATATTTAGGTATATATTCTAAAATTAATAGAGTTTTAATAGTATAATTTAAAATACTTAATTATTTTTCTTACAATATCTTTTTAATTTCCAGTTGTTAAAAAAGATAACATATTTTGTTACTGATATTTGCAATATAAAAGGAATGTATATAATATAGCACAGTGGCGCATGAGAATATTTTAAGGGGGAGAGTAGGGCAAGGGTCGAGCAAAATCAGTAAAAAATAAATTATTGAATAAATAATAAGCATTAATTAATGAAACAAATTATCTATAGCTAAATAAGCAAATAATAAATTACTAAATACTATTCAGCATTTATTAATAAATAAGCTATTGTAGTTTTAAGTAATATATACATAGGATTATAATTATTTGGAACAAAATAAGGGAAATCGGGGGGGGGTCTGGTTACCTAGACTCCTTTCCCTTATGTGCTCTACTGATGTAACAAAAAATAATTGTCAAAAAAATAATAATCAAGTTTTAATAAAAAAAAAAAGAAGAAAAGAAACGAGCCTTACAGTAATCGCATATGATGTGTAACATCTGACATGTTGTCGTGGTAAATACGCAATAATAACTTATATCCTGAAAAAAATGAATCGAGTATGATTGGAAATAATTTTCTATTGAATAACTATATCTTTAATGAAAATTTTATTGAATTAACACAAGGAGTAATGCAATTTTTGAATCAAAAATAATTATTCTTGTTCAATTTAAGGAAGAGCAGAGATAATATACTTATGATAACTAAAATATGACACATATACTTGTGATTTCAAAGTATTTAAAAACCGATGAAAAACAGCGTCAATAACAGTACCACTGTTAGCAGTCGAAACATTTTGATATGTGTTCATTTCGTGCTTGAGTTCATCATTCAAAAAAGCTATGGGCGGCTCAGCTTTTGACAAACTGATGTTAGAGTTAAAATCACCACTCAAAATCATGGAAAGCGAGTAATAGTTTTTTTTTTTTTAAGAGCAGAACCACCTTTGGTATATCCCTTTAAGACCCGAATTATTTTTATCTTTAAATATTAAATTCTTCTGGTTATTAATACTATATGGACCCTAATGACATTAGGAAAAATACTAAAAAAATTCCTACTCCCCCCTCTCCCGGAACATAGACGGCACCCACACGATCGTGCGGGTTGGGTGTTATTTGTGAGACAGGTCACCTATGTAATTTTAAGAAGTTATACATTTTTAGCTCTAAGTTGATAGGAGAAACAATCTTAATTCAACTAAACTTGTTACAAATAAGATTATTGATGTATAATTTTCTTTTATTAATTCATTATTTATTTACTGTAAAAATATTTGGTTTTGTTTTTGACAAGTATAAATAACCATTGCATTTTTCACAACATGCTTTCGAACTGCTTTCATAGTTTTCATATCTGCACTTGCGAGGCCTTGAAATGCCATCAACACATCGAAAATGGCTATACATGCCAAGCCTTTTACCCTGGAATGACCAGGATGAAAGCCGTGACTTGTATAGAAGGTGGATTATAACGCTTCGATAGTTTTGCGAGTAGAATTACAACACTGTTGTCTTCATCATCAGTTAAAATACTTTTGTTAGTAAGTGGAGTGACTCATAATGCTTCAACTATCTCCAACTTAAATTTTAAGCCATCCATTTTGATTTTTTGAAGAACTTTATTTAATATTGCATCTTGTTTGCACAGAAACCAAGAATTTGCAACAGCTAAATCACTGTTTTGAATGAGCTAATAAAAAATAAAGTACAAAAGAAAAAAACAGGAAAAAACTCGGAAATTTAAATTTGATCAAGAGAAATAATTTTCGAAGGAAATTAAAGTGATTTAAAGTACATTTGAAAGCAGCAAGGAATAGAACCTAGGACGATTCATTCCGTCAGCTTCTCTAACCACTAGTCGACAAGGGCTTGTGGAAAGATGTAAAGTAAGCTTTTAGGATGGGTAAAAAGAGTGCAGGATAGAGAAGAGACAACACACCACGCGCTCTCATTGGTGAAATCAAATAGCGAACTTACGTCACTTCCTGTTACCCACATCCGTCCCTTTTCTCGAAATCACTCCGACAAATATCCAGCAATCGTGAGAAAAGATGTTACACATAAAAAAAGGAAGAAAAAAAACATTAGTAGCATTTAGTACTCAAAATTCAAAAAAATAAATGTTCTGTTGTAACCCACTGATACATTTAAAATGAAAAATAACGAAGGGAACAAATTTCATCTTTTTTCCCTTTCCGAAAATTACGGAGAATGAATGTACTTTATTGCCATTTTGTGATAAAAATAGAAACTCACTGCCGATAATCCACCATATATCAATTAACATAACGAAGATTAATTATACTTGATTTCTCTCGATACAGCCACTGTTCGTTAAACATCCTAGCTATTAAAATGTTATTGGTTCGCTTCACTCATAACCAAGATTCATTTCACTTAGAAGCTTTATCTAATTAGAAATAAGGGCTACTGAAATTTTATTCATTTCAATGCACAGTGAAAAAGGAGAATATGATTTATTTTAAAAATATGAGACATATTCAGAACAAATTTGTGAGGGTCGTAATCTTTTATGCTAGAGAACACGAAAAAACAGAGAAAAAAAAATGTTGTAAACTTTTCGGGAGGGGGAAGGGAAGTGTTATGTGTTATAGAAAAAAACATTAATTTTCCCATTCTTAATGATCCTGTTAAATGTAATGAAATTAATTTTCTATGCACATTTTAAGTGGTAAAACTGGATTTAATATTGTGTTCTTGTTAAAAATGTTAATAATGTATTATATAATTGTAACTTTAATCAAATTAATTTCTATAAAAATTAATAAATGTTAGTTGTTGTATTAAATACGATATAGTAGAGCAAAGGTAGCCAACCGTTTTGGAAAAAGGGCCACTATTTGATAAAAATAATAATAATACGTACCACTTCCAACAAACTTGGAAAAGTGAAAAAAATGTTACATATAAGCTTATTATGGGACTTTTACGCAAATAGTACATTTTTTTAACGAAAGTCTATATGAAGACGAAATTTAAAAATTATATAATAAATAATACAAAAGTACAGACTCTTAGATTTTATTAAAAATAAACTTTTTACAAGTTCAATCAATTACGTTAGGTATAAAATAAAAATGAGTAACTTGGATCATTTAACTCAAAATAATTATTAAACGCTCAGTATTTACTTAATGTGGATTTGAATTACTACTTTTTTTACCAAGTCATCTATACTGGGATTAGCTCTTACAGATGCTAACAAAATTAGGTTATAATAGGTGCATGGTAGCTAGTTTTGAGTGATATTTATTTTATGTACATAGCCGAAAACATTTATTCACAAACATATCTTGATTCAAATTTAGAGGGGGGGGGGGGATTTTTTAAAACTTTAATCCATGTCAATAAAATTATACAAGAATGCTTGTTTTCTTTTCATAATTTTTTTAATTTTTCAGTAAGTCTTTGTGTGCCACTGCTACAACTCCATCGAGCCCCACTGTAGCACACGTACCGGGGGTTGGCCACCCCTAAGAGCATATATTGCAGGGTTACTCAAACTGTGGGGTGCGCCCCCCTTGGGGAACGTGACAACTCTACGAGGGAGGCACGAGCATATTGAAAAGTCAAAAATAAAAGACTATTTAAAAAAATTATTAATTTACTGAAAGTAAGCAAACAAAATATATTCTGACATAAAAGAAAATGAAATACACATTTACATTGATGTATTACACTTATAAATGTGTCAGTGTTACACAATATATTTTATAATTAATTTAACAATACTAAGAACAAGTTTAATAATTACAAGTGACCCCATGGGATTACAGTACATAAAATTACATAAAAAAATTAACACTTATCTTAATAATTTGTATGATTTATAATTAATCTCTAAACTGTCGATTAAAAGTTATTCCAGTGCCAACTGTTTTCAACGTAGGGGTGCGTCTGCGATGTAGTATTGTGGGGGAAGGAATAAAGAAGCAAATAATCTGAAATAAGTAAATCCTTCGCAAACACTGTCAAGGTCCTTTAATTGCATTTCAAAGCATTCTGAATAATTTTATGGATAGCAGTGCAGAGAAAAGATCGTCCTGCATAAAGACGTATATATACGTCCTAGGAAATTAAAGTTTTGACTGAGCGAGACGTTTATATACACCGGTAGCACATAAGAGGTTAAGATGTATCGTAGTTTTAGCATCAAAGATAGCATTATTGAATTCAATGCATTATTATGGTATGAGGGGGCACGATGAAAATCAAGATAGAATATTGGGCATTATTATTGGGTCGCGAATATTGAAACTTTGAGAAGCACTGATATATTGTGAATTCCAGTACAATAATGCTTCTGAAAATTATTGTATCTTTTAAACTTAGCTTCGATCTTAGAGAATTTTGAATACTTCGTGACTAGGGACAATATTGGACCAAAAGTTCAATACCGGTATTCGGTATTTTTTAGATCTTAATACCGGGATACCGGTTTTAATACCTGTAGCAGAAATTTTAGCAAAAGAAAGAAAGCACAGGCGTTTCTTTGTTTTATTTTCCAGTTTTATTAGAGGGTGTAAATATCACAAAAAATAATTTGTTACTCATAAATTATAACAGTATATAAAGAACCACAATGAGTAGGGGAAAATCTTATTTATTTAAATTACAAAAAAGTTTAACTATCACTATTTAGTTTGTGGTATTATTACAAATTTTTGAAATATGACCTGAAAAATATAATGCATCAATTGTTCTGTATGATACGCAAAAATATTGCGAATAACAAACTCACCAATTTAAAAATATCGAAATATTGCGCACTTTCTTCACAATTACAGCCTGTTTTTCACTGATAGGAATATCTCACTACGAATCCTGTGCGTATGCACTCAGAGCTGTAATAGGATAGTTTTGGCCCACCTCCTTGGATGATTCACATATTTTATCACTTCTCTTGATTGTACGATGCAACTTTATATTCACAGTCTTATTAATTTCGCCCGTTAGGGAGACATAAAAACAAAAGGTATACTAATTTGCTATGTTGGCGATTCCTGAACATATAGTGGAGACAATTAGAAAATTTCTAATAAATACCGAAAAAATGGTATTTAAACATGTGAATACCGGTACTACAAAATTGTACAAATGGCTCAAAATACCGGTATTCGGTATCACGGTATACCGGTACTGCGATCCCTATTCGTGACAAAATATTTCATATACTGTATATTCTGGTGTATTTGACGCACCTATACTTTCAAGCTGCTTTTTTTAAAAATTTTTAGTTATATTCGTCCTATAACTCGCATCTTTTTTAAATGAATATGTATAATAATATGTAGGTACCTTTAATGTAATACATATGGTACACTTCTAAAACTACAGACGAAAAGCACAAGAAAAGAAAGCTGAAATGAAATGTAAATGGGATTCCTTCACTGAAATTTATTAGATATGTCACTTTTTTTTAAATGAACAAAATTTAGATATGTGTAGGAATCAACTTTTTTAAGCTCATATATATATTTTTTGTTACTTTTTAAGCTATCTTTTTTATATCCGACTTATAGCATAAACCCGTAAATTTCGATCATTTTTTGTTGTTGTTAAAAGTGCACGTTTCACGCCGGAATACACGGTAATACTTCAATAAGTAAGCCACAGTTTTATTTTTTTTTTTATTTTCTTATTATCCTAATATTTATTTTATATATCTTTCATCAGATATATTTTCTATTTAAAAGAAACTTCAGATTTGTATGTGGGATGAAAAATGGAATTTTAAAGTTAGAAATTTTACATTCGTTTCAACTTAATTTTTAATATGCTAGTTAATGAATTAAAAAATTTTTAAACACATTATTTGTAGGTAGGATGTTTCAGTTTAAAAATTCTCTATCATACTTTTTAAACATAAGTTATTTCCTTCTTATTTTATTATTAATTTACATGTTATGTTATCCTCCTAGATGTTAATCCTATATATTACAAGTTTAAGTAATGTTTCCATGAAGAAAAATGAGGGGGGGGAAAGAAATCGGGAAAAATCTTTCAGTACACAAAACTTTTTATAAGATCGATAAACTATTATGAATATAATATAATTTTACGTTCATTAAACGCCCCTGGAGAAAATATTATTCGAAGTTATCTGACGAACAAATTATGATACTTCCTATAGATTTTTATTTTGCTTAATACTCTCAGAAGCAAAAAAAAAATTTTCTATCCTTTAAACAAACATTTTATTTTTACAAAGTGGTTTAATTTAGTCTACTAATAGTTAAGCTGTTTTTTTTAATGCGAAAATCCATTCTCAAAACTGAAATTCACATATTACATATGATACTTTAAAAAATAATTCCGGAAATATTGGGATACTTTAATATCATTCTTAATATTTTCTGAAATTAGTTCAATTAATTTTAATTTAGAATGTAAAAAACAAGTCGCTAATAGTAAGTTCTAATAATATCTTAGACATTATTTGAGAGAGAATATTTTCGATTAAAATCTATGGGGACGAACCAGATTTACATGAAAAACTCATTACATTATATCCTCCTCCACAGCAAAAGCGTGAGGCTTGTGTAACATCAAGACCGTTGTTGATCTTGGCAGAAAAATCGCCTTTTTATTCCTTCAGATTCGAATCATTAGCGAACGAAGATTCTGAAAAGATTGTGAGTGATAATTAATGCAAATTATTTTCTCAGAGGGAGACATTTCAATCCTAAGAAAGCATTTTTCTGTTTTCTTCGGTTCTTCTAAAAGGGAGGAGATGATTTTATTCTAAATACTTTTTGGTTGGCAGCAGAGTGTGAAATGATAATTCTCTCTTATGAATCTTATTATGTGGTTACATTGGATAGCTCTGGGGAAACTGAATAGAATCATCTGTTCTAATGAAAATGTCATTGAAGTATGGGGTAGAGAAAACGTTATTTTCAAGTTTTTGAATTGTAATCGGTTCTTAATCATGCATAATTCATAATTCCATGTGAATGTTGAAACATTTGTATCTAGTTTGATTACCTTATTTTGTAAAGGTGTTATTTTACGGCTTTTAAACTCATTTATTTAGTATATATTGTACATTTACTATTTATTTTTGTGTCTTTACTCTTATTTGAATTTGTCTTGTAATAATTTAATATTAATTATTGTATCTTACTAAACCAATACACCTTTTGTTTTCTTAAAATTAAATGACTTTGTTAAAAGAAGGAGAAGAAATTTAATCTTGATTGGGTAATATTCTAATTATAAAAGCAGAGAGAAAACGTCTTCTAAGCTGTAGATCACTGCATTTTCTTCGCCTAGCGGGGATGCTATAATATGAATTGTGTGATACTCTAATCTAATTTGTACTTCTAATATGAATTTAAATAATTTTTGGAATTACTCGCGTTTTTATGTGTCGATAATATAGAATATATTCAATAGCGTGTCTTAAGATTAAATAACAAGTTATTTATAAAACTTAGATTATTTTTTTTTTCATATTAAAAAAATAATAATCTATGCAAAATTTAAATATGAATGAAGTAGTAAGTAGTTTGTATATTTTTTTCTTATGTGTTAATTTTATTTTTAATTGGGTAGCAATAATAATAATTAAAGTTTATTAAACGTACATATTTGCTGCTATTTGTATGATTTCTTTTTAGAGCCTTGCATTTATAATTTTTTTTTAATTCTTTGAAATCCAATTCTATATTTGCTTCGGAGACCTAAATATCCAAGTGGTGCTCCAAATATACTTAAACTTAAGTAAAAACAAAAAAAACAACCCTTTTTAAAACCTATTTAACCCTATTTAATAACATAATTTCGCAGAAATAAATTTTGCATTGCATTATAAACTTTAGTAAACGGTGTAGAGCGGGGGTGACAAACTCGCAGCCCACAACGCACGTTTTTGCTGCCCGATCAGTATATCGGCACACAATGATATATAATAAAATAATAAATATTATAAAAATATATAATAAAAATATTTCCCGGGATAGAAAAGATAGTAACAGAGAAGAGATGTCAAGTGTCTGGATGTAAACATTAAACGTTTCTTTTTTTTAAATTTATGTTTATTATAATGTATTATTTAAAATAAACGTACGTTTCTATGAATATTGGTTTTTTTAGGCCTAACGAAAGTTAAATCTTGTTTGCTTGACCCACGTTGACCTTTGAGTTTGACACCTTTGGCGTAGAGCAGGGATTCCCAAAGGGAATCCCTAGGGGTCTATGACTATAGACCTCTAGGGGGTCTATGTCCCCCCTACGGGTCTATGACGACCTGCAAGGGGTCCACGCCAGCGAGAAAATAATTTAGGGATCCATGAGGTGTAAATGAGTATCTATGATAGTGGCTCTCATTAGACCAGATCGTGACTTTTTTCTTTAAAAAGAATTGATCTAGTGAAAACCAGATTTAACCAATTTTAACTGATTTATCTATTAAATTTAATGAGGTTAATTTGCGGTTACTAGGTTATAGCATAAATTTTATTAAGGCAATGACCATTTTAGCATTTCTATTCAGAATTAAGCTAAAGAAGTATAATATTGGCTGTCGTAAATTTTCTGAATTTGTAACAGACAACCTGTCAGGAGATATTAATCTTAATTCAACATTTAAATGCCCTTTACCCAAATTTTAAAGCAATGTTTGAGATTGTTTTTTTATATTAATACCACAGTAGACAATGAATTCATATAGTCATATTACAGTAGGAACTAACTAGAATAGGCCCTAACGAAGATTTTAAAATAAAGTTTATAAACAGATGTCAGCAATTTTGGCATTAAAAAGACACACACACCTGTTATTTGTCTCGAATAATGGAATACCTTGAGAAAGTTTTTAATTGATTTTCCTTTGAGAGGGAGTTCTAGTGAGTTAGCCAATCTCAAAAACAAAACAAAAAAAGGAAGAAGAAAAGAAAGGGAAGAAAAACTGGACTTGCTAACAAAAGAGATTTAGAGTTAAGACCTGACTAGATTGATATTAAATGTGAAAATTTGATATTGAAGCACTAGATTCATCTCTCTCATTAAAAGCATTTGTTTATTGTTCAGTTATTCTATGTAACAGTTGTTTTATGTATTAATTTAATTCATTAACATATATTTCTTAAGTTTTAAACGCTATACTTCCCTATAATTAGAAATTTAATTCTTTTAAAATACGTAGTAGTACCAACTGTCAAAAAGACATTTAAGTTGATAAATCTGCAAAAATTCAAAATTAGGTAAGCAGGGGTCTACCCGAAACCCCGAAAAACATGGCAAGGGGTCTATGAGACAAAAAAGTTTGGGAACCTCTGGTGAAGAGGGATTTTAATTCAGGTTAAATTTCTCAAAACTCAAAATTTTCATATTAGTATGGTGTTGAAATATAGAGAGTGATTAAATAATATAGTTCTTTGAAGTGTTCTTTGTAAAATTTAGCATAAATATATATATTTTTTAATTATGACAGAAAATACTGTGATAAATATGTACAATTCATATTTTTTTAATTTACACAATGCCCCTATATCTTTTAACTCTTGATCTTCTCGGGATGTCACAATATATTTTAAAGGTCGTTCTTTTGATTTGATATTTTAATTCAGAAATATATCTGAAGACATTTACTGTTAAATAAAAATTCATCTGCTGTTGCTTATTTCTTTTTAGCATTTAAGAGCCCAGATCTCAGGTTAAATTAAAATATTTCTCTGGTGAATACACATTTTTTCAATAAATAAATGTGTTTACTGTTGTTTAACATTACTTAAATTGAAGATTATGATTTTAATGACTTCTGAGAAGAATATCTTATTATACTTGGGTTCAGAAATAAGTATAATCTTCTTATCCAATGGCATTGAAACAGATAAGAAATTTAAAATTTTTATGTACTAAATAAAGCTTCAACTGGAATAAATATCAAGCCATATGTAAAAGAATCAATAAGTCTTTAATAACTAAGATGCTGAAATAAGGTATGTTTCAAATCAGAGGATTTCAAAAGAAACCAATGTTTGCAAAATTAATGAAGTTGTCCAAAAACTAAATGAAAATTTTTGTTTTATCTCGTAATAACAATACGTTTACTTATAAAAAATGTATCATGTTCCTTTTCCCCCCCAATTGTGGGGTATAGAAATATATATAAGAAGCATTTATATTTCAAGAAATCATTTTCTATCTTTCCGGTATCTGTGGTTCAAATGGCTTTCCAATATAAATACTGCTTATTTTCTCCGTCAGTAATTCCAAGTTAAAGAAAGATTGTGTAAGAAATATTTGAAATAAAATTGTTTGAGTTCTCTTCCGAAGAATTTGTAAAAAGAATATTCTGGCCTTATATTTTTATAAAAATTAACTTTAATATCATTCTGTTTTTGACTTTTAAAAACCATTAAACTAACCACGGTAGAAAATATTTACAATTCTCGTCTGCAGTAACAGAAATTTTATTTTTTTAGTTCATGAGGCATTATTCAATTGTAAGAGAGTTAGTTTGGAAGAGAAAAAAAGAGATTGGTTTAAAGAGAAAATGTGTGTTTTAAGCATCTTAGAAAACGTGTTATTTCTGAATTTTCATAACATTTTTTGGAAATATCTTGTTATAAAATTTTCTCATAATAGCGTACACGCACAATAAAAAAATAGAACTAAAGCTTCATAACACATTTAATCAGAGCATTTTAGTTTGGGCTTCTTTGCTTATTATCAAATATCGTCTTACGAAATTTATTGGAATTCATTAATATTTTTCTCAAATAATTCTATTTGTTATTACGCAAAGAATAGTTTTTAGTTCTAATTACGGTCTTACATTATAGAAAAACAAATTTCAACATAAATTTATACATACATAATATAGTGATTTTGACAATTACTTTAACCTTAAGCTTTTCTGTTTACTTATTTATTACCGTAACAGTATCATTTTGTACTACCGTTATATGTTTTAAATTAAATTTATCTTTTTTCTGAAGAAATTTACAACTAAGCCATCATGAAGTAATTTACAAAAATATAAAATTTGTTTTTCGGGTTATCAGATCACACAATTTTTAACACAATTCTGTACGAAAAATAATATAAAACTATTCCTCTTGTTTATAAATGAGGATTTTTTATAGATAGTTGTGTCAGAAAAAACAGAGGAGAGTACATTTTACTCATTGTTGTAGTGAAAATATCTTCTGATACGAGTATTTCTGCGAATCATTATATTGTACTATATTTTCATATACATTTTCTTTCGAACAATTGCAATCTAATCATTTTGAGGATATTTTTAAATAAGATACTTGATTGTGAATAATATGGTGAAAAATGTTTTTTTTTTAATATTTCACGTTTTTATCTTGGTTGATAGACTGTCTGCTTAATGATATGCAAAACTTGGCAGATTCATTAACTGCAGATGGAGTATGTTCTTAAAATTATTATATAATACACGTTTTTACAAATATTTATCAAAAATTCACTTAAGAAGTTGTTTGACTGAAGAAAAGCTTTAAAACTTGTAATGGCTTCCCCCCTGGGGAAGCCTCCTCCTCATCTAATCGACCTTAATCTGTAGAAGGTAAATATTGATGTGACCCAGACTAACCATGATAAATCCAATTTATTATGACCAAAGATAATATTCCAAGGCAAACAAATTATAAAGGGAAACTCAAGAGTGATATAACGATTGCTCAAACCCTATGTGAATAAGCGCACGAAATCTGAATATCTTAATTTCACTCAATGTTATCTTAAAAATACTAACTTCCTTAATTTATTCTAATAGTTAAAGTCTGACCTTTAGTCACACGGCAAAATTCTGATCCTTACCGTAACAGCACTGCTTTCAGCGACTCAGCTCCTTTTCCTTCTAATCTACTATTATTAAACTTCAACTATATATACACTAGCTAATCTGCATATCATGGTTTCTTCTTGAGAGGAATGGCTGTGAAATAAAACGATTTCTAGCCCAAAGATTCCCCAAGAGGATTAGTAGAAATTCTCGTAAAGCCCCGTCACAAACTATCCATCGAGTTATACAAAATTTTACTTGGTTGTTATTCTTATTATGATATTGCAATTTCACCACCTAAACTATGTTATAATATAACTAATTTTTTTCTTCTTTATCATTTATGTTATTATCTAAAACAGTGTTTCCCAAAATGTTGTACACGTAACTCCAAGGGACTAACGGAAAGAGGCTGGTGGGGGTACGCTGTGCAGTGGAGTTTGACGGTTATAGGCACTGCACCGTACTTGGCTGCGCCTAATTCTACGTTCTCATGAGTCTAGTCCAGACACTCTTGCGAGGCGTGAGATGATCCGGTGTGACACGACGGGAATATACCACACTTCGTTACAGAGACAACTTACTTCGTTAACAGTGAGTGGCTTCTTCAGGCGCCTGTGAAATTTAGCTTTTTGTAATTTTTCTTGTGTGAAGTTGCCTTTTTAGCATTTATAGAAAAAAAAATCGAAAAAAAGGAACAGTTCATTGGACATTTAACCGCATCTCAGGTTAAAATTAACAACCAGGGATCCAAATCATAGCAATCTGTCATCTCAGCACAAATCATTTCATCCTTCTCATTAATCCAGTGTGTCTCAAACTGTGGGGTGCGCTCCCCCTAGAGGGGCGTGATAACCCTACGAGGGGGCCACGAGCATATTGAAAAGTCGAAAACAAAAGATTATTTTAAACAAAATTATTAATTTACTGAAAGTAAACAAACAAAATGCATTCTGACGTAATAAAAGATAAAGTGCACATTTACACTGATATAATACACCTCAAAATATATCAATACTGCGCAATGTATTTTATAATTAGTTTAACAATACTATGTTAAGAACAAATTTAATAATTACCAGTGTGACCATGGACATGCCATTTGAATAATTATATGCAAAAATTAAAACTTGATAATTTTTATGGTTTTTAATTAATCCCTTAAACGCATATAAAAAATTACGTGATTCACTCCCCAATGCCACCTTTTAACACGTAGGTGAGCGTATGTAGTGTATTGGGGGAGGGGAGGTAGAAAAGGAATAAATAATCAAATCCTTCGCAAACACTGTCAAGGTCATTTTATTGCATTCCAAAGCCTTCGAAATAATTTTATGGATCACAGTTCACAGAAAAGATCGTACTGCGGAAAGACGTATTTATACGTCTAGGGCAATTAACACACTGGCTGAGCGAGACATTTATATACTCTTGTGGCACTTAAGAGGTTAAAATCGTGTTGTAGGTTTAGCGCCAAAGTAGTTTTATTGTATTCATTTTATTGTAATTGTATGAAGGGGGGCGTGATGAATATTATGATTAAATATTGGGTCGCATAGCATTGAAAATTTGAGAAGGGCTGCATTAATCCAAATAAATTTGTATTCATAGTATAACTTTTATCTATATTTTACTATGAACAATTTTATTTCTCTTTCCTATTAATATGTCACGGAAAAAAAGGGGGAAAATAAATATATTTTTATTGTTATTAAAATAATCCATTTTTTATTTATTTATTTATTTTACGATGGGTACTCATATATCAAAAGTTTGTGAAACACTTCTCTAAGATAAGCAATGAAAAACCTTATGTACTACGCATATTTTTTAAAAAAATTAATAAAACGTTATTGATTTATTACTAAAATGTTTTATCTAATACCATGATCATTACAGCATCGTGTTCATTAATAATGTTATACATCAGCATTGGATTTCACAGTTACAAGAAATTTATTCCTGAAGTCAAATCAGACACGCATTTTGATAATACACTGAAATGCTAGAAATTCCACAGATGCTCATAGATCAGATAATTAGTGTACCTAGAGAGAATTCAAATGACTAAATTGATACACGTCACATTTAATGAAAACGCATTTTATCGCATTTCCAATACTGGAAGGGATGTAGAATAGGGTGAAATGGATGTTACAAATTTCTCATCATGGGAGAAATTATTTAGAATATCACACGCTATCTATAATTTGATAGGGAGGTACAAAATAAACCAGAATGAAACTCCTGCAATATAACTATTTTAATATTTGATATATTTGATAGTATAAATGGATCGTGCGATGTTGTTTCTCAACATATTATTATTAATTTGATTTTAATCCAAAAGTAATATTAAAAAGTTTTCAACATGACTAATATTTACCAGTATGTATTTCAATCCTACCTTTGTGCAATTGAAAAATCATATTTTGGTGCACTGCTTGGCGACAAATGGGTCCACTATATTTAACGGAATTATAATTCGTTGATTTTGCACTTAAAAAAAAGAGGTCGAAACCTTAAAAAAAAGTACCAATATAGATATGTATTAAAAAAACTCGTACTTGTTATTAAAATAAGGAATACAGTTCTCAAACTTTGAATGTTTGTGACCCATATTTCAATCATAATTTTCATTGCGTCTCTCTCCATTTAATAATAATGTATTGGGATTATTAATAATACGACTTCAATTGTGTGTGTAAACCATACAAATTATCAAGAAAAGCATTATATTTTGTACATGGCAAGCCCATGGAAGTCACTAGCGATTACTAAACTCTTGTTCTTAACTTAGCAAATTAATTAGCAAATTAGCTAATTAATTAGCTTAAATTAAGTAACAAATACATTGTACTGATATATTTATACGTGTAAATGTGTATCTTACTTTTTGTAATGTCAGAATATATTTTGTTTTGCTTCCTTTCAATAAATTTATAATTTTTTTAAAGAATCTTTTATTTTTGACTTTTTGATATGCTCGCGGGGGCGCCCCCCCGGCTTCAGGGTGGGGGGAGCTCGCCCGATAGGGAGGCACACCCCACAGTTTGAGAAACGTTGTTGTAGACCTTCAAGATTTTGAGCACTCGTCCTTGACTCCCAATGTGTGACTGAGCGAATTACAGGTTCCTCACTAAGCTAACATTGCCTGTACGACTTATAAATCGTTTTTAACCTTTTTTTCTTTTTCTTTTAAGAAACAATAAATATCTATATAATTACAAAATATAATATCAAATATATAAACAACTTACTTAATTGTTCTAGTTAAAATTTTAAATCTTGTTATGGCGTGCAAACGCAGTTCAATCAGGAAATCAAGATAGATGTAATCGGTATGGCACTGGTGCGCTATGAATTCAGTGCTTAATCTTTGCACCTGTGTTTCTACTACTTTTTCAAAACATCCCGTTATCGCACTGCTTCTCAAAGTTTCAATATTCGCGACCCAATATTCAATCATATTTTTCATCGCACCCCCCTCATAAAATAACAATGTATTGAATTCAATAATGCTATATTTTGACGCTAAAACTGCAATATGACCATAACCTCTTAAGTTCCACCGGCGTATATAGACGTCTCACTCAGTCAAAGCGTTAATTTCCCCGGACATATATAAACATCTCGCTCAGTCAAAGAGTTAATTTCCCGAGACGTATATATACGTCTTTACGAATTACGATCTTTTCTCGGCACTGCTATCCATATAACTATTACGAAGGCTTTAGAATGCAATAAAAGGACATTGACAATGTTTGTGAAGGATTTACTTATTTCAGATTATTTGTGCTCTTTTTTATTCTTCACCCCACCTCCCAGTACACCACATACGCGCTCTTATGTGAAAAACGAATCTCGTAACTTTAAATCGGCAGTCAAGGGATTAATCATAAACCGTACAAATTATCAAGATAAGTGATAATTTTTGTATATAATTTTATATATGACTATTCCATGGGGTCACTGGTAATTATTAAACTTGTTCTTAACTTTGTATTGTTAAATTAATTGTAAAATACTTTGTGTAGCACTGATATATTTATAAGTGTAATATATTAGTGTAAATGTGTATTTTATTTTTTATTATCTCAGAATATATTTTGTTTGTTTACCTTCAGTAAATTTATAGTTTTTTAAATAATCTTTTGTTTTTGTCTTTTCAATATACTCGCGCCCCCCTCGTAGAGTCGTCACGCCCTCCAAGAGGGGCGCGCCCCACAGTTTGAGAAACACTGCGTTATAGTAATGGCTTGGTAGTTCTAAGCAATACAAAAACTGAATTAATATTCTTGATCGAAATACATGTTCTAGTAGAGTTTTTTCACCGGGAGCAATTCAGTGATTTTTGAGAGTACATCCTTCAGTTTTTCCTCGAGGACTTTCAGATTTTGTAAAAGAGGGAAATTAAAATTAATGGTGATGCCTTCGAAGACCTCTTAAAAAAGCGCTGGGGACCCCAAGACCCATGGAACACATTTAAAGTCGCATAGTTCGATTTTCAGAAATACAACCCCACAGAATTCCTTTCATTCCTATGTCTTTTCCAGCATATCGGCGAATCTAATAAAGATAAATAGGATCATGTTATATCACACTTCATAATACCACCTATTCATTTTAATATGTCTGCAATCAATCCTTTCTAATTTAAAATGTAAGACCTACTCATTGTGTGTGTGATGGCGAACGCTAATCATACCTTAGAAATGGTATACGAGGTGAATATCTTCGATTAAATGCCATCGCGACTTTTCCAAATTTACATGGAAAACTCATTAGATTCGATCGTCTTCACATCGAAGGCTATTTACGCGTATAACAGCAAAGCCAATGCTGATCCTTGCAGAAAATCGTCTTTTTTTGTTCTTTTGGTGTGGCATCATTAGTGAATGAGGATTTGGGAGGATAATTAACGGAAATTATCACCACAGAAGAAGACAATTCAAATCCAAGAAGTCATCTTTCTCTCTTCTTTGGCTATCCTTGTGGGAAAAGATGATTTATTCTAAATACTTGTTGGTCGGAGGCAAAGTGCACATTGATGACGCACTTGTTTAAATGTTAATATGTGGCTATATTTGGTTTATTCTGGGGTGATACAATGTATTTATCTTATCTAATGAAGTGATAAACTGAAGTTTTGGAGAAAAGGATGAAACTGAAGTTTTCTGGGTCTTATGAACTGCATTAGTTGATTAATCATGTATATTTCAATTCCTACTATTAACTCACACTCTCTAATTATTTATTTATCTTGGTGGAATTTTCATTAGGTAATAAAATACATTTTAAAGCACTCAATTGTGAGCTGAAATTTTATATAGATGATTATTTTGGATGACAAAACAATAATTTAATTATGATTAATTGATTAAAACTAACTATTTAAAGAATTACAATTGCAGCCACGTTGGCAACTTAGCGACAAGTTTGGCGACGTGTCAAAACTTGAAAATGTTTTTTTTTCTCACGTTTTAAAGCATTCATTTGAACTGAAATATTATATACACTATTGTTTTGGATGACAATACGATTCTTTAATGATAATGAATAAAAATTAATTACCACTTAATGTTGTGATTCTGTCCTATGTAAATACATATTTATACTAATTGTAACTATTTAATAAAAAGTAGCTAAAATAAAATTTTTCTTTGATCTAAGTAGGAATTGACTTATTTTTTTTTATATTACTTGTTTATACTTCAATTCAATGCTGAAAAAATATATTATTTAATGTCGTCTTGTTTTAAACCTTTTCGTAAATGTTTCATATTGTGTGGATCGAGTTCAATGGAATTGTACTAACATTTTAATGTTGTTGGAACAAATATTTATTTCTGAGAACTCTTATGAAATAACCTTGGATTAGAATGAAAATTTGTTTTTCTAAAAACTTAAAATTTATAAGTATTGTGCATAAAAACATTTGCATTTCATTCGAAATATGCGTAGAATGATACATATAATTTAAAAATTCTTACACAGAAATTTTATCTATATATAAATACTTAGTTGGTGTTGGGACAGTAACTGTTTACTTCTTTGTCAACTAATGCCTGCACGAGCCAAGTCATATTTAAGAAAATCATTTTAATAAATAAACAAAAATATAATAAAAATATGGAATATTGTATATTGAAAAATAATTAATTTTTAGGATGAATTTCGTAATTTTATATTTCGACATTTTAAATTTACTATTTTGTGTTTTATTGTTAACTTTTAGAATAATTCATATTTAAAATTATACTTGTAAATCTGGGGACAAGTTATTTGTAACTTTTTGCTTTGTCGGATTAGTAACAGTTGGAATGTTGATAGTAGCTTACTTGCAACGATTTTACTTTAGGAGCAGTTAAGCCTTACGAATAAAAAGTGTTCTTTTAATTTATATGCAATTTTTGTATGGTGAAGTGATAAAAGACCAAATATTCAAAACATTGGTGCAAAAAATAACATACTAAATTTTTGTCCAATACATACACTTTTAAATCTTCTAGTGTGCTGAAAGAATATGTATTACAGTGAATATCATTTTTGTATGCAACTGTATTTTACAATGATTTCTTTGGCAATTCAAAAAGAAATTTGAATGAGAAAATTACTGCTCAGTTCAAGAATAAGTGAACCTTAGATTATTCAGCTTAAGATAACAGATTGAAAACATACTGATTATTGCTAAATATTTAATTCGATGTAAAAATAGTTTGGTTTTCAGGTTTTTTTATCAATATTGAATCACGCTATATATATATATATATATTAGGTTGGGGAAAAAGAAATCTATTATTTTTGCATGAAATTCAAACCTTTATTTAACATGTTTCGGATTGTCCGATTTGGGTAAAATATATACCGTTTTGTTTTATAATATGTTGCCATTTTAAAAGTAGCTTCATATTGCCTCTCTCATATAAGTCTTGGCCTTTATTGGCGAAAAACTCTAGTAATCGATTTCACAATCTACTCTTCATCCCAATTTCTAAACACTCTGAAAGTTTTGCAATGTAAGAAAAAGGTGGTAATCGTTTAGTGCCAGGTTCGGACTATATGGTGGATGCATTAAAACTTTCCAATCAAGCTCCCAGAGTTTCTGGCGAGTCACTACACACGTGTGCGGCCTGGCGTTGTCCTGATGGAACACAGCACTTCTTCTGTTGGCCAATTCTGGTCGTGTCTGGTCAGTCACTAGCTTCAAACGGTCCAGTTGCTGACAGTAGATATCTAACTTTAGTGTTTGGCCCTACGGAAGCAACTCATAATAAATGTTTCCTTTCCAGTCCCACCAAATACACAGTAGAACCTTCCTGGATGTTAGTCCGGGTTTGGCCACCATTTTAGCTGCTTCACCGTGCTTTGACCACGATCTTTTTCGCACAATATTGTCGTATGTGACCCATTTCTCATCCCCAGTCACCATACGCTAAAGAAATGGGTCGATTTCATTCCGTTTGGCCAGGGCTTCGCAGATGAAAATTTGATCTATCATTTTTTTGGTGTTATTTGGTGTGGCACCTAAACATCGAGCTTCTTGAATTCAACTTAGCTCAAATGGCTTAAAATTATTCTATGGTCTATCTTTAACTCCTGGGCGATGCTACGACTACTAACATGCCGGTAAACTTCGATTAGTTCTGTGATTTTATCGACATTTTCGATGACGGGTGCGGGGCAAATTTAACATCAAAAATACCTGAACGGAATTGACGAAACCAAAATTGCACGTAATTAGCTATTACAGTATCGGCACCATAAAAACCATTCAGAATTTCAGCCGCCTGGCTTGCATTTTCGCCTTTATCAAAGAAGAACTGTAAAATGTACCGAATTTTCTGTTTGTTGACTTCTATTTTTAACACCCTGTAACTCACAATTGGATGGACCAAATAAAAAACAGCAAAATAATTTTTTTAGTGTAAAATGTCACCTTGACAGCAAGCATACATTTGAAATTGTTTGATCGATACTTCATGAGATATCGACACTACAGCCATCTACCGAAAAAAATAATGGATTTCTTTTTCCCCAACCTAATATTTTGAGATTCTAGGAAAAGACTCATAGAGTGGCGACAAAAGTTATAACACAAGGCTTACAAAAGTAAGTCAATACTCAATTAATAGTGATAGGATGTTTCAAGTAGAAGGATATTGAAACGTGGGTTTCAAAAGGGAGACGAAACAAGAATGGGTGCAAATACAATAAACATAGAACAAAGTACAAAATTGCTCACATGCACATTGCTCATTAAGTAATTAAAATTATACAATGGGGAAGATTAGGAAACATGATGATAATAAGATTTGTAAAATGCAAAAACATGCATACACTATACATATACATATACACATGCACGCATATATATATATATATATATATATATTTATGTTGGAACTTCTACTTCCACTTCTTCCGAAAGCTGCTAAATGAATTGTTAACTGCGACTGTGACTGTGTGTGTGTTTACCTTTTTGTAACAGATAATGTAAAATCAAACGCTTGGAGCAACCGCTCCCAATATATTTCCTGCTGTAATTTTAATTGTATTAATTATCTAAGCTTTATTCTATTTAATCTTCACATGTCATTAAATGACTATTAAATTTTGTTTAGTATTAAAAAAAGAATCATCAATGATTACGAGTATGCTTAATTCTGTTGGAATCAGGAAGTGAGATTGCTTGGACCCTATCGACTTCGAGACTAGCTGCAAAGAAAAGGTAAAAAACTTTTACCTTAATTGTTGTTGGATATAGGCTTTGTAGCTAGATATAAATTATTTGCAATTAATAATATAGATACAAATGCACATATACACATATAAAAATAAATTTACATTTATAGATACACGTACAGTAAATGTTAGCAAACACACAAAATTTACAATCTGAATAATGCGGTGAAAAATGTTATTAATGTATGCGCTAAGCAATGTAAAAAATTATTTGTCATGTGTGTGCGTGAACAAAAACTGAGAAAGGAAGCCAAGCTATATATTGTTCTTTTGTAGACCGTTCATGAGTGTATATCTTTCGGAAGTGAATTTAGCACATACACGAGTATCAGATGTTTAACATTCTGGACTATGCCACTGGAGCAAGAACACTGGTCATTAGGCGACAAATTGAAGCGTTTCAAATAGGCTTTAAGTGACCATGCCCAATTAGAAACTGGGTAAGTTTGAAATTAAGTTGAAAGTGTTCAGCCTTTAGACGTCTCTGAATACAAGGGATAAATCTCTTGGTGAATTGCACATTATTCGATATTTGATACAAGTCAATACTCTTGGATATAATTTTTCATTAAAAACATTTTTATAATACGATTACGGAATGCTCATAGGAATCAAATCGCTTAATTTTGTCGTACTCAAATTAGATTAACGTATGAAATTTTGTATTTTATGTGAAAACGTCATTTGTTAAAGTAAAATCAAATATTTATCTAATTTCATAAAATTTATACCATATACTATCCTATGCAGGTATATTTTGGACAAGAAAGTCAGATCTGTTTTTTATAAATTTTCTGATACTTTCGGAAAGGATCTAAATGCTGCTGTATTTAAATAATAAATAAGAGCTTATGTTAATTGCTTTCCATTGGATAACATTAACTCAAAGCGTGTATAAAATAATTTAAAAATTACACACACTCTATTTTTCCTTTCTCTTTCTCATATTTGCATTTCAATATATCATCAAAAAATTATTTTTATTAAATATTTCTTTCACACACATGTGGGACATATATTTTTATACTATTCTTGATTTACAACCATTTGGATTAATTTCGAAACAAGGTGTTTTTCTACTCGAAAAAATCCCTCTACATTATACTTCAACAAATTTCAATAGTACTCAGTGTACTTTCACCTTTGAAACTGATTTTTCTTTTCTCTTGACTCTCAAAATTTTCAGTTGCCATGGCAGCCAAGTAGCCATGATCGAGACCTTCGAGGCAGCAATATTGTAATAGAGGTATTGCAATTCGAATCCTGATTGAATTTGAAACTCGTCGTGTAAAATAATGGGCTCTCCTGCACAGAAATTTGAATAAAAAGGATACTACTTGAAAATCTTGAAAAGGATCTTGCTTTGAAAATTTGTTTGGTCTTATGGAGTAGAAATTTTGTCTTGCATTGTAATTACTAAAGATTATCCTTCAAATTTTGTCTCGTGTTTAATTTTATTTTATCTTGTTGACACCGTTTATATTTAGAATATTTACTTATTTTGTGATAAGTAAAGTCTTAGAAGCTAACTTTTATATGAGTTTGACAAATACCTGAGATATAATTTATAATATACGTGAGATTCGATAGTAAATTTTCTGACATTTTTAATTATATAAACCAGCAATGGGCTCGATTCATGACAATCACATGATAAACACAAACTCGTGTTTACCATTGAATTCAAATCAGACATCAAACTAAATGTACTTGTTGTTTAATTTGTAAAACATCGATACAATTTCATAAAATTTCTTTTCTTAACGCTTAATTTCATGAAATATTATGAAAAAAAAATCTTATATCATTCCTCAACTTTTAAATAAAATGCATTTTGTCTGCCTATGGAGGTTATTGTTGTAGAAAAATTTGCTCTTTTTAAGAGAAAGTTTCTGAAAAGATTAAAAGTTGGCAACACCGAAGCACATGAACTAATTAGCTAGAAACACGTGATTAGTTTTATCGTTTGACTATGACACTACATGAGTTTCAGAACGCATGGGTAAAAACATAGTAATTATCATTATCATGTGATCATGACGTCACAGGAGTTGAGCTCATTGGAAGAAAACTCATTTCAGGCACACACGTCGTTAATTTGTAATGTATTGGCTGGGGTTAGCCCAGCATCTACATTATTCGCGTGAGATAGAGGTTTGGGATTAAAGGAAGAACCAGACGCTGCCATAATCTTAATATTACTTTATTAAGATCTTAACTTAAACCCCAATAACAGATTAGGTAATAATATGATATGTGAGAGAATCTACAGTGGCGAAGCACCCAATATATAATACCGAAATAACATAACCCGAACCACTATCAATAACTAACTTGCCTAAGCTCAATTTCAATGTAAACACAGATCCAAATATTAAAATGGTAACTCCTACCTTAATGTCCAACGAAGCAGCTATCTACCGGATCCTAACTGAAGTTCAGGTTCACTGGCGTGGAATTGTTTCCACCTTGACTAAAGGCTCTCTGTCACGGGTAACCTCTCTTGGCTGTCACTTAACTTCTCGAAATACTCTTCACACTTGCAACACGGACTATCATAACACTCCCCAAATGTCACCCCGCTTACTCTAAACTTCTGTTATTTAAAAGCTTCCTAATTTGCATCTTTCGTTCACGTTTTACTTTTCGGGTTAGTTGAAAAAGAATTGACATTTCTTCTGGCCCTGCAGAACCCAAAAGGACATGTTAAAGAAAAAACGCGCGATCCCGTCACAAATTACTTAAAACATAGGAATGCTGGGTACATTTTACATATGGCTCAATGTTTAAAAAAATTATTTTCCGCACTTGTATCAAGTTCCTCAAGTATCCTCAAAAATAAAGCAAACAGTTTATTATTATACTTCATCCTCATCCTTTGGTGGAACAATCAGTGATCCCAAAATTGTGTTTGAGTAAATTAACGGAATAAGTAAAAAGTGACCTCATGTATTCAAAATAGATGCTTCAGTATCGAAAGAGGACTGTTTTATAGGATTAAAACCTATTTTAGGTAATTAAGTCGAAACCTTCCTTCTTTTTGTAGAGCTGAACGAACTCCTGAAGATTTAAAAGCCAAAGATATTCTAAATCTATTAATTATTTTTTAAAAAGACATAAGCCTAACAATGCTCGAAAAAGCTCGAATGCTAAATCATTGCTCGAATCGAACAAGTTTTTACTAGATTCAATTATCTATAAAAAAACTGAAAACTTTTTGCAAGAATAATTATAAAAATATATTGTAAAAAATGTTAAATAAAAAATGCAAACTGAAACTATATATTTTTGTAATACCAATTAATGATTTAGATTGTTATTACAATTTTTTATATTATTTCTATAAAGTAGAAAATGACCACATTTGTGTGTTCTGAAAAAAGAATCGCTTAAGAGAACAATCAGATAACTGTGTAAAAACAATATTGTATTTTTAACAGTGTCCATATATATATTTCCCTGATTAGTTGTTATACTACTTGTACTACTATCTTTTATTTGAATCAAATTGGAACTGTATAAGTTTTAGAAGCCTTTTCAATTTACATTTATTTTTCCTGTTTTGAATGCAATTATTCTTCTATGCGAAAGTTTGATTACTTTTATTTGCTTATTTATTTGTTTATTTTACAAATGAATTTTCTCTCTGGAATTGT
>BMAV01019186.1:50455-94045 GCA_019973955.1 Trichonephila inaurata madagascariensis
TTTTTTTTTTTTTTTTTTTTTTTTTTTTTTTTTTTTTTGAAAATTAAGGATTTTTTTAAGCAACGATATGTTAGACTTTATTTTAAAATAAATTATACAATTTCATTAAATGTGGATGTAATTAGATAAAAATTTGAAAATCTACCACCAAAGTATCATAGAATTATGTTTCTTATTTGTGTTGTTGTTGTGGCTAATACCATCTGTCTGACGTAGTCAGAACGAGGTTCAACATGGGAAAGGGCTAGAAATACGCCTGTCGTTGGTCTTGAGCACCATACAGGTGACAGTACGAATTAACTCGACGAAATTCCCCGAAAGGAAAATAGATGGCGACACCACCTATCTCCACCTCCGCAATTTAGACATGCAACTGAAAGAAAGGAAAATATTCTCCAGTCCCCGGCACTCGTGATTCAGCCCACAAGACTTTCGGACCCACTGGTTTAACGCGCATGTACTCCGCATGCACTCGGAGGGTATTTGGTGGCATCGGGCATCGAATCCAGGCCTTCCGATCTGGAGTTCGATTCTCTAACCACTAGGCCATCCACGGCTCTTCTTATTTTTAATCCTTCTATAATGAACAGCAACGTTTTAAGACTTCTAGACACCCTGGGCCTTTGCCCAAATGTAGGCCCCACCTATGGCACTTACAAGTAGGCAGTGCATAGCATATGTTGTCAAAAACTCGTTCAAACAATTAACCCGAAGCAAATAAATGTGCATGATTTACAATCGCTTATGCCGGGTCGACCGAATGCCGCCTTTTGAGTGAATGGGTAATGATGGCGTATGGTTGCAGGCCTAAGCTTATGCAGGGACGACAGTCATCAAATGTAGCCATTTGACATATCATCCAAAACTCCCAATTTTTGGAGAATGCAACCAGAAATAACATTTGACCGTTAAAATTAATCGAATCATGTGATCTAATAAAGACTGAGCCAAGGCCCTGAGCTCGGGTCCAGTTGGTCCATGCCTTAAGATTTTCCCGGTACTGAAATGAATAAAAAATTATATAGCTTGTTAATTCTAAAATTTAGAAGATATGCTGAATTATAGTATAAATTACATAGTTGGAATAAGCAAAGTTTTATAAAATAAATTTAAGAACCCAAAACCTCATATTTTTTTAAGGCAATTATCTGCTAAATTTGCATACAATGAATTTATATTTGTTGTACTGCGTAAGCATAGATAATTTGAAAATTGCATGATTTTTCAGCAGTATGCTTATAAACTACCATTTTCTGTACGATATTGTTCAAGTACCGAATATATGTTTTTCTGAAATAAAAAAAAGACCTAATACATCATTGCGCTACATCACAATGTTGTTGATAGTTGTGATTACTTCTATATAAAATTTTAAAACAATATGATTAATATCTTGAAATAATTGCGGATTAATTATCTGTACAGCAAACCTTAATACAAATTATTATCAGATATTTCTCCAGTACCCTTTTTCATTGCACTTTGTGATGGCCAACGGGCTGAGGATATCAACTCTTCATCCAGGAGATCTAAGTTTGAGGGGATAAAAGATTGACCACCAAACGTTTCCATAATAAAATTAGTTTATTATTATTTCAATTTATATTCAGCAAAACACAAGTCTAGGATGCTTATGATCAGGAGTGATGAGACATAAAACTATAATTCTAACAAATAGTGCAATAAACCATCGAATCTATATTTATAGATGATTTCCTAACTTACTAGAATCCGCTCTAATATGTAAGTTTAATATAAGCTTTCTTACCACTATTCCACGGCGAACAGCTACAGTCCTTATCTCGTCAATATAATCCTTGATCTGACAAATGGATAAACTTCTGGCATCGAACTCTCTTAGACTTTCGTAGAATTCCCCTAGCACTTCTTGGAACTTCATTTGCACTATTAGACCTCCTTAGAACTCTCAGGACTCTTAGAATTCACGCGAATACTAAAGCTCCAATATATACACAATTCCTAATCTGCATAATTGCGTTCTCTTCTTGGGTTGGTTGGAAATAAATGCCATTCTGGCCCCAAAGATTCCCAAGAGGATTTTTAATAGAAGGCGTGATAAAGCCCCTTCACAACTTATAATACATTATTAATTAGTCTTTTTTTTTTAAATTTGAAAAGCAAAATTGTGGGCTCTAGTCATTGCAGCGAAGTGAAAAAGAAAAAAGTTACCCAAAAAGTTGGAAAATTTCAAGTCGGTGAAACATCTGCTTTAAAATGACTGGATGGGATTGGAATTTCTTTATAAAAAGCAAGACATAAGAGGTTGCAAACTGAGGATTCTTATCTGTAATTCTTGGATTTTATCCCTGTCCTTCCCCCTGGCATTCCGATGTCTTTCTAAGAAGCTCTTTTCTCTTAGTGTACAATTTTCTTAGTGTACAGATTCCAAAAAAAGTTATAGTAAAAAATAATAATGAAAATCGATTTGAAAGAAATTAGAATAGAATACTATAAACACTTTTTTCATTTCGATTGATCATTTGTCAATATTCTTCAACAGTAAAACTTCAACAAATCAATTAGCAATTATTTTTTGCCCAAACCTAAGATTTCTGCATGAAAGCAACTGGAAAAATTATGGATATTTCGAAAGTTTTGTCCGATTTCTCTTAGTTCAAGGAAAAAAATAGCAAAATGAGCTTCCTGCTGACGTAAGTACATTATTATTTTAATGGCTATTTTATGATTAAGAGAAGAGTTGAACATTGTGGATTATGTCGCCTTCCCTTAATGAGATTACTGGAGTTGTGTGTGTGTCTGAAGCAAAACTAGCTTGAATGACCTCGGTTTTTCTAAATGGCTTTGGTTGAGATATCTGGCCGCTTTCTATTGTTTCATATCGCGTACTGACTTTTGTTAAGGTGCATCAACATACAAATATTTAATTTAACTGAAAAATCTAATACACACTATACATCGTAATATACACTCATTTTGCTAAACAAATTTTAAATGCTAAATTTTCAATCGTGAAAATTTTTTTTTTTTTTTTTGCATTTATTATCTTTTTAAGTAGACACGTATTTCAAATTTTTGGATTATTAAAATTTTTTACTAGTCCTTTAAACTTTATAAAATCCAAATTTAACTTAAATTTTTCTTTTTCCTTTTATTATTAATAAATCATATTTTAACTGGCATGTTTTATTCAGGCGAATAAAAGGATAATATGGTTAAAAGTAAAATAAGTAATAATAATAACTTTTACATTACTTCAAGGGGTGGAGAGCATTACATCGCTGTGTCGGGTCTTTCTTAAATATATACTACATGAATAACATCAATCTCTTCTTGATTGATTGATTGAATATTAACGTCGCACTGTTCAGCTACACGAGGGCTTTTGGCGACGGACCACGTAATTTTGAACCATGGTCAAGTGACGCAGTCTCTTCTTGAAGATAAAATGCATATTTAGTTTTATTGTATACAGTGATTCATTATTATTTATATTTTCACAATATTTACATTCTAACTGACTTAAATGCATACAAAAATGTAGTACATATCTCTTAGAAATTAATATAAATCACTGTTAAAAAATAAAATAAGTAAGCAATGATTTTTCGGTGCTACATCGATGTTTAAATACTTATTAAAACATTTGATTCCTTAAGAAAATTAAAAAGTTCTAAATGTTATTTTTATCATCATACCAATATTATAATTTTTGCAATACTTCAATCATCAACAAATACTTCAAACAGTAGTATCGTGAACTTGAGCTTTGCGTCAATATCTTTTTGAGAGTTTTCACGCAAATTCCGTATACGCTATCGTCTTCGAACCATATTATTTTTAAAAAAAATATACCTAATTCATTTAGATGTAATTTGTTTTATTTGTGACGAATAGAGATTATGTTTTTCGAAAACCTCATCCAAGAAGTCACAAAAATTTAATTCTTAAGGTATCCGACTACGTTCGGAACCGTGATTTTGCAAAAGCGTGTAAATGGATAATATTTATGATATTCAGTGTCCCTTAGATTAGAAAATGTATATAAAATGGTTTTAAGAATAGTATTACAATAAAAAATTATTTAAGTACAATATTTTGCCAAAAAATTAACATAGAATGATCAATTTTCAAAATATTCTCCATTTGTGAAAAATGCTTCTATTATAATAATATTTTGCCTTTATGTAGCGCAGAACTCTGTACAGAAGCTCAACTAGAATTTTAGAAACACATATCATAGAAGTGGGTTTATCCATGTTTTGCGACACACACACACAACAGAGGGGAGAAATTTTAATAAAAAAACGCCTATAATTATTTCAATGGGTTGTAACTGAAAATAATGTTAGTTTTTCAAAACTCATAGTTGAGCCTCTGTACAGAGGTATGAGCTATATACAGGCAAAATATTATTATGATAGAAGCATTTTTCACAAATGGAGAATATTTTGAAAATTGATCATTCTAAGTTAATTTTTTTTTGGCAAAATATTGTACTTAAATAATTTTTTATTGTAATATTATTCTTAAAACCATTTTATATACATTTTCTAATCTAAGTGACATTAAATATCATAAATATTATCCATTTACACGCTTTTGCAAAATCACGGTTCCGAACGTAGTGGGATACCTTAAATGAATTCTTTTTCCAGTTAAATCGTTGCATGGATTGTAAATCAAAATACTGAAATTGATACCCTTAAATTAAAATATGATCCATATGAACATGTTACTTTGTGAAAAACTGTTTTCTAACTTTTCTTTATATAATTTCCAGATTTATCACAACACATTGTCTTAACTCTATAGAAACATTATATCTAAAGCGATGTCACATGTGACAGTTATCTCGCTCCGAAAAATAGGCATGTCGAAAAACAAATACAATGTTATGTCCCTTAAGAATAAAAGGGACGTAACCTTGGTGAAACCTCTATCAGTTTGTCTCAGACACATATTAGTAAGCCTTCTATTTTTATTTAGGAAAAAATCTGAATGGGTTGCTATTTTAGATTTACTTATAATTTCAGGAATATTTAATTACACTGTAAATAAAAATGTAGTCCAATGGACTAAATTCATGTGACGTCATTAGTCACATGATAACTTAGCCACGTGTTTTCGGTCAATTAGTTCATAAATTAATGCGATGTCATAATTATATCATAAATATAATCACGCGTTTCCAGCCAATTAGTTCATGCGCTTCACTGTTGCCATCTTTTGCTTTTTGCAGAAACTTTCTTTTAGAAAGTACATATTTGTCAACGATATAATAATGCACATAGTTAAACAAAATGCACTTTTTTTAAATGTATTCGTATAATGTAATTTTTTTAAATTTTGGAAACTGTTTGAAGAATTTTAACACGTGAACTCTTCACCCAATCATATCAAATTTTAAATGTTATCTAAACTTTACAAGTTGAACAACTAGTATGTCAATTTTTAATCAATGGGAAACACGTGATTGCCGTTATCATGTGACCATCATGAATTTTGTCCATTGCGAATGTTAAAATAAAAATCTAGAACAGTATATTGTATGCATAATTCATAATAGCAAATCTTAAGTACTAGTAGAGTTAATATTATTATATTCGTTTGAAATCAGTTAGGTAATTAAATTGGAAAGAATGTATTGCTTTATCTTTCTTAGCACAATTTAAGAATATCTTAAAATAACTTTTTACTGGAAATATATATATATATCAATCAAAACATCAAATAAAAAGTATTTTCTGTAAAATTAAGAATTAAATTATAAAATATGCTACAAAGTAATTCAGAATGCTTACTTTTTAAACAGATGTTTTGTAATTTTTTCTAATAAAGCAAACGTAGTTTTAATTAGAAAATTTAGTTTGAACTAATTACATATATTTTACATAATTACATTAATTTTACATATTTTTTCTGTTATAAATTTGTTAGTATATTGTTTTCATGTGATTCTTATTATTGTAATAAATAAAAATTGAATTATTACTATAAATTTCATTATATTATTCAGTTAGAAACAATATGAAAGAATTATATATGAATTTATATTGATTTATGAGTTATTCATTTGTTTCGTAACCTGAATTAAGTAAATTCAGACTGTAAATTTGTATTATAAAAGTAGAATAAAGTATTCAATTTATTAATGGGAAAAATTGTGTTAGTAATTTTCCCTCTCAACAAAATATAGAGTGATTACGAAAGTTAGGTTAAAGTAAAATGGGTTCTCAGTCCTTGTAAAGATTTTGCGAGTTAGAGTACTATTAATGAATGTTTTTCTTTATTGTGCTGTATTATACAAGGGCTAAAATCCAAAAGCGTTCAGATACCTAAACGCAGATTCCCAAATCCCATTTTCTTCATCAATCAAGTCAACTTTCACGAGTTTCTATCATATATCTAGTCTCTAATTCAAATACAAACATCTAAAACTCTCCCTAAGATATACATTGTAGAAAAAGGAGGATATACCCGTGAACCGAAGGTTTTATATTTTCAAACAAAAAGAAAGCAAGTACAAGAGTGAGAGAAAATCTCGGACTTTTTCTCTGTTTTCTATTTACTCAAGTAGAGGAATTACTGCAGTTAATCTTTTATTCTACAGATAACTCTTAAGAGGTTTTCTAGTTTTTCTTTTTTTTTCTTCTTCAGTCTAAAAAGAAACGATCCATGTACTACTGAAAGGATATGTTTTTCTTTTTTTTTTCTTCCTGCAAAAGGATGCAGACTAAAAGTTTATATCGTTGCAAACTCACGGCCCATTTCTCTTTGAAATCGATTAACTCGGGGTTTTTTATCTGCTAGAATGAACTTTAGAAATCACCGCATACTTTCTCTGTCAACTCACCAACTCATACAGACACAGCAAATAAAAATAATTTTCGAATACAGAAAGGAAGTCTCTTTTCAGAAGCGAAGTAATTTATTTAAAGAATGGCAACAGTGCTTCGGAAGAATTGAAATTGTTTATTTTAAGATTTCTTTGTGGCAGCACAGAAATCTTTTTGATTGTGGTATCTGCGTTTGACAAATTTTGTTTGAAAGATTGCTAATGAGATGCAGTTAAGCCAATTTCTTGGTTACTACTTATGTTGAGAATTGTTGCAAAGTTCCTAATATAGAGCGTATTTGTGTTGATTAAATGTAAACAAGAATTTTATAAATAAGTAATTTATTCAGTACTTACTTTTTAGCACAAACTGCTATATATATATTCTAACAATGTGTATATAAGCAACATTGTAAAACTATGTGAGAAAAATAATAGTTTGCTACAAATGAATTTTTCACAAAAGGAGCAAAAAGGAGTTGTTTGCAGGAAAGTATTAACGTATTTCTTGTTGACTGAAATTTTGATCTCTAATGTTACTGCATATTTAACAAATATAATATAAAAGACTACATGAATATTTAGTTGTTTTTGTTGCTTAAGGTATCCGACTACGTTCGGAACCGTGATTTTAAAAAAAGCGCATAAATGGATAATTTCCATGATATTTAGTATCACTTAGATTAGAATACATGTATAAAATTGTTTTAAGGCCATTTTGACAAAAAACAATTATTTAAATACAATATTTCGGCAAAAAATTAACTTAGAATACTTTTTTTTTCCAAATGTTCTCCTTTTGTGAAAAATGCTTCTATTATAATAATATTTTGCCTGTGTATAGCTCAGACCTTTGTACAGAGGCTCAACTAGAATTTTTGAAATATATAGCTTACAAGTGGTTTTATCCATATTTTACGACAACAGAAGGGGGCAATTTTAAGAAAAAAACGCCAATAATTATTTAAATTGCTGGTAACTCTGAAAATAATGTGAATTTTTCAAAACTTATAGCTGAGCCTCTGTGCAGAGGTCTGAGCTATATACAGGCAAAATACTATTATAATAGAAGCATTTTTCACAAAAGGAGAACATTTGGAAAAAAGATTATTCTAAGTAAATTTTTTGCCAAAATATTGTATTTAAATTTTTTTTTTGTCAAAATGTCATTAAAACAATTTTATACATGTACTCTAATCTAAGTGACACTAAATATCATGACAATTACGATTTATGAGCTTTTTTTAAAATCACGGTTCTGAATGTAGTCGGATACCTTAATCGGAAAAAAAATATTTACATTTACTTGTAAATGAATTTTCAAGGACGTAAGAGCAACACTCATTTTCACATAATTTTTTATTTACCACTGAACTGTCTTACCATGATTTTGTGCATCTTTTTAATTGATGTTTACAATTCCTTACAAATTTAGCCTTTGTTACAATTAAATACACAGGTGTTCAAAATTAAGAGAATTTTTAGATTTTGCCGAATATCTCTAGAACTACTCAATAAAATTTCAATAAAATTTAGTTTGTATACAGAATTGATATCATGCAAAAAATATTCATTCAATAGTTAAAATACACACGCGTGATAGTGCTTAACGTTAATCGAACTCCAAAGTTATGAAACAACAGTCGCAGAATATAACAAAAAAAATTGGTTAATAAGGGATATGTGTGTGTATGTAGTCCCCTCTTTCAGATAAACAGGCATTACACCAGGATTTTATATTGTTTATAAGGGAATTTAAGAGTTTCTGTGGCAATTAATCTCACGCGTACCACAACTATGTTTTCAGGTTTTGAATGGTTCTCGGAAGTGAATTGCGTCGATAGGTGAATTGCAATTGCATTCCACAGATCGTCCGAAACATGCTCTATACCAGGGGTGTCAAACACGCGCCTCACCAGTACGTAAGTTGAGACCCACCACACATACACAATTCCTTTAAAAAATTTTAAATATCAGACTTTTAAAGTTTTTTCACATTTTGAAATTAATTTGTGAACCTTATATATAAATCTACAATACATTTGCCTGTTACCTATTCTTATTTTAAAAGGAATCACTTTTAATAATAGAAATGACTTTAGATTAAAAATATTTTTTATATTTCATTTAATTTTTTAATAATAAATTATTTTCTATTAAATTCTGAAATGCACTGTGTATATTCTGGACTATAAATGGTACCCTGATTCTTCACGAGTGTGACTTTTATTTTTTTTTCCATCCTTCTGTGTTTGGAGTGTCCAATTAGCAAGAGGAAGTCAGAGAGGTTTTAAAGTTTAAAAGGAATATAAAGAAGGTTAAGATAGGGTAGTGTATACTTAATCGTTTGCGAATGAAAGCACAATCAAATTTCAGCAATGAGTAAAAAAATATCAATTCAAAAGGAACACCGTAATTTTCTATAAAATGGCAACTGTAATATTTTTTGTGTTCAAAATACGATCAAAGTATGCCTGATATATAAAAACTCGATTTCAGTTGCTAAGGAATATAATCTTAAAAGGCACTATAACACAAATCGTGAAGTAAACTATAACCAATATTTTGCAAAACTTTGTGAAGGTAAATTGTCCGAATTGTGTGTGAGAGAGAGATAAATTCTTCGAAAATAATAAAGCTCACTCATTAAATTTGTTGAAGACAGCTGCTGTAAAAGTTATACATCTATTATTTTATTTAATCACGCAAGAAGAGCAAAATAATTTACTGAAA
The DNA here is from genome assembly GCA_019973955.1 of Trichonephila inaurata madagascariensis. Classification (NCBI taxonomy): domain Eukaryota; kingdom Metazoa; phylum Arthropoda; class Arachnida; order Araneae; family Nephilidae; genus Trichonephila; species Trichonephila inaurata. The sequence goes on from BMAV01019186.1 coordinate 60,006, forward strand.
GAGAATTTATTAGTTGATGTTTATTTAAAAAAACTGAAGAACTATATTCAGTACAAAGTAAATTAAGAATGCAAGTTTAAGTCGAAGTATTGTAGGTAGCAGAGGTGATGAAATAGCCGAAAATTTTAGAAATCAGCGGAATTGAATAATATCAACATTTTAAGCCTATTTTATTGCAACATTGATGAAAAAGTACAGATATTCAAAATTTCCCTCAGCTAGTCGTTGTTTTATCTCATGGGTGCTATATTAATTTAAAAATAAGGGAAGAACTTTTAGAAATCTTTCATACTTAAAATGCAACTTCTGGATCTGGTATTTTAAATGTACTTATAGATGTTTCGAAGAAATATAACTTATCATTGGAAAAGTTGGTTTGTTTTGCATGATGGTGCACTTACCATAACCGGCATAACGAAAGGAATTGTTGCAAGATTAAAAGAAGCATGCAAACAACATGGCATTAATAATTTTGAGCATTCTCATTGCATTATTCACCAACAAGTACTATGCTCCATATTTTTAACATAGAACATGTTTTAAAAACAGTCACCATAATTGCAAATTGTTTTTTAGAACATAGACTTAATCATCACCAATTTGCTTCATTTCTGGAAAATATAGAAAATGAATACAACTATACACCATATTATATGGAAATTGAATGGTTTTCAAATCATAAAATGTTAAAATGATTCTTCAACTAGCCCGCCGTCACTCGCGCCTGTTTTTGCTACCGTCGTTACTCGCGGGGTGTAGAAAACACCCCAAACTTTTAACACGTGTATTTAATTATGAAAATAAAATTAAGTCATTATGATACATATTAATAATGTACAAGATGTTTTTTGTATTATACAAATAAAATTATTAAGTTTATTGCATACAAATGAGACTAACATTAATTTAATCTAAACATACAAAATTTTCATTTTAAAACAAGTAATTTTATATATTTTATAAACCAGTATATAAAACGTATATACCAGTAATAAATATACTTTATAATTAATGAGATAATGATAGAAAGTATAGAGAAAAATAATATTTTAATCATTTTCCAAACATTCAGGGCAGACTATATACATATGCTCAACTTCTCTCGGGAGTTCTCGGCCCCCCAGATAAACTTTTGAAGGTCATTACATTTCAATCGTTTGAGAAAGAGGGATTGCATCTGGCCTGAAGTTTCAATGTCCTAAAACGTGCAGCTACAGAAAAAATCATGGATTTGCTCGTTCTTTTTAGAATACTGGGAGGATTTTCTTCTTGCTGGGGTGTACAGAACACCGCGCGCGAGTGACCGCGGGCTAGCTGGACGAAATTATATATTTTTTTTTTGGAAACAAAAATATGAACGTGCTGAATTAAAAGATGGACAATGGATAAAGGACCTAGCTTCCCCAGTTGATATTACAAGTACATCTTAATCAATTTAATTTTAAGCTTCGAGGCAAAAATCATGTTGTTACAACTGTATTTGATGATATTTAATAATATTACTTTGGCGAAAAAAAATAGAAAAGGAAAACTTGTTCCCCTTTGAAAATTGCCAATAACTGTTGATTAAATCTCGTAAATTAAAATTTACTAAATACACTCACAAAATTAAATTGTTTGAAACGGAATTATTAATTCAAATTTTAAATTTTGTGAGCTATAATTTCGCCTTTTTACTTCATCTCTATCTATCGATAGTGAAATTGTTGATAAAAGCGTACCAATAAATTAATTGAAATCCAATGTGATTCTTTGTTGAAGCAAAAATCTATGGAAATTGGAATTCTAGATTTTTATATATATTTATCAGAATTGATCTGTTTCTTTTAAGTTTATAGTTTGTTATGCAAATAATGGCTGTGTTCGGAAGCACTCATTCATGAGGACAATTATTTTCTTTAATGAAAAACAGCGAAAATTCAGAAAGGTTAAGATTAGCCCCAATTAATATTTATCGTCAATTTTACAAATTACATCAGTTCAATATTTTCAATCAAATCTTGATGACTTGTCTTGTGAAAAAAACGGTGTCAAATATCTTTTAAAATGTAATGTTAAATTGAAATTTTCAAAAAGTTTTTATTTATTGATTTTTTTTATAAAACAATATAAAATATGCTGGATCAAGTCCGAAAAATAACATGAAATATAAAACGACTACGTATGTATAATATGCAATACATAGAGCTTTACATTGAGTCTAATTAATGCATAATACATTATAAAAATCGCAATTTACTGATTTTTTTGAAGATTGTAAGCATTTGGCCCCAACGTATAAAAGAATAGACTATGTGGCCCTTAATTTCGAACGAGTTTGACACCCCTGCTCCATACAGATGTGTTCTGGAGGTTTAACTGACCAATCCATTCGACGAATATCCTCACTTTCAAGATATTCATCGACCAGATGAGCTCTATGGTGTTCGCATTTTAACCATTTTAATGAAATCAGGGCGAACGGTACCCGTGAAAAGGCGAACATAGGATTGCAAGACCTCACTCTGTACCTCACAGCAGTCACAGTACCTCTTTCAAAGACATAGAGATGCGTACGGCCACTCAACGTGGTACCTGCCTAGACCATCAAGACTTCGGTATCGTGATGGTAGAATTCTCAAGTTGTGAAGGGGCTTTACGGCATTTTCTATTAATCCTCTTGGGGAAACTTTGGGGCCAGCAATTGAGTTATTTAACAGCCATCCCTCTAAAGAAGATACCTTGATATGTAGATTAGCTAGTATATATACAGTGGAAGTTAAGTAATCGAGGGGAAAAGGAAAAAAAGCTGAGTTGCGGAAAGCAGTGTTGTTACGGTAAGGATCGGAATTTAGACGTGTGATTATCGGACGGGCTTTAGCTATTAAAATAAATTAAGGAAGTTAAAATTCATAAGATAACTCTGAGTAAAGCTAAGCTATTAGGATTTCATGCGCTTATTCGCATAAGATTTTGAGCTATCGTTATATCACTCTATATTTTCCATCTATAGTTGGCTTGTCTTAGATTATTATATTTGATAATAATTGGATTCCTCATGGCTAGTTTGGGCCATCAATCTTTAACTCCTACAGATTTAGGTCGAGTAGATGAAGAGATGACTTCCCCAGGGGGAGGCCATTACAAAGTATTGGAGGGTAGGTAGTGGGTCCCTGGATCTGAAAAAGATGAAATAGGCTCAGTTCTGAATGAACTACATCCACAAATTTCAAAAACAGAACAATGGACAAAAACAGTATTACCAAAACCGAAATGCAAACTATTGAAGTGATATCTTTTATTTTACAATTATTCATTCAAAAATTAATTGTAATTCGGCTGCAAAGTATAAATAAATGAATAAAGCTAACGAAAAGATAACAATGATAATGTTAGCGATGAATGAAACGTTTCTTAAAAGTTCACGTAGAATACTTTATTGCATTCAGAGATTGATATAAAGCGTCGTACTTCCAGGACTATAAAAATAACTTAAATATTCAACTTTTTTTAAAAAAAAAAAATCTAAGGTGAGTTTTGAAAAATTATCTGTGTCTATTCTCTAAGAAACCGTCATGCCATATGGTTTAAGTGTTTCAAATTTTACACTCCGTTTTTTTTTTTTTTTTCTTCTATTTCTGTGCTACATCATATAGACACACAATTCAGATTAGAAAGTTATGGGATATATGTCGCAAGAAAATAATGAAATTAGGACTGTCATCGAATCTCTAAGGGAGATTATCAATTCACACAAGATGTTAAAATAACGTCTCTTTGAGGACATTTCCCTTATGTAAGTAAGTGATTTGATCAAATCCCCGAACTGTTTTAGTGAAATGATGAAATGAGCAAGTCAGCCATTTTTTTAAAGATATCGGTTTGATACATAGGGTATCGATATGGTTAGGGAGTGCAAGGACTCGACCTCCAAGGTGTTTCCCCCCCCCTTCCTCCCCTGGACAGCATTTTGCCAATGCAAATCCTGACTAGTTCATTTCATCATTTCACTAAAACAGTTCAGAGTTTGATAAAATCACTTACTTTCATCATGAAAATGACCTTGAAGAGACACATTATTTTAACATCTCCCGTCAGTTGATCCTATCCTTAAGGGGTAAGGGAGGGGGGACACACCTGGGAGGTCGAGTCCTTGTACTTCCTAACCATACAGGTAGTACTATCGATCCCCTAAATATCAAACCCATATCTTTAAAAAAAATGGCTGACTTGTTCATTTCATCATTTCACTAAAATAGTTCAGGGATCTGATCAAATCACTTACTTACATAAGGGAAATGACCTCAAAGAGACGTTACTTAAAAAACATCTTGCGTGAATTTATCATCTCCCTTAGGGATTCGATGAAAGTCCTAATTTCATCATTTTCCTGCGACATATGTAATTACATGCTTTGCGATGCTGTTATAACGAAATGAATTTTTCTAACGTATATTATTTTCTTTAATAACATTTCAGGTAGATCTCATATTTCAGAAACGTATAGAAATTTTAAAAACAGGAAGTCCCTTCGTCATTTTTTCATATTATCTCGACTATAATTAGGTTTTCCTGGAACTATATGAATTCTAGCAATTAATAATACCGCCATTAAATCCCATTCAAATACCTACAATCAATGCATTCTAATTTAAAATGTAAAATCAACTCATTAATGGAAAACGCTAATCATAAATTAGAAATGGTTTGGGAGAGAATATTATTCGACTAAAATCCTTGAGGGTCTCAGTGATTTAAATAGAAACCTCATTAGATTCGTCCATCGAACACACCGAAGGCGTGAGGCACGTGTAAGGCTGATGCTGCTTCTCACAGAAAATCGCACTTTTCTTCTTCTAGAATCATAATCAGATTTCTGGCCATAATGAATACCTAGAAATTTGAGGAGAAATCCTCCTTCCTTAAATCAGGAGGGAGACATTTCAAAAATGTCATTTTTCTGTTTTCTTTGATTCTTCTGGCGGGAGAATATGGTTTTATTCTACATACTTGTTGGTCGGTGGCAAAGTCAGGAATAATGACTCTCATTTGAATACTTTAATGTGGTCATATGTGGTAACTCTAGGGATATACAGAATGGATTTATCATTTCTAATGAAGAATGCAATTGAGAGAGGAGAAATTTATCTCTTCTATTGAAAAATGCCATTGAGACGTGGGAAAAGAAAAGGTTATTTCTCGGCTTTTGGCTTGCAATTAGTTTCTAATCATATGTAATTAGAATTTAGAAAAGTGTGCTTTGCGAGTTGTTTCATTTTACAAGAAAATGTCTACAGGCTTTTGAGTCCATAACATGATTCTATATTAAATGAATGTATGTACTAATTATTGCCGCTCCCCACCCCCATGTTTTTTGAAACTTTCCCTTGTTAGAGGACTCATTATAATTTAACTTATAACAGAGTAAATAAGTTATTATTTTATATATTTCATTCTATTATATATGAATATACATTTTTCAGAAAGTAAAATGAATGAATTTCGATTATTTCTTAAAACGATGAATTCATTAAAAATATTTCTAGTGTTAAAATAAAAGTATGTAATTTTAATTTACTTACACGAAGAACTGAAATCACACATATATTTATGTCAAAATTGGAACATACATCATCGCTCACGATTACATCATAATTCGCTACACTAAACACGGGGCTTAGCAACAATGGACCCTAACATCTGTTTGTTAACAGATCAGACAGACTATGCACACATGTTATTCTTGTTTCTGATTCTTTCATTTTTGTATAAGTGACATTGGATTTTAAAATGTCACGCATTAGTTTGTCCATTTCCAGGTTTACTTTCACAGTATTCACAGTTCCCTTAAGAAAAAAAAAAGAATTTCTTAATTAAATATTGTTTTGGAACAGTGGTTCTTAAACTTTCGATTGCCATGCTCCCCCACCCCAATACGTATCAGCCTGAATCACGGACCTCCAAGATTTAGACCACCCCTTCCCGACTCCCAAAACATGTCTGAATGATATAAATGGAATAATTATTATATTGGTGGGCTATCAATTCAGTTCTTAATCTTTACACATCTGTTTCTACTATTTTTTGAAAATTTTATCTTACAGTAATGGTTATGTACTAAGATGGCGTGACCATGTATTCAGGTATGATGACAACAACCCAGTTAAGAGGACACAGTACGATTCAAATGACCAAAATCGGTTAAAAAATCAAATTTAATTTTTTTAGCATAAATTTTTTTTATATACTTTTCTATAACCTCACAAAATTTGAAAGCTCTAAACTTAAAAAACGCTGAATTATGATAGCTTTTACGTTCGTTTTTATTCACATCCCTACGGCAAATCAAAACTTTAAAAACTGCCGTATCTCCGAAAGATAAAATAACTATTTTGTCTTCATTTAAAATGCTAAGGCTTTTTTTTCTATTGCTCCTAATGCTTTGAAATTTTTTTTTACGTATTCCCAACAGTACATGTAACAACAGTTGGTATTCATTTTTGAATCAAAGCAATATTTATTTTTTTAAAAATAAATAAACTCAGAATTTATACATTTTTTTAAGGAATTTTCAATAAACATTCATAAAAGGAAGTATTGTAAGAATACCAATCACGTTAACGCAAAACCCATACCAACTTTTATTATACATAGTTTGACATACTTGTAAATCAAATTTCATGCGTGTACGTTAATTTTTGTAGGAAGAGGAGTAGCATTTTAAAATCACTTTGAAAATTTCAAGTTTTTTCCTTTAAAAATTTACATGGCTAGCTTTTTATGAAATTTTGAGCACAAAATATGTTTAACATAATATACATACATAGGAGGCAACCAAAAAAATATTAAAAATCCTTAAATTAAAAAATTTTGTGTAAATCGTACCATGTTCTCTTAAGAAAATAACGATTTTGAAGCAATAAAGCAAGGGAAGAGGAGGCAGACCCCGTACAAGATGGCTAGACAATATAGAAAAATGCTTATGAAACATCGGCGTAAATAGATGGAAATGAATAGCAATAAACAGATCAAGAGACAGTTAAAGCCAGGAGTACTCAATCTTTTTTTTGGCCGGGCCACATACATGTGACAAGCATTTCACGAGGAAAACAAGAAGAGGATTAATAGGGGGATGGTTATAAAATCAAGGACATTTAAAATAGTTAAAATTCATCCAAATATTAAAACTCATAATTTTGGATTTTACTTTAAAGCAGTGCTTCTCAAACTTTCAATATCTGCGACCCAATTTTTAATCTTAATTTTTATCGCTCCCCTTTCACACAATAACAATGTATTGAATGAAATAATAATGCACTTTGACGCGTTATAGCTACATTTCGATTTCAATCAAAAACTGTACAAATTATCAAGAGAAGTAAAAAATTTTGTAAATGACAAGCCTACGTGAATCACTAGTAATTATTAAACTTGTTATTCACTTAGTATTGTGAGATGAATTATCAAATACACATTGATAATTATTCTCATTACTGATATATTTATAACTCCCACATTACTGACACATTTATAAGTATATTATATCAGTTTAAATGTGTATTTAATTTTTATTATGCCCGAATGTATATTTTGTTTTGCTTCCTTTCAGTAAATTTGTAATTTTTTAAAACTATTTTTGACTTTTGATATGCTTGCGCCCCTGTTGTAGGGTCATCACGCCTCCTTAGTGAGGCGTTCCCCACAGTTTGAGAAACGCTGGATTACAGCAAATCAAACAATTTTTTTTTAAAGTTATAGAATCATATAGTTAATGAACGTATCAAAGTGGAAAATTATTTTTGATGAAATAATATCGCCAGCTGATATATATAAATTATATCAGTGTAAATGCGTACTTTTTTATATGTCACAAAGTATTTTGTTCACTTCGTTCCAGTAAATTAATTTTTTAAACCTTTTATTTTCGATATGCTAGCGCCCCCCTTGTAACGTAATCACGCCCTCCTAGGGGAGCTCGCTCCACAGTTTGAGAAACGCTGCTTTAAAGCTACATTAAACTCTATCAAATTCAACTCGCAAAGAATAGATTTTATGCATTATTAATCGAGTTATGGGGTAATTTCTATTTCCTTTCATCAATGATCGCCCCCTCCCCTCTCTAATTATTGAGTTGCTTTTGCAAAGATTTTTTTTAAGAAGGCCAATTTATCTCATTTTAAAAGAAGTTCTCAAGAAAAGAAGATCTGTGCTTGGTGGTATAGTAACAAACAAAATTATATATTCTTTAAATATAACATTTTTTCAACAAATAGAACAAGGTGTTGATTCATGTTTGCTTTCCTGTACGAAATAGTCAAGATCCCAATAGGAATGAAAAAACAAATATTCTTTAGATATTTTCTGCTTGGAAAACCTGAAGGTTCATTAAAAATTAGATTCACCCATAAAAGGGTTGCTACTCCACTGTTACTTGTTATCACTAACGATTACAGTTAGAAAAAGGGGAAAAAAATTATCTCGCCATTCGTACCAACACGTCATCGATAGCAAAATTGATACATATGAGTGATAGAATTTTTCAATAAATTTTAAATGCATTTTTCTTGAATATTTTAATGTGTTAGATCAATGGGCCATGACCGGGCCACTCAGACAGGTCCAGCGGGCTGCAGGTTGAGTATCACTGGCTTAAGCTAACTGAGACAGCCTTGACCGGAAATTGGCAGTAGTGCGTATGAAGAAATAATGGCCATGTAGCTGCAAACAATAAAATAAATTTATCAGAACACAGTAGAACGTCGTTTATCCGAACGTTTACTATCCGGAGCGTCAAATATCCGGACTAGTTTTTTTTTTGTCAACTACATGTAGTGTATATGAATACATTTTCGAACAGTGTAATGCTCAACAGTTGTTTCGGGTGAGGCTAAAAATGACGGGAAATCCCAATGTCAGGGATATTTGGGGAATTTCAGTTGTGTGATTTGGTAAACATCTGCGCGTAATATTAGGTCAGTTTGAATACGCTGTCGGGAATGAGTCAGGACTAAACTGTGGCCAGATTTAAAAGGCGAAAAAGACTTCGTCGACTCCAGGGACGAGATCACCGACTTTGTCCAATCGATCCCAGGATTTCAAGAATGCAATGAAGGAGTTGTAGAAACCTGGATGGCATGCGATGTGGAAGTCTGTGGATTTCAAATGCTAAATGATAACGAGATTGTGACTTCCGAGCAAGAAGAATCCAATCCTGTCGATGATGAAACGGATGAAGACGAGGACAACAACAACAACGAAATAGAAAGGGTCCAACAAATCCAGACGAGTTTTCTGCGTTAGAGACAGTTATGTAGTGGTACGAACAACAATCAGAGTGCTGTTCTGCTCAACTACTGCTGCTCAAGAGAATCAGATATTTTGCAGCGAAATAAATGAAGGTGTACAATGGTACAGTGAAAGATAAGTGATTATTTTCCAGAATAAAGGTATAATTGCGACATTTTGCACCTATTTTTCTTTTTCTTCAAGCACGTTTCCCGCATTCACATAGTGTCCGGTTTCATGTATTGCATTGATCGCATTTGGTTTTCGGTTATCCGAACGGTGTCCGGCTCCAATTGATTTGGATAAACGACCTTCCATTGTGCGTGTTTTAGTAGGGTTTTTTATTTGGGGGCAATTTAGAGATCTAGTCAAGGATGGCACACCTTTTAATTTTTCCTCGAGGCTTTTCAGAGTCTGTAATAGAGGAAAATCTTAACATTTAATGAGAGATCTTCGTGGACCCACTAGAACAGGGGTGGGCAGACTTTTACATGGCACGGGTATACTTTTAACTTTTTTAAGCTGTTGCGGTCCACCTTGTGACGTAAGTGTGATGAGCAAAAAAGAAAAAGAAGCTCAATAATACTTGTATAAAAACAAATAATAAATACAGAATATGTGTACTTACCTACATAACTACAGTAGAAAAACTTACTACTTAAAAACTGCGTTCGCGAAGTAAAATGCAAAATTCAAACATAATAATTATACCCATAAATTTAATAATATCAACTGATGCATTTTCAAATAATTCACAATACATCAGAAAATAAATAAATTTCTCCTAAAATTAGTTCTCGTAGCTATAGTATTAATAGAAGACTTGGTCTTCATATTATCCGCCCCAATCTTGGATACCTCGATATATAATTACTAACTGCTAATCTTGTACTGGATTCTAAGTGGTCGTCTGTGAAACGGAGATGATGTGTTGTCTTAATTATATTCGTTGAAAATGTAGATTCACACAGATAGGTAGAGCAAAAGAATGATGTTAACTGAATTGCAACTTTCTTAAAATTGGGATAATTTACTTTCGCTATTAGATTCCAAAAGTTTTACTTTACAAATTGCGTCCTTTTGAAGGAGAAAAAAAAACTTCGTTTTCCTCTAGAGATAAAGAGAACAAACATGTAACATATTTTTAGTTATATTTTTCACATCAACATTGCCAAATGGGTTAACCCATGAATGCAGCTTTTGATTCTAGTCTAGTAAATTCTTGAAAACGTCTCACAAATTTGGGTTGCAGTTTTATTCAAGGGTGTTTCCATTATCTTGATAACCACCTGTGTTTCTTTCAGTATGCGCGTCTAACGTTTTATGTGAAGACGGTCCCCCCAAAATGTCTTTGTGGTCCACCGGTCAATCGCGATTGACTTAATGCCCACCTCGGCACTAGAGAAACGCTGAGTATTTCCGGGGTCCACACGGCACAGTTTAAGAATCACTGTTTTAGAATGCTCTTTTGACGCCAGAGAGAGCTTACTTCAATCATTACCTGAAAAATATTTTTCAGTTTTAACAGGTTGTGAGATAGAAAAATACTGTCACAATCATAAATTTTTCAGAAAATCATTTTATAGAATGACTAACCATGTATTCCTCCTATAGAAGCATAGAAAAAGATTAGTTTTTCTTAGCAATCACCTAAATAAAGCTTTCATTTATCAATTGGCAGGATAAATGTTTAATTTCTCCAGCTGTATGACTAATTTTTTTGAAGATAGTTTTTTTCAATAGACTTCACCAAGAGCATATAGTGTAAACTCCATATAAAAAAAAACTAAAAATCCGCTTAAAAGTTAAATTAACTTGAAATATTCAAGTTAATTTAAACTTGAAATTTTATTCAAGTTTTATATGGCATCAATAATGTAATTTTAATTATTTTTCAAATAGAGTTTTCTTTCAAAATTTGAAATTTGACCCTGTTAAATAATCTGGGAATTTTAAAAGGTTTTTTTTTTATTTTTTTATTTTGAAGGCCCTTTAGCTTTATTTTCTTCTTGTAAAAGTTTAACTATTCGCTGTTTAGCTGTACACCACAATCTATGATTTTCCGCCCTTTGACATAATACAAATATGATTTATAGAGTATTTTACAATTTGTTGTTACAGGATTCTGCTGTTTGTAGGTTTCTCCAGTAATTTCTAAAAGCATCTATATGATCACCATGCCACCAAATTTGGTTGCAAAAAATGATACCAGTCAAACCGTATCGATATATATTTATATTTTAAAATTGAATCGCATTGAAACGCCATTATAATGTAAAGGACGGCGTTGCTTGCGAATATTATAAATTTTATAATACAATAAATGTAACAGAAAGTAATATTAACGTATTAAACATCTAGATATAATATATGACTGCATAAGACATAGAACCACATAATAAATGTAAATTACAGTATTACAATTTGAGCAATCTGTGACCTTGAACAATTATATTTTTTTAGCTATTTGTGGATTGACAGTAAGTTAGTAGATTAGTCGCTGAAATTTCTCAACAAAGTGTGTACGCAAAGAAACATGCTTGACAAAACGTATAAAATTCTTTTACTCAATTTTATTGCTAAAAATTGCTGAAATATCCAATTTTAGTTAAATATTTAACAAAAAGAATAATTAAGGTACGATCCGAATTTTTCTTGTAATATAATTTTTTTTAAAAGCCAATAAATTAGCCACCAGAGGAAAACATTTTTAGTTTTAAATTTATCCATAAGATATTATTTGATTTTGGTTTATTTGTATAATGTCATTGAATCATAAACTATATTTCTATTCAATTCATTCAAATGAATAGTTCGGAATACTATTTTAACTTGTTTACTTTTGGGGTTTTATTAGTGGGATGATTTCAATAACACATGCATCAAGCGTGGGTGAAGTCAAATAGAGATTGTTATTAAAAAGATTATTCTTTTGAAATTTTAAAAAGAAAAAAAAATTATTCTAATTTTTATATTTTATACCCATTGAATCAAATGTTAGATCTAAATATAGATTACACACCACCCATGCTTATTTTACTTTATATATATATATATAGTAAAATAAAATAAAATAATAAGAAACAAAATTGTACTTCCTACAAAGCTAAGAAACAAATAAATTGGATTTTAAGAAACATCAAGAAAGTAAATGGTGCAAAAGAATATCGTACTAAGATTGGATTAAAACAGACAATAGAAGCAGCAGAGAGAGAGGTGCAGAGCTATTAAAATTGAAAATACCAAAAGAGTCTTTGGCCTAAAATGGAGATCTATTATGATTTCTAAAACTGACGTTGAAATAGGTCAGTGAATTAGGGTTAAGCAATATTTTATGGATCCATCTTCCCCGTACAGCAGAAATTTTCGTCGTAATAGAAAAAACAGTACCATGTTGAAAAATTAGGCCTATATCTATTTAAGCGTGGGTGGAATACAAGACAGTAAAATAAAATGAATGTATGAATAGAGAGAATAGAAGTTTCTCATATAGAGATGAATATTAAGAAAAAATATTTCATGAAAAACCAAAAACTTACATGTAAATATGCTAAGCACTAAGATATTTAAAGATGAATAATTTTAGTCAGAAATCGCGCGCAAAATGACGTGTTTAAGTTGAAACCTTGAAGCAAAAAGAGGCGCCACCTAGATAGTTTTTTTGTATTAAAATTCATACGTTATCTTAATAATAATAAGCTAAATTAAATAAAACTAAAAAAAAAGATTAAAATAACATAGAAATATAGTTAAAAATGAATTTAATTTGATAATTGTAATACAGGCAATTTTTGCAGAAAGATTTATAATTATCATGTTTTAATACATTATCAGTAACTAAATCATTCTTTCTTTTTATAAATTTTAAGACAATGTTTCAAAATATATGTATATGTGTAAGTTACAACACCAGAATGGTATTTTTATAATGTTTAACTCAAAAGAGGCTATTTTATCAAAAATATTACTCATTAGCAAATTATTCTTAACGTTTAATTGAAGGTTCAAAAAGTTTGCTGACTCATTATTTTAATTAGTTTTTAATAATTTAAAATATTGGGGATAAAAATTAAAACTAAGAACATAATCTACTATGTTACTGAAAATAACTAAGCAATCTATATATCTAAAAAAGTAAAAAGATTCGTAACTAATATTTTCATGTTCATAAAAGTATAAATAAATATTGGCTAAAAAGTTACTTGCAGGCCTACCTTATAGCAATCCTTTTATTTGCTGATAATAAAAGTTATTGTGAAAAATATAAGTTCTATTTAATACTAGTTGAAAAACAGTAAGATATTTATCATATTTTATTAATTTATTCAAAGAATACTTGTTGTAAGCTATTTTGAGAATCTGTATCATGTCTCTTACATCAATAGGGTTAAATAGCTCTTCAAAATCATAGGTATGAATGAGATAATTTTTTTTTATCCTGCATGTGTACTGAAAAAAAATAATATCTATACTATTCTTAATAATAATATAACTACTAATATTGTCTAATGTGGATTGAATAATATTTTGTAGCTTCTTGCCTGGATGTGTAATATAAGTTTTAAAACCATTAGTTATATTTCTAAATTTAATAGGATTTTTATGAAATTTTGGAGATGGAAAAAAATATGAGGGAATTTAATATTCGTAATCCGTAAATCTAGTTTTTTTTTTATGAAAAGCAGAAGTACGATTAATAATTTCTCTTTTGCTGGAACTAGTTTTTTTAAAAAAAGTATTTTTTTTAAAAGTGTTTCTTAAGCATATTAATAACAAATCACTTGCAAATAATTGCATAATTTCCCGGAAATTTATCAACATAAACTGTAATGAAGTTTTGTTGCAGTTCCGCAATTTGATGCTTAATAGCTTTGTAAGTGATATCACTATTGGTTTTATAGTTAACGTTTAGCAAATCGCTTAAAATTTTGCATTTAAAGTCATTGAAAGCTACATTAGGAAAACTATATTTAATTGCAAATTTTGTAATGAGGTTACTAATATCTTTATATATACAGAAATTTATTTTTCAAAATCATTATTATTATTAGAGATCATTAATCTATAACTTCTACCTTTCGACATTATTTCTCTGAGAGTATTATCTCTTACACTATTTAAATTACCTGTTAGAACGTGATTATGAATCATTTATAAAATCAGAAAATTCTTTACAATTACATACTATATATATATTAGTATATGAATAAAATAAGTGTTACAAAAGAATCCCTTTGAAACAAAGATTGGAGAATAAAACAGAATTTTCTAGAATCTGAAATCATGATTAATAAAAAATGTCAAACTAGTAAGATTGTTATTGGACTAAAATGGATAACTATAAGGATTTCTAAAGCTGTCACTGACTTAGGACAGAGTAAAACACACACACACGCACACACACTGGAGAAAGTGACTGTTACATTTACCACGATATCTCCGGAACTGTTAGGTCGACAGGTTTGAAATTTGGAAAACATGTTTCTTTTGTTGAGTTAAGATCCGCAAAGAAAATGTTTTTTTTTTTTAAAAAAAATGACTCCCAAATAGAGTTTCTGGACTCTTTGTAGAAAAATTTGCGTTTTTGAACTATTAAACCTATCGACTTATAATTTAGTGGCCATGTTTCTTTTGCTGGATTGAGATTCGCTAAAAACGAACATTGCGAGAATCTACTACCAAGGACGGAAGAGGGGGAAGAGTTTAAAAAGTACAAAAAATGTCTGTTTTTGAGCATATTAGACGCATAGACTAGGAGTTCGTCAAACATGTTTTTTTCCTTGAGTAAAGATTATGAAGAACGAGTTTGGCCGAAATCGGTTTCCAAAGGGGTTCAAGGAGTTTCATATATAAAAATTCCGTTTTTAAACAATTGCATCTACAAACCAGAAATTTGGCAAGCATCTTCATTTTGTTCATTAGAAATCCATTAAAGACAGGTTTTGGGAAAATCAACTTCTAAGGAGGCTGGCATTATATATAAAAATTTCCATTATTGAAGTATTAGACATACAGATAAAAATTTTGGCAAGCGTGTTTCTTTGTTGAGTAGAGATCCTTTTTAAAAATGCGTTTTGCGCAAATCAAATTGGATAAGTTGTAAGTGTAAAAAGATAAATATGATTTCACTTCAGAAGTTCAAGTTTTGTCCTTTTTAAACCAAGAGGTGTTCCTTCAAAAAATTATTATATTTCAATGTGAATATAATTTAATTTTTTACAAACGAAGTATCCAAAAATTGAATATATTAAATAATACTTGACAAAATTTTAAATTTATCAAATTTAAAGCACATAATTCTAATTTTACTTATAAAAAGGCTTATAAAACATGAAAACCTTATTCTAAGATTTGACCTTTTGTATTATTTATTTTTTCGCTCTTATAATTTTACTCGTGAAATTATGTACAGAACATGTTAAATTCATTGATTTGCAAAAAAAAAAAAAAAAAAAAATGTGTAACCTTATTTTTTAACACTTATTAAACATTCCATTAAATCATATCTTATGATTAAAAAATATACTTGTCATTCATTCAAATCATTAAAAAGTTAACCTTATCATCTTTTATTCTCTTATTTTATAATTATAAATTACTATTTAAAAATTTATTAATTCAATAATTTATAAGAAATTATTTATTTACGTTCTTCCATTCTTCTATTCTTAAAATCAGAGTTTAAAATGTATGCAATCATACTCAGAAAAATGCGCTAAATCCCAACAGATCTATCGGAACACATTTGCAATGTATTTATAAATTAACATTGAAATATTTAGAATTATAAACTTCACAATTTCGTGAAATTTATTCCTAATGCCAAATCCTACATGCATACTGATATGAACATTGAAATACTGGATATTTCGCAGATGTAGATAGATCAGTTATTTAGCATCTTTGCTGAGAATGGCTAATGATTGAACTGATGTGGTGTCACATTTAATTAAAACATATTTTATCTCATTTGGAACAATAGAATCTCCATCAGAGATGGGTTGCTAAAATAGAATGAATGAATAAATGAATGTTTCAACTTCTCTGTAGAAAATAAATTATTTGGAATGTCACTTTATTCGTATAATTTAATACCTAGGCCGAAAGAAGAACTGAATGAAACTCCAATGAATAATTAAAATTTTCAACACATTTGTTGAAATAAATCTTCCACGTTATGCAATTTCTAAATATCTTTTATAATAACTTGATTAATCTCAATACAATTTCTAAGGAATTTTTATGGAAAGATTCTAGTTTAGTTTCCGCTTTTAGCGACGAAAGAAAAACTTCGCCAAAGTGTGCTAATAGTTGGTGTTTTGTATTGGACTTCAATATGGTAACAATAATTTGCCAAGTTGGCGGTAGATGAAATTGTGGACTAAAATAGTGTTCTATTGTTTTTATTACTGAAGGATATTATTCGTAATGTATTTCAATCTGATATATTCTTTTGAATTAATGTAGAAAAGTATTCATGTTAAAGTGGGACCTGTGTGTGTGTGTGCAGAAAGACTACTGATTGAATCAAAATGACGCATATTGGGTTACGTAAAAAAATTTACGAAATATTTTCGAAATAATTGCTATACAGTACTTGTTCTCAGCAAGAAAATCCGTCTTGGATCGTTCTTTTCAATTCATAGCCAGGTATGGGATTGAGGGTTGCTTCGCAGTCCGTATGCCCTAAGACCTTTCCTTAAATGACTCATTTTTTATACTAAAAATATTAACAGGTATCGCATTTAGGGCGGATGAAATACTTTTTCTCGATTTTGAGCAAGATCTCGGAAAGAGTTAGCTTTGACTCCTATTGACTGAGGCGATAGATAGCAGGAGCTATTTTGTTGTATTGAAGGGACAAAACGTCATATGTCTCCCAGGTTTCGAGTAGTTAACACTACATACTTAACATCAGTAATCATTTAAACAAGTATTTCTCAACGTGGGGCAATTTCCTTCATTAAGGGAGCAATGCGAAAAAATGATTCATTTAGAGTGTAAATGATCTATTTATTAGTAATATAGTCAATTAAAAACAAAATTATAAACTATTTTATTGGCTTTAAGAATGTGAAGTAATTGATACAGCTATAAATGTTACTGTCAATCACCTAAAAAATTTGTCATCTGAATTAAAAAAAAATATTTTTTGATCTACAAAAAAATGATTGTCCAACTTGGATGACGCAGACAGTGTTAGCAGATATTTCATATTTACATTATCAAGAAGAACTCGCAGAAATGCAAGATGATGCTTCCATTAAACTGTTATTTAATATAAGTGGAGGATGACATGACTTCGCGGAGAAACCGAAATTAAACATGCATATGCAAGAGAAGAAAAAAGAAGAAGGATACGAGTACAACAAAACGAGGAGACTTGAGGTTAAAAGTAACTAAACTGGAACCCGCGACATAAAATCTCTTTGCAAAAAAGATCAAGTTCAAAGGGATCACTAAAATTTTATTTTTATTACATATATATATGCTTAATTATTCTCATAATTTATATAGTGTATATATATATCATGTATTGGTGTAATTCTTAGAAAGACAGGATAAATGCAACGTGCAGCCGTTTATCATATATTTTATCTTTAATGCTCAGCAAAGCAGTTTGTACTCCAAGCCAGGACAAAACGAGTCTTATTTCAGCGTCGATCAGGAGCCAGTGCGTCGTTCGTTCACGTGGTTCTTCGCCGAAGTCGAAGTGAAAGTACGTGTGCGGGAAGTGGGTTGAGTTGTTCTGGTAGGAAGTTTACCCCAACTGACACTTGAAGGGTTGGAGATTCGTCACACACACACACGACGAATCCCTACTATCTATATATATATAGATAGATAGAGATAGATACATAGAAAGATACAGATAAATAGATAGAGAGAGAGAGACATAAATTTTTTTAAAAGGCTGATAGTTGCATAGTAAAAAAAAACGGTTGAGAAACACTGATTTAAATGCTAAATGACTCGTTATCACTTGTGAATAATTTCGTGAGTGAATATTAACGTCACACTGTTCAGCTACAAGAGGGCTTTTGGTGACGGACCTCGCAATTTTCAACCACGATCAGGTGACGAGGAAGACACCTAAGCTGGTACCCTCTCTCCTAGCTACCACACCACACCAACGGGAGGACGTTTGAGCTGTCGACAGATTTAACGTGCATAGCTTCTCCACACGGCAGGTCTTTATTGGTACTGGGATCGAACTCATGACAAGCTAGCCACGATCCGATACCTTGACAGCTACCACGACCTGTTGTAAATAATTTCTTAATTTCATCGTTATAATCTTATGAATAAAGGTAAATTCATTGAGATTTGAATATGAATTAAAACACAATGCCCCGAAATACATATTTAAGTTGATTTTATAAAAATATTCTCATTGCAATTCATGATAATTATATGCATTGTTAACTGTGCCTGTATATTCGTAAAAAAATTGTAATCTTGAATGGGTAGTAATGCCAAAATTGTCAGAAACAACAAAACTTCAAGTAAGCTTAAAGTAAACTTCAACACAATTTTTAAGTTGTGTATATAAATATCTTTCCTCTGTATTATGAATCACAACATACTAGCATAAATTACTGCATTCTTTTGAGATCTAAACTAAGCTTTCACACATTTCTAAAATACTCGGAGTAAAAAAAAAAAAAAAAAAAACGAACGAGAAAACCTGAGAATTTCCCTTTCTACTCTGGTATTTTACCCTTTTTGAAAAAAATTTAATTTCACCCATTCCACATTGAAATTCCATTGTGTAGAGAAAGGAATTGAAATTTGAATTTCTAAAAGAACGAAAAAAATTTATTGCACTGAAGTAATTCAATTAAATTGAACTATCTGATGTTAATTTTACATTCAATGTTCTAAAGCTGCAATAAAAAAAAATGGCGGTTCTTTTTTTTCTTAATTTCTCTTACAATAGAAATTCCATTAGAAGAGAGTCGATTCGGCTTTAAGAAGATTTTCTTTGTCTTGGCGTCGTAATTACTGGAGATTATCTTTCAAATTTTCTCTTGTGTTTCATTTTCTCTAATCTCGCTTTCACCCCTCTCCCGCTTATTTTCGAATTTCCATACATTTTGCTAAATGAAGTTTCCGAAGATAATAACATTCAAAGGTTTCTGCTCACGTACTCATACACACACGAAAAAAAAGTTCTTTTCTTTTTGTTTTATAGAATTCTAATGCGCGAGGATCTGACGATATATTTTCCAGTCGTTTGTTTTTATGCAAATTAGCAATTAGAGTGTGGAAAATCCATGCAAAATTGTGTTCTCATTCGTTTAATTTGTAACATTGTAACATTTTTTAATTGTACACGAGTATTGTCGATGTAATTTGTAGTATAAACCAAAAGAAAAAAAATACCCATATGTGTTTTAATTCTTCTTTTACGTTGTTTTAAAATACATGAATGTGTGTATTTCACTTATTCTCTTCGAGTTTCAATTCTGTTTATTTCCATAGTTGTAAAATATATACGTAGTATCAAAAGTATAGAAAAAATGTATACTTTTATGAAAATTACTAATAATACCACTAACTATTTTAATCAGGAATTTGAAATGATTACTCATTGTGTGAGATATATATGTTACCGTTAAAGTGTATAATTCAGTTATTTCATAGAATCACTAGGCATTTCAAGAAATAACTAGTTTATTCTATGAAATAATTAATGATAGACCATTAAAGTGAAAAATAAGCAATTTCAAAGTTATTTAATAAATTAATTGATCATAAACAGTTAAATCTCTCGAAAAATATTTTATTCGTATTGTGGACGATTAATTGATGAACAATAAGGAAAATCAGATGTTCATTCATTAGTGCCCATATTGCTAACATTAGTTAAATAAAAAAGTCAAAAAAAGAATATATTACATAAATAATTATATTTAAATATTATTAAAAAATATATGCTGGGAAGAAAAATTGTTTCTTTATAAAAACATTGTGTAAACTGTTTCAAAGAAAATTCTAAGAGAATATTAATTTAAATTGTATGAAATACCTTTACTTTACTTTTTATTATTTATTAGAGCAAGGATTGCTGTGATGACACTTTGAATTTGATGGCATATTATTTTTGAAACAAACACACTCTTTACTATTACACATTTTATACACGAGCGTTTTTTAAATCCTTGTTCTGTCCCGCAATTTTGAATTGTTGCAATAGATTAAAACGATGTGTCAATATTCGTAACTTCTTCAATGGAAATTGTAACTCACATATATTTAACTGAGATCTCGAGTACATTTGTTTTTATCAATAACGCTTTTTCTGCTTCGTTCCTTAATGCATACGTGCAGTTCGTTTTTTGGTTACTATGCTTTCATCAAACATTAAGCTCTACATTGTGCCTCTATAGAGTCAATTTCATACAGATCAATTGATTTTATTCTGAATAACTGCACAATCTGAACCGTTGCCTAAATTTTGCACACTAATATGTGTGTGTATATATATAAGGTGACCATTTCTTTCACAATGAAAAGGAAGACGAAAATTTTAAGAAAAAATTACAATTTAAATATATGAAAAGTTTTATTCAAACAAAAATACGTTAATTACACTTAAATTATTTTTTTTCTAAATTCTAAACTAAATTCTAAAACGAGTATTTTTCCATTGAATGAATTTTTTTTTGTCAACATTTCATTTTCTATCATATCGGAAAGTTAGGGCAAAAAAACATCCTTCATATTGAATTTTACGGTAAGCACTGCAGCTAAGATATAAACATTCAATTTTGATTTCTCACTAGTCACTTCACAAGAATCATTAACAACTAAAAAAAAAAAACTCTTTCATTAGTTCCAGCGCAGCACAACGTAAATTCAACAAGAATAACTACATTTTCATACCAAATGTGTTCATTTTTTAAATGGTTTGAGTAATTTCACCCATAATTTACGAAATTTACGAATTTCGCAGCATGTTAATTTTCCAACTGTTCTATTTTTCTTAGAATTTAAATATACATTCAGTCTTCTTTCTGCTTCAAGAAGACAATTCTCATTGATTTTAATATCAGCCATTTCTTTCGATAAAAAACTCAACGTAATTTTCTATATCTGCCCATTTCACATGTGACAAAGTCAAAAAATAGCATTGAAAATTGTTATTTCCTGTGATATTTATTTCAGACCATTCTTCGACATTTTGGAAACATGTTGGATTCATCTCTGAAAATAGAGATTGACAGATCAATTCTAAAATATTGAAAAGGAGGACACTTTTCGAGGAAAGACAGACCCTATAAAAGGAGGGCGGTTGGTCACATTATTTATATACAGATTTTACAACCCGTTTGAATTAAAACAGTGCCGGAAAAATAGAAATCTCTCTTATTTGCGACTTGTTTATCAGAACGGAACGCAGTCGTAAGTTGAGGAAACTTTAAGCTTGCAACAATATGAGAAAAAAAAGTTTTCTTCCGAGGAAATAGAAAATCGGAACTTAAAGAGCATTCTGAAATAGCTGTGATAAATCTTAGTTGCACTAGAAAAAGAAAAGAAAAAAGTCTATATCGAAAACGTCGTGTCAGCAAATGATTTCATTTCCTCTACAAATAACGTGTTAGTCAAGGTCAAACACATAAATCCTTTTACTCTTTCATTCAAAACATTTCGCTACGGAAATTGATTGATCGACTCTGCAATAACATCGCTCTTCTTAAAGTAATCTGAAGAATATTGGCAACTGATCTCATAATTTTGAACTAATGAGACCACATATAAGTTGGAACTCATTCTCAAAACTTCTACACCACGCCGATTGGAGGAATTGAAATCTCGACAGATTTAATGCTTTTCTGCCCCTCTATACAGCTACATCATAAAAAAGTTTTCTTTCTTTCTGTTTAATTTTAAAATGTTGGTTAATCACAGCTCAAAAACTTAGACTTTTACCCCAAATTTCCTTTTTTTTTTCTTTTTTTCTTTCTTTTTTTTTTTTGAGTAAGAAACTTTTTGAAAATTTTTTTAAAACTGTTTTTTGAAGAAAGTGAATTTATTTTAGATTCTTATATGGGTTTTCATTAACTGTTGCATGTGCATCCTATTTTTGAGAAAACTTAATTTAAATAGTTAAATGATTCTTTTAAGATTCAAAAAAAAAAAAAATCATAACCATTTCTTCTTTGTTTTTCATATGTTACTTTGAATATAATAAGACCAAAGGAAACACTTCTTTACGTATCTTAACTATAGTATTTATTTATATATATGTGCAATTCTAATACTTTTTACGAATAATTTACATTATTCAAAGGACGAAATATTTGTTAGTAAGACGATTGTGCTTTTTAAAGTAATTCTTTTAGAAATACAGAATTATATCTATACATAATCCCTGCGTTATATTCCTTTTACAAAAAACCCCAAATTTTGTTGATTGGGGGAATTTAAATTTAAATACATTACAAGCTGTTTAATCTTTTTTTTTTTTTCTTTATACATTAGTTTCATCTTGCCTTATGATGAACCCATGGTAGTGGAAGGAAAGTATTCAACCAAATATATTTTGAGTATATGTTCGTGTTAATTTTAAAGTAATCCTAATTTTGACATTAATCGAAAATATTGGTTCATAAAAACCTATCAGAATCATTGTGGCTGAGTGGTAGTGTATCGCTTCCACGTCACAGATCCGGTGCTCAAACCCCGGGCTGGGCAAGGTTGATTCGTCTTTTTATCTCTTTTAGTGGGGCGATAAATTATTTTAAAAGGGGCCTTTTTGGGAAATTAAACGGGGGTTTTGGGGGTCAGATTGATAACCTAACTGGAACATCTGTTCATGCACATCAGGGCCCAAGGTCGCGTATACTGAGTTGTGCACAGTAGGCCTTGGCCCTTATGGACTGTCGCCCCACTGAGTTAAGTTACATATTAGGTTATTCTTCATTTTGGCATCATAAAATAATTATGTTCCATTAAGATACTTTTTCAAAGAATAATTTTGGAGAAAAGTTTTGGGGTTTGTTTTAAAAAATTTTTTAATGCGTATATATTACTTTTCTCCCTAATACTGCCAACAAATTTGAGGGGGGGGGAAAGTAAAAAACTTTTTAAAATTTTTTGAATCATAAAAAGATTTATTAATGGGCAAAGGGGGAACAAATTACTCACGAAAAAAACAACGTACACTCAGGACAAAAAAAATTGGGGCCCAAAAAAATAATTCGGGGTCGTAACGAAACTAAGGGGAAGGTACATGTCGGTTTAGATATCAAATGATTAAAATCGGGAATTTTTTGCGCATTACGTATTGCCGGAAGAGGGAGTTTAACGTCGTTTCCCCCCGTGTAGTATAAAAAAATGTAACAAAAAACTGGTTTATTGGGGAATCGCTTACAAAGGAAGAGCTGAGGAGACATGCCATTACGCCGCTTTCGAAAACAATATGATGCTGTCGCAGTATGAAAGGGGGGGAAACTTTGGGGCCGATGGAAGCTGGTGGGGCAAAACCAGGGGGGGAGCTCGTCAATTAGGCCGGGTCCTTATTGGGGTTGTGAGGAGGTGTTTAGACCAGTGGATCTTGGGGATATCATTTACACGAAAAAAAGGGTCACTAAGCCCCCCGAAACAAGTCGTCGAGAAGAAACCCCCACATCAAAAAAATGCCCCGTACAGCCAACTGCTTCATCGGCCGCCATCCAAGCCCCAGGTAGGGGCCCTTCACAAAGGGGGGTGTTTCTCGGCCCCTACGAAGGCGTCTGGATGAAGGACATTTGGAATCGCGGTGCCCATTACATGTGCTGCTCCTGACGCCCACCCATCAACGCATCCGTTTGGAGTAGTGCCGCGCACGATTAAACTGGACTGCAGCGGAATGGAACCACGTAGTCTTTAGCGACAAATCCAGATTTAATCTCAGCAGTGATGACAATCGTGTTCATGTGTGGAGACCCCGTGGTGAACGCCTTAATCTACCTTTGCTTTACAGGATACACCGCTCCTACAGCTGGTGTGATGGTATGGAGTGCCATTGCCTACAATACATGGTCATCCCTAGTAATGATCCGTGGTACCATGACAGCCCAGCGGTATGTCCCATGACATCCTGCAACCTCATGTGTTGTCACTCATGCAACGGCTCAAGGAGCCATTTTCCAACAAGACAGTGCTCGGCCTTTCACCGCAAGGGCGTCACAAGAATGTCTCCACACTGTTGCTACCCTTCCTTGGCCTGCCCGGTCCCCAGATTTGTCTCCAATCGAGCATATCTTGGACCATTTGGGATTCGAGTTGGGCATTCCATGAGTTTCAATGAACCAGAGGCAAGGTTACAGCAAATATGGAGCGAAATGTCTCAAACATCATACAGAACTTCTATGCCTCAATGCCCGATCGTATTGCATCGTGCATTCGCGCTAGAGGGGATTCAACTGGGTATTAAATCCTCCGTTCTTTTGCCCTTTTCTCTGAAATAAATGCTCCTTTTTCTTTGATTTTCTAATCATTTACTTATATCAAAGTAGTCATTACGTAGGTAAAATTTCGTTTCATTTTGAAGACTCCTTCTTGATGCACTAATCTTTTTTGTCGATGAGTGTATATACACTAACAAATATTAGAATGTTTATAATGGAGTAAAACGCAATCGTTATAAATTAGCTTTACAACGTGCCAGAAACGACATTGAGAGAGTTCCACTTGCAGGAACTGAGACAAAAAATGTCTGCCACTCTCTTATCGCTGTTAATGCACACAAGTGAACTTTCTTCTGTACTGACTCGATCTGTTTCAAAAGTCCTTTGTATAACCACGTGGAAATTTCAAGAAGGTCGATCTACTTTTCCTTGGCGATATCGTATTTTTCGGCCAAAAATGTCACCTAGACCGATAAAGTCACCAATCAGGTAACTCTTAACACGTCTTCTATGGTTGCAATAATCATAATTCAAGTTTACGCTGGGAAGCGAACTTAGCCTATAAAACTCAATTTTCCTCAATATTGCTGCAGGCAAAGCAACATACGTGGCGTGTTTCAATATATATTTTAAACATTTTCCTTTTCTCGTCTCAAATCATCACTCTAGAGAATGAATAAAACTTTTTATATTGGTCATTAATGGGATATTTTCCAATATATCATTCCTTGGTTATAATTTGTCAGTAAAAATACAATTTAATAACTAAAATCGTATATAAATTAGTTAGCACACACCGTAAATATTAAAATAATTGTTAACCACAACTGCGCTTTGTAAACTTAAGAGTTCTCAAAGCTTTTTTCACTTCAAACATTTAGTTACCTCTTTTAGTATCAGTTCTTTTACTTATTTAATGATTCGAATCATTAATAACCTCACATCAGCTGAAAACTAAATATTTGATGCCAAAAACATGCTAATCCAATTATCGAAATCTCATAAAAATATTCTTTCAGACTAAATTAATGCATTAAAAATTCTGTATTAATTACTTGCAAATTAGAGTGTACAATTTAACTTAAGGTTCGAACCTTCGATATTGGAGAGAGAAAAATAAATGACTGACAAATTCTTATTTGCATCTCTTCATTTATAGGAAATCCGAAGAAAAAAAAGTATTTCTAAAACAAAAAATGGTTTTATCTGTTTAGTAAAAAAAGGTTTACCCCGTTAAATATTCTACAATAATCTGTTTCTGATGACACCCTTGATACGTTGGGATAATTAGCTTTGGAATAAAACTTAAGGCTGAAAAAATGAACTAATTATGTTTTGAGGATACATCAAATATATGGGGGAAAAAAAGTGAAAAGCTTTTTATTTACATTTTGAGAAATTAACTCTCTTTAATTCCTTGGGGAGAGAATTATTTATGTTATTTTAATCCAGAAAAAAGGATGATTTAGTTTTATAAAATATATTAGAGTTCTTTGATATCAAAATGTCAATGTTCATTTTTTAATGTTAGTTATTGAAGGCATGCAAAGAAAGCTATAATTCTGAAAAATAAAATTGAATGTGCAATTTCTTCTGCCAGTTAATATTAAATTCTAATTTAGTTGTGATAAATATTGATGTATCAAGTAGGATAATTAAGGTTTATTGCTAATAGAACATACAATTTTAAAGATGAAGGTCAACTATGCACGAATATTTCTCTTCGAAATCATCACGTTTGAAGAAAAAAAATTGTGCTTACAAATTTTAAAAAAGCGATTGAAAGTAGAATTCTAACTGCGTTATATGTTCTCTCTTTTTCAAACATTCTGTCTAACTTTATAACGTTTATAGTGGCTCAAATAAAATATTTGAGAACAGTTTTACAATAGAACGTAAGCGATTTTTAAGTAAGAAAACACAAAATATACTGTTATGGAAATTTCTGGTTGTTTTCACTTTGATTGCAAACGATGCAAAGGAGCAAAATTGGAGAAGACCACTTAACAGCAACCATGTGCTTCATATGTATGAATGATTGTAAAAATTGTTTTATTGTTTCTTCACATTTATTTTTATAAATAAAAGTACACATGACTCCATCTGAAGTTAAAATGTTGTATGTAATTTTGGAGTTTGTCCGTTTCACTGTCAGAAAAAAAAAAAAAAACAAAAAAGAAAACAAAATATTATCTCAATAATATTTCAAATAGGAGGTTCCTATGTAACCAATTTGGTCGCTTATTGCCAAGTCGTCAAATTTGGTGCGGAAAATAAATGCATTTAGATATACCAGGAAGGGTCTAGGATGGTTGGCTGTCCAAAATTTCCGATGGCTCTTCTCAACCTATATAAGGAAAAATACTGGGAAGGAACATTGAAATCAAACATTTGGACAGCGACATTGCGTTTCATTTGCCTTATACGAAATTCTGAAGACAATTTCAAATACCTGTATTTTATATTTGTGATTTTTGAATCTTTGGTTTAGCATATGTATGGGTTGTTTGTTTTGTCTTCAGCTGTAATTTCTTCGTAATTTAAAATTACTCATGAAATAGTATGAATTATTTGTTCATTGAAATAATTATAATTAATTTTAGATTCTCAAGAAATTATTTTAAAATTATACTTTTATGTATGAATTTTTAATGAATTTTAACAACTTATCTTTTTTTTTTAATCAAATATTTTTTAAGAGTTACATTTTATATCTAAAAGTTTCTGAATAACAATTATTGTGTTTTGCCGCATTCAAATTTACTTACTAATTTTTCTATCCATATACTTATACCTCATGATATTTTGTAACCATTTAAAGTTTCGCAATTTAAATTTCATTCCACGCATTCCATATTCTATGATTTACATTCCAGCCTGCATATTATAGGTCAGTGGTTTAAGTAATCAAAATGTTACTGAGTAAAATCTGCACTGCCTTCACTTAGACATTATGTTACATTAGGAAAGTTCCTTTTCTGAAATTTTCCTTTACGCGCAGTATAACTTACATATCTACAACAATATTCAAGCTTATGTTTAATGTTTCCACCAGAGTTTTGTAGATGATTTATACGTGAAGTTTAATTTACGTATCTAACTCATTGTTCAAATCTATTTCCCCCTAGTTGACTCATTAAATGTTGCTGGATAAAATTTGCTACTAAATGGATGAATCTAAATATTTAGGCCCTAATGTTTGAAAACGCAATTAAAACTTAACACAAAATAGTTCATATGATGAATTTATTTCAAGGTATATATATATGGAACATTTTGGATTCCTTTCATGATTTTATAATTTCAAAATAATATATACTTTTAGTTCATAAATATATAATTGAAATGCATTTGATTGATCATAAAATTTTACAAATACTTTGTGTAATCTTGAAATAACAAGTTATTGATTAACAGTTGATAATTAATTATAGTAAAATTATTTTTTGAAATAAATAAGAAGATATTATTGCACGAATTTGATTTCTTCTTCACGTACTTCTAGAAAGAATATCCTTAAAATTAAAATTATACCCGTCGACGCATTTCTCCAATTCCAAAAATATCGCCTAATGCTGTCATCGTAATTAGTATTCTGTTCGAACATGCCCGGGAACGATTTCTACTTTTGGCTGCATATCGCTTCGTTTGGCGACGTCTTTTGAATTGACAAAACTGGTCGATGATGTAATATGCAAATACCAAAATTTCTTTTCAATATTTCTAGTCTCGGATTACGTAATTTTCACAAACTGAGAAAAATAATATAAAGTACACTTCGAATTTCGTGTATGAAATAATATTTTTATAGAAGTTTATAGCTGACTTATAAACACTAATTTTTTATTATACGAAAAGATTCAAAAAGCAAAGTTCACTCAAGTCATTAATACAGATAATAATTATCTGGAAGCATTCACAGGAACAGGTACAACAATTTTTCACCATAATAGATACTAAAATCACAACATTCGTCATACCATGAGATTGGTTTTTGTATTCCCGCTTTACAAATATCCATCCACCATCTGATAGGAACAGGGTGTGATAGCCTCTACACATATTTATCCCTCAGAAAATGCTTACGAGAGGGTAATTTGATTAGGTGCAAAAAAATATCTCCAAAACGCATATCCGCATCTTTTCTATAAAGCCGCCATCGTCGAGGTATCGCTGGCGTCGAGGGGGCTCATCATGATTATTCTATAATGAACCTCCGTCCACGTTATTGTGAGGGTTAACCGAAGGAAGATATCTCTAACAAACATTAAATTTAATACTCATTAATTATTATTATAATAAGGTTGCAAATAGCAAACTGAATCGAGGTAGAGTCTTAATCAATAAGTTTTAAATGCAAATATGAAGCAACAAGCGTATATGAATAAATGCAGACGCAATTCTATCTTCTTTGAACTAGGATAACAAGGTCCCAAGTCCTATGCTCAGATACGTTGGCATGTCAGAATACTATTCTCATAGATGTATAGAACTCATACTAACGTCAACACACATTACTGTTATCTTCCACCTCAAACACGATTCACTTAACTTTAAAAAATATCTTTCTCCATTTGCATACATTGCAGTTTCTTTACAGAAACAGGTTTTCAAATCAGAATATAGATAGAAAGTATTTCCCCTCAAGGATTAGTAGGAGAACCTGAAGAGAACCCGTTACATTTCTAGCAACCATCTTGATTGATGACCTGCTCATGCTATCTTTCGTCAATATTAGACTCAATTGATAAACTTCCATTGATTCTACGTTCTATATATTCTAAGACTTTATTATGATCCTCTGTTCATAGTTGGTCTGTGAAAAATTAAAAGATAACATCTTCAGACACCACAACGATAGTTATGTAAGCAAACGGAGAGTGCCAACTGGCAGTACAGTGGATTCGCAAGGTACCTTTTCGAAATATACGCTGTGATGGGCTCACGCGTCTTCTTATTAACAAGTCCTTTGGGTTCTTTTGGGGCCAAGATTAATGGCAACTCTTTTCCAACCAAAACCCAAGAAGTGAAACGTGAAGGAAAGATGCAAATTAGATAGCTTTTAAATATCAGAAGTTTCAGTGAGCAGTATGGCAATTTGGGGAATGTTATGTTAGAAAGTGATACAATCGTGAAGTGACAGCCAACTGAAATTATCCTGAAGATAGAAACATTAGGTCAAGGTGCATACCATTGCACTCGAGTAAAGACGCAACTTCATTAATATCGGATCAACGATTGGATTAAGGTAGGATTGACTATTTAATATTAGGACTCGCGATATTATTGGAATTAAGATTAGGCGGGTCAGATATTGATAGTGGCTCGAGTTAAGTTAATTCGGTATTACTTGTATTGTGTATTTGTTCATCGTAGATTCTCTCTCATATATTTATTATCTAATCTGTTAAAAGCCTAAGTTTAAATTCTTAATAAAGTCATATTAAGAACATGGACACGTCTGGTCCTTTTGTTAATCCTACACCTCTAGCTCCCGCAGATAATCTGAGAAGGGCACATGAGGGAGGCATTTTCACAACGTATTTTATAAGCATACGTACTGTCAATTCACAAACTATCGCTTGTCATTTGTCGGTGCTTTAAGGAATTTACTTCCTGGGGGAATCCTGTAATTTTATTAAAGTTTACTTCAGATTTATTCATAAATTATATCACCAGAAAATTTTTTTGGATTTTCTCTCTCGATGCGCATCCCGCGCCTTTCACGGGCAGCGTAGAAGTAGCAACATTTGCGCAACCCGCGATTTCCACGGGTATGTATATGTCGCAGGAAAATGATGAAAATAGGAAATTCACCAAATCCCTATGGGAGATGATCAATCAACGAGAGATGTTAAAATAACGACTCTTCAAGGTCATCTCCCTGATAAAAGTAATAAGGGATTTAAACAATCCCTGATCTGTTTCAGTGAAATGATGAAATAATATTCTCAAGAGCTTAAGGTATCCGACTACGTTCGGAACTGTGATTTTAAAAAAGCACATAAATGGATAATTTTCATGATATTTAGTGTCACTTAGATTAGAACAAATGTATAAAATGTTTTAAGGACAATTTGACAAAAAAAAATGATTTAAATACAATATTTCGGCAAAAAATTAACTTAGAATAACCTTTTTTCAAAATGTTCTCCTTTGGAAAAAAAATGTTTCTATTACAAAAAATATTTGCCTGTATATCTCAACCTCTCTTACAGAGGCTCAACTAGAATTGTTGAAAACTTCACATTTTTTTTCAGGTTACCACCATTGAAATAATTACCGCGTTTTTTCTTAAAATTGCTCCCCTCTATTGTCGTAAAATATGGATAAACCCACTTCTAAATTATATATTTCAAAAATTCTAGTTGAGACTCTGTAAAGAGGTCTGAGCTATATACAGGCAAAATATTATTATAATAGAAACATTTTTCACAAAAGGAGAACATCTTGAAAGAATTATTCTGTTAATTTTGCCAAAATATTGTATTAATAATATTGTTTTTGTCAAAATGTCCTTAAAACAATTTTATACATGTATTCTAATCTAAGTGACACTAAATATCATTAAAATTATCCATTTAAGCGCTTTTGTAAAATTACCGTTCCGAACGTAGTCGGATACCTTAAAAGTGTTTATTTAACAAATATGGTGCGCTATTAAATGTAGAAGTAAGAAATACAACAATAGTTAATGAAATAAAAATTATTTATTCCAAAATAATTAACAAATAATTAGAAAATTAGGCTGGTATTTTTTTATTTGTAACATCTTTTCTCTTGGTTACTTACACACAAAAATATCATTCCCTGTGTTAATCCAGTGGTGCCATTTTTTTAAAGATATGGGATTGATATTTAGGGGATCGATAGTACTACCTGTATGGTTAGGAAGCACAAGGACTCGACCCCTCAGGTGTCTCCCCCTCTGAAAAGCATTTTGCCGATGCAAATCCTGACTAATTCATCATTTCACTGAAACAGTTCAGGGATTTGATAAAATCACTTACTTTCATCAGGAAAATGACCTTGAAGAAACGTTATTTTAACATATCCCTTAAGGATTTGATGAAATTCCTAATTTCGTCATTTCCCTGCGACATATATTTTCCGACTTTTTAGCTGTGCAGCCTATTCTGTTTATATTCATGTTTTCACCTATGTGTTTATGTTCCTATTTTGATGATCTAAGTCTATATTTTAAAATTAAAACTCTTTTACAATTTTTTTTTAATATTTAAATTTTGAAATGTAGATTTAATATGTAGATTTGAAATACGTAATGGAACAATACGCAATTTTTGAACCTACTTTGATGAAATAGCTATGCAGCAAGATGGTTCATTTTATATTTGACACCTTAAGTCTGAACAATTACAATTCATATTTAACCACCATTTGCATAACACAAAAAATACCTCTTTCTGTAACAATTTATTAAAGGTATTAATAAAAATTCTAGCTAAGCTTAAAAACTAAATTTTCAATTGCCCCAATTGATGGAAATTTTCTAGATATGAAATTCATTTGCTATATATATAACGTCAGAAATACGTGAAAACCAATATTACATATGAGTATATATTTTAAAACGTAAAATGAATGTATGTTTAAGGCGTAAGGGATTTATATTACCGAGACAATTTTCAGTTTTAAGTAAATTGTTAAGCTGACTAGCACAAAAATAATATGAATAATATAATATATTTATGGCGTTATGTTATACTATTGCTACTCTACTTTGAATAGTTATTACAAATTTTATAAGTCAGATACACACAGTATAAGCGCATGATACGTTTATAGTAGAGAATTTATGTCCAGTATAAATAATTCATATTTCATTCTGAATATAATATTTTATTGAATATCACTTATTTTAAGTATTACTACCGACCGAAAGTTGAAGTATAAAGACATATTTCATACATAGTTGAACATTTCAGTTCCAAAATGCTTCGTTCGCATTCTGATTTATTATCCTGTTCTTTCCGAAAAATGCCATTGGTTATTTTTTTAATGTTTTAAAAAGATGAATAAAATGTTATTTAAAATAATATATTATGAATAATATAAGGTTTTATGAATGTATTTCTAATTCATTTATTTCATTTTACAAGCTAAGAAAAATAAATATTTCTTGATATTTTATTTCTGTATAAAACTTAAACGATATTACAATGATATAAAAACTTCGCAAATGGTTAGATTTTAAACAAAGTGTGTGCTGAATTTAACAGTTTACATTGATAATAACGTATTTATGAATTTTCTAGAGCTAGCCATATAGCATAAGTTTTTAAATATAATGCTTACAAATATGCGCAATGGTAATGGCCTTGTTAAGTCTTCATAAAGTAACTTGTCACTTTGATTAATTAGTGTTTACTTATGACTTTAAATGTGAGTTAGAAGTTCATTAAATTATCAGTGTTAATACTGACACCTGCTATCTATTCTCTTTTTCCTAGAGAAATAAAGTTTCTCTAATTCAATTGCTTTTCGTGTGAAGATGGCAGATGGCTGAAGTCTTTACAATACATTTGCACTCCATTTTAGTATCATGAAAGGAATGATAAATTTGTTAAGATAAACTTACTGTGGAAGTTTTCTTTTTTTATAAAAGGGTTTCAGGGATGTTAACTATTAAGTTTTACGTTGCGCGTGCTATGTTCTAAAATAGTAGAGTTCATTACTAGCAATAAGTTGATTTATAAAGTTAAATGTATGCTTATTATAATGTAGTATTTTTATATAAATAGAATAATAAGTTATATTTTTTAAAAAAAAAAAATTACATTTTTAATTTTTTAAAAAAAAATTTAATATTTTCACTATTTTTAAAAAAAAAATTTTTATTCTTAAAAAAAGCGGAAATAAGTTATAATATTTTTTATATTTCATGAAGTTTTATTCATCAAAAAACTACTTATTTTAAAAAAATAAAAACAAAAAATAACTTTAAAATTTATTACAATTTTTTTTTCTTATTTTCATATGTTTATAATTTTATAAAAATTATGATTATATTTCAAATATTTTGTTCTTTTTGAGACCATAATGTTTTGTAAATAATGCGTAAAATTTTAGAATTTAATTTAAATTTTAAATAATTATACTGGTTTGAAAATTGTTTATATTTTCACTCCTCGAGACAAAATTAACACCCCTGAGACCCCTTTAAACTGAACAGTTTATGTCCAGATTTCGACAATTAAAGTATTTTTGTAATAGCGTATACATTTGTAAAAATTATCTACCAAATTTGTTGTTCTTATTTAAATTTTAAATTAATGTTATGTAGATAACTCCATTTGAAAAACAGCCACAGAAAAATTTTGGGAAATTTAAATTTGTTCCCCGTCGGAAAGCAATCAG
>BMAV01019187.1:14014-41111 GCA_019973955.1 Trichonephila inaurata madagascariensis
ACATTCCCAAAAACTAGGCTATCTTAGGTAGGATTTAAACCCATGACATTTGTATTAGATGTCCAACGCACTATCCATTGCGCTACAAGGCCGCAAAGAGCGATTTCCTTTTAATATATGGTGTTGGACTATTATTTTTGTTTGTTACTTTTTTTTCATCAATTAATGAATTAATATGTGAAATAACTGTATTAATATCGTGTCCTCCACTACAAGTTTCAGAAAAAATATTATATTGTATTTGAATTTGAATGGAAGAATAAAAAGTATTTTATTCATGAATGAAAATTTGAACAAGATATATATATATATATATATAATGAGAGTGGGAACTAATAGTAGGAATTGAGAAAAAGGAGTCAGCTGCTTTATAGCGGTACAAAAGAAATACTTTTCCAGATACTCGCTTTTCGTTTTATAACGTTAGTTAGTTATATAATTCCATAAATTTTCAATATGCTTTTCTTCAAATATATCTTGCAATAATTAGAAATTAGAATAGAAATTTTCTTTTCAATTTATCTGCATAAATACCAAAATCTATCTTTTCTGCGAACAACTTAATTCTGTCCACTGTGTGATGGTTCACTTTTAATTTACAAAGGTTCATCTTTAATCCGTTGGAAAATGAAATTCAACAGTCCTTTTCTCCTAACGAATGCAGTGTTTACCTATTCCTACGACAGCATGCAAAGGCTGGTCATGATTATTCCAAAGATTGGGAATGCCCAGCTACTTCCGTTGGAATTCTCCACCAATTTGACAACGGGCCGAAAGGAGCAGATAGGTCCCTTCCGCTGCTACGAACGGCTGCACAATGAATCTATTATATCTGATGGCGTTGCCTCCGTTACCAGACAGATAGATTCTCTGTACCGGCTCAAGTTTCTATCAATAGTCATTAGCGATAAAGAGGTAAGGCCATTTTAAAATCATTCATTTTGAAAATTTTAGCTTAAATTTGCTGATATTGTATCTTATTTGATAGCATTTACAAGTATTTGATGAAACTTAGTTTGGTGTTTGAGCTTCGAACTTTTCAATGAAATTCAATGTTCTGAATATTATTGATTCAAAATTTCCTCTTAAAAGAACTGAATAAATAAGATTATTGTCACCACTGGCGTAGCTAGTCCTGAGTGGGCCCTATATCAAAATTTTTGGGAGCCTTTTTTGGGCCCCTTTAATATTCCGCGATTTTTTCTTACATATGTTGGAACCCCTGCAGTATTATTGATAAGGCGGTAGCTTCGCCCCTGATTGTCATGATTTTGGAGTACAGTGGCTGAGTGCTAGCGTATCGCGCTTCCACGCCACAAGTCCGAGGTTCAAACCCGGCGCTGAGCAAGGTCAACTGAGCATTTCATCCCCTCAGTGGATCGATGAATGAGTACCAAGCGTGCTTCGGAACTAAACACTAGGGGTTTTTACGTCAGACTGACCACCTGACCTGAACATCTCACCTCAGTGCCCAATGTCACAAAAACTGAGATGGGATGTTGCGCTACTGGGTTTAGTTTTTAATTTAGTCTTGATTTTATAAATATTTTGCTTGACTAGTGTGTGTCCAATTTTATTTAAGAAGTTCATAATTCATATGTTCATTTCTAAACAAATTTTTCCATATATTCCTTGAAAGTATTTCTATTTTTGTATGTGTCTATATTTTGAAGAGTTATTAATTACTTTGAAAATTATTAAATAGCTAAATCCTACATTTAACCATTGCTCTTACACAACATTATAACGTTTCAAAACTGATCATGTATTTATAATTAAATGCTCTTCATAGAGTTTAAGAAACATGGCAAAAATGTTTATAGTAACTTTTTTCTTTGTTTTCTTAGGTATACAGAATCGATATGCAATATGATAATCGAAATGCTGTTACTCAATCGAAAATTTACATGAAACATCTTGGCGTGTCAAAAGTACGAGTGCAAAACTATTCTTACGATGAAGATGGACAACTCGTTGAAATGGTAGGAAGGGACCACTGGAAATTCCACTATGACGTAAATGGCAACATGGTCACAATGCAGTACAT
The DNA here is from genome assembly GCA_019973955.1 of Trichonephila inaurata madagascariensis. NCBI lineage: Eukaryota > Metazoa > Arthropoda > Arachnida > Araneae > Nephilidae > Trichonephila > Trichonephila inaurata. The sequence goes on from BMAV01019187.1 coordinate 16,062, forward strand.
GGGTAACAAAATCGATATACAACACGTCACAGGTGACAGAATCGTAAGTTTTGGAGAAACTCCTTATGTCTTGGATGGTCGTGGTTTCGTCATTCAAAGAGGAGAAGAAAGATTGGTTTACAACACTAAAAGACAGCTGACACGCGCTTTCAGAGTTGGAAGGTATGATATCGACTACTATTATGATGGAAGAGGACGACTATCAGTAAGAAAGGACAATGTCGGGAATGTAACACAATTCTTTTATGCTGATACAGAGCAGCCGTTTTCAGTTACACATATCTACAACAATGCTGATGGTCGTACAATCACTTTAATGTATGACGACAGAAACTATCCTATGTTCATACTCCTGAATAAAGAGAGCTTCTACATAGCCACTGATCATACTGGTAGCCCCTTGTTAGTGTATGACGTTTATGGAGATGTGGTTAAAGAGATACATAGAGGACCATACGGACATGTTCTTTTCGATTCCAATCCTAATTTTTATTTGCCTGTAGATTTTCAAGGTGGCCTACTGGATCCAATGACTGGACTTATACATTTTGGCGATAGAGTTTACGATTCCTTAGTTGGTCAGTGGATGACGCCAGGATGGGATGATATTTTGAAATCCCTTCCAAACCCCAAAAGGTTTCATTTATACCGATTTAATGAGAATGATCCGGTGAATGTGAACCATGGGCTTAAGAACAAATTAGGTAGGTTAACTCTTTATTGAAACCTTTTCGTAAAAATTAAAAGGCCATGCATGAAACATTTTAATTTCATAGTTATATCCAATAACAGCTTTTTAGTTGAGTGCGTTTATCAAATTTAATTTTTTTTAAATCTCACAAAATTATGCAAGTAGAAAAAAACTACCATTATTTTATTTAAAATTTTATTTTTTAATTTATTTTTTTAGTTCTATATTTTTTTGTTATTACTCAAAATATTAACAATGTACTTAAGTTTTAATTTAATATACTTTTTAGTAAATAGTTTTAATAAACGTAATAAAACGAATCAATTTTGGTGCATTAAAATTTAATCTAAGAAAATAATCGTTTTTTTTTCTTATGTACAAACTTTTCTGGTATCAGTAATCAACTAAAACAAGAAAACTCTGTAAGTAAAAGGAAAAGAAATGTAAAAAGATAATTCAAAAATAAAACCATTAAGGTTGTGATCCCATTGCTTTATGTTTTTGAGAGGTTAGAAGTAACAATACTAATAATGTCAACATTTTTAATGTAAATAAATCAATGGATTTGAACCGAATTAACGATATAAAGCTCTCATTTATTTTTTAATGTCTTAAAATACTCAAGCATACTTCACAAAAAAAAGTTCAAAAACTAAACAAATGTAGGATTTGTTTTTGGCTTCATAAGCTTTTTAATGGGATATTCAAACCATATGATTTGAATTTTATATTAACACATTTGAATTTCCATTTCTCATTTGAATATTCCTTTATATGAATACAACACTATTGAGTCAATATTAACTATAGAAAAAATTTTTAATTTTGGAGAATATAGTGAAAAAATAGTAACTCAAGTTAGATTTCTACTTTATGGAAAATAATTTTATTTAATATACCAATTAAATCTATTCTAATTAACTTAAAACTCACATTAATACAAATAAGATTAAATAAAATTTTGTTTATCTCACGGTCTTATCAATAAATTTATTTTCTGTATCAAATTGTTTAATAAAAGCCTCTTTCAATTTTTGAATAATACCTTTTTGAAGAATTAAAATAAAAAAAAACTTTTTTTACTTATATTTCACAATTTAATTGAGAAATAAATTCAACTATTTTGATGCTCGTGATTGATTATTTTTTATTCAGCCTTATAAGAACTACAGAAAATAGTATTTAAAGGGTTCTTAGTTCACAGAAACAAATAGAAAATTGAAAATATTATTGATTTAATTATAATGTAATTCTTGTACAAAATCAATATTTTAAGTCTAATATTTCTGAACAATGTAAACTCATAAATAGTCTACTTCGTATGTAAGCTTCATAAATATCCTTTTACATAACAAGTAAAAAACCTCGAGCGAAGCATATCGATTTATTCTTTGTAGAATATTAACAATTCTAAGTAGTCAAAAAATAACTTCAGAGAAGGCTCAGAACAACAGAACATACATATTTAATAATGAATATTTGAATAGAGAGAAAATCGGAAAAAAAAATATTTGTCTTTTTTGTTTTCTTTCATGGTAACTCTCTTCTTTCTTACTGTAGCATTTACTCATATAAAACGTAAGTTAGTTCAAGGACAATTAAACAAGTTACTTTTTTCTTCTTCTTTTTGTTGTTGTTAAAGCTATTGAGTTCTTTTTAATACAATATTTTTTGCAGCTATTTCAAAAATTTCACTTCTTTTGTTTTAATTTAAAAGAATATGCGACTATATTTTTCTTCGTTTGCTGCATGTTCATAATAATGAAAGAAATACAACATAGAAAATATTGATAATGACTTAAAGTTATAAACAGTATAAAAATAATTCAGTATATACATGGAATTGTTAAAGATTTAAATAATTTTATGTGAGCTTCTCCAGGACCGTTCTTTTATAACATTTTAAACACTTAAATAGATTCATATTAACAAATTCGTAGTTGAACATTTCCAAGAACATCCAAGAAGAAAATTATACACATTGAAGCAATGAATAAAAAGAAAATACTACTTTGTAATGCCAGGGGGAAAAAAACTTAGAATAAATTTAAAAAATACTTTGAAAATTGGTTGAAAGACTTAAGTGCAACACATGATTACTTTACTTACTAATAAAAATATTAATGCTTTGCACGTCTTAAAGAGAATTATAATGCTAAACACTCTTATAATATAATTTTGCATGCTTTTTATGTGTGCTTGACACGCATACATATTTCGTGTATATATTAAAATCCATGTAATAGACATACAAAATGAAATGGCATAAATGATTTAACGAAATTTTTTGAAGACTAATGCGAAATTATATAATGGATTCTGTAATGCTTTGAAGAGTATTTGAATTGAAATAGAGCCAGTAATTCCCAGAATATAGCTTAATTGACGGTTGTATTGAATTTCAGCTTGGAAATTCTAGTTGAATGAACATGGGTTTCGATTAAGCTTTAAGCCTATGCATCCACGAAAGTCATTTACGCTCTTGTACTGCATTTAGATCAACTACTACAATGTCACAAAACATCCAAAATTAGAACGGCCATTGAATATATTTAAATATTTGATTGTTTTATGGTTAAAAGAGAATTTGCAGCCACATTTTTCTGTTTATGAATGACTCTAAAACTATGATTATAAAGTATTTTTTGCTGTTATGTTGTTAGAGGTATATAAAGCTAATTTAATATTATTATGCATGTAGAACTAATTTTCTCTATTCTATGCTCTACCACTTAGCACAACTTTAAACTTATGAAGTTATTCACTTTCACATACATACATAACACTTTCCTGAGCTTTCGATACACAATTAAGGTATCCGACTACGTTCAGAACCGTGATTTAAAAAGGCCCATAAATGGATATAATTTTCATGATATTTAGTGTCACTTAAATAAGACTACATGTATAAAATTGTTTTAAGGACATTTTGACAAAAAAAAATTATTTAAATGCATCATTTCGGCAAAAAATTAACTTAGAATAACCTTTTTCAAAATGTTCTCCTTTTATGAAAAATGCTTCTATTATAATAATATATTGCCTATCTATAGCTCAGACTTCTATACAGAGGCTCAACTATGCATTTTGAAAAATTCATAATATTTTCAGAGTTACAACCATTTGAAATAATTATCGGCGTTTTTTTCTTAAAATTGCTCCCCTCTGTTGTCGTAAAACATAGATAAACCCACTTCTAAGTTATATATTTCAAAAATTCTAGCTCAGCCTATGTAGAGAGGTCTGAGCTATATACATTCAAAATATTATTATAATAGAAGCAGTTTTCGCAAAAAGAGAATATTTTGAAAATGGGTCGTTCTATGTTCATTTTTTGTCAAAATATTGTACTTAAATAATTTTTTATTGTAAAAATATTCTTAAAACAATTTTATATACATTTTCTAATCTAAGTGACACTAAATATCATAAATATTATCCATTTATATGCTTTTGAACAATCACGGTTCCGAACGTAGTCGGATACCTTAAAGGAATTTTTATTTAGCTATGGTGATTTGCAGTGTTTCGTTGAACATACTGAAGAAAGGTATTTTATAACAGAAAATATGTTAGGTAATTGTTGTTTATTCTTAAAAATACTATTTCAGAGGCAAAAATTTGATCAACATTTTTAAACAACAAAATGAGTATAATAAGGAGTTCCAGTACATGATATGTAATGGATAAATTTAGAATTTTATCTGTTATAATTAATTCAGAACTTACATTCATACACAAGCTATTATACGGTTTTGAGTATGTATTTGATGTAACTTGTAGTTGATATTGCTGTTATGTGAACAATAATTTTTTTTTAGCTTTATAGATTAAAAATAATTTAAACTTTTTGAAAAAAATAAAGATTTATTTTAATGATGCGGTTTTTACCTATTTAAAAAATGATTACATTATTCATTGGAACAAAAAAAAGCAATAGTAATTTATACAGTTTAGTTGATAGTATGAATTAGATTTGATCTTCAAGTATAAACATAACAGTAATAAAAAAATTTCACGTCACTAAATTTAAACGTCTAAAGTTCCAAAAACAAACTTACACTAAAATGCTTAGAAATATATCAAGGACAAAGCATTTGCTTTTAAAAATCTTTCCAAATTGAATATTACCAGTGACAGTTAAAACTAAGACAATCTTACAGTTTTAATTTATTTTCCGAAATTCCCCATGTTCTTCAAGGAAGTTAGGCGTTGCATTAGTTCTTTCATGTTACCCTTATTTGCTTCGACAGGTCTCGTTCCGAGACAAAGGGATTAAGTCCTTGTCGCTGAGGACATGATGGAACTTTTGTAATTAGACATTGTTAACACTTCATCGGCCCTTTTTGTTTGATGTATGTGAGAGTACCGATTGTTTGATTCCCGCACTCTTCAAGTCAAAATTAAGGTTACCAGAGCGGTATGCTAATTTAATTTAACACTTACACTGAGAGAATTAGCTCTTTTACTGAACTTTTTCGAGAATAGTTCTAACAAGAATTTTGTATCATTAATCTGCTTAGTTGATAAAATATAATACAAAATTATTTAATTACACGACACGTGTGGAATTTTACACATTTAATACGTAAATTAAGAATATTTTGATTGTTGGAACTCAAGGTATCCGACTACGTTTGAAAGCTTGATTTTGTAAAAGAGTATAAATGGATAATATTTATAACATGTAGTGTCCATTAGATTAGAAAACGTATATAAAATTGTTTTAAGAATATTATTACAATAAAAATTATTTTAAGTACAATATTTTGACAAAAAATGAACACAGAATGACCAATTTTCAAAACATTTTCCTGCTATGAAAAATGCTTCTATTATAATAATATTTTGTCTGTGTATAGATCAGACCTCTGTACAGAGGCTGAACTAGAATTTTTGAAATATATAACTTAGAATTCTATTTATCCATGTTTTACTACAAGAGGAGAGAAATTTTAAGGAAAAAAACCCTGATAATTATTTAAATTGGTCGTAACTTTAAAAATAATGTGAATTTTTCAAAATCCTAGTTTAGACTCTCTGAAGAAGTATTTTCTTTATATAATCACACACACACACACACACACACAATATATTATTATTATAGAAGCATTTTTTTATAAAAGAAGAACGTCTTGAAAAAGAGTTATTCTAAGTTAATTATTTGCCAAATTACTATATTTAAATAATTTTTTTGTTATAATGTCCTTAAAACAATTTTATACATGTATTCTAATCTAAGTGACACTAAATATCATGAATGTTATCCATTTATGCACTTTTTTAAAATCACGGTTCCGAACGTAGTCGGATACCTTAAAGTATCCGAACACGTTCAAAATTGTCTTTTAATAATATCATTAAAAAAAAAATCTAAACACTCTTTTAAGGATAAATGTTAATATATGTTACTGCATAACCAACAATATTTAAAATAAATTATTTAACTTTTACAAAATTTACAAATTAAATTTAACCTTTAGCCATTTTAAAAAAAAAATTCTTTCCGTGCAGTTAGGGAAAAATGCAATAGACTTGTATCATCAAAATTATTTCTAAAATAAACCACATACATTTATTTAAGGAATGTACTAAAATTATAATGTTTTGTTCAACTATAAAAAATTTAGAGTTGATCAAATGAATATTATAAGAAATGTGACTTATTTATGAGACCTTTATTTTAATAAAAGGGCGTATAAAAAATATTCACATTATAAGAATTATTTTAGAAATATTAGAAATTATTTAGACATTCCCTAGAAAATAATATAGATATCAGGTTCAAAAAGTCTCATAGAAATATAATTATACAATTTTGATTTTTTCAGATTTGCCCTTAATAGATTTTGAACAATTTAGATGCCTACTTCTTTTAGATTGTAGGCCCCTTCCAATTTCTGTAATTTTATTTAATTTATTGTAATTTTGCATTTTTAAACGCAGGAACAAAATAATATATGTTTTATAAATCCGAAAGGTAACTTATTCCATAAAATAAAATTTAAAAAATTGTATTTTGATCGAAAATTGTCATTTTAACGTGTTCGGGTACCTCAAAAACTTTTACGTCTGACAAATATTTAAATAAAATATTCAGAATTTAAGAAATTTACATTTTCCTTGTAGTAATTTGCATATAAAATATTTACTACAGATAGAAACTAAAATAAGAAGGGATAGGAATTTTCGTTACAGCCTAAATTTAATGCAAAGCAGATAATTCAAAAGTGCTCTTCATTAAAATGAAAAAAAAAATTAAAAGAAAAAGAAATCTTTCATAATTGGCTTTGTTTGTGTCGAAAACTTTTTTTAATGAAAAAGAAAGTTAATTAGTTACATTAAAGCGCCAATTTAACTTTAAGATTTAACGAGACTAATTTGAATAAAAAATTTTTATTTCATTTTACTCGTGACGGAACTGCAGCAAAAATGTCTAATCATTTAAGAGCTAAGTAAAATGTGCTCATCAACGCTTAATTTTATGTTATATACCATTAGTCTTGGTAATTTCATAAAAATTATTTATGCCATTAATGTAATGTAGGTTTTTAGCAGCCTACAACATTAGGTAATTATTGAAAAGTATTGGTAGTTCCACCGTCAACATTACCCAAAAGTGTAATTTTTCTTGTTAAAAATCCCCATATGAATATTTTTCATATCATACAGAATACCTTATAAGGGCCGGCTCTAGCAGTTTTGCAGCCCCGGACAAAAATGAAGAATGCCACCCCTCTCTAAAGCATAAAACTATAATTAAAAAAGATAAATTGTTCACACAGATACACACCGAAAACACTTAAGTAATTCTTGCGAATAAAAAGGTAGTATAACAATATTATATATAATTTTAAGTCAAGTACAAAATAATTTGAAATTGCAGACATTATTACCTATTATAATTCCAAACGAGTAAAATGTAAGATAAGGGGTCGTCCATTTTAGCAAGCCAATTTCTTCTAAAAAGAGTCTACTGATTGTAGGGATCACAAACGTTTATTTTTACTTGTAGTACAACACTCAATACTAAAAAAAACATCTCCTGCGACTCTTTATCGCCAAAAACTTTTATTGCCCCTGTCCCCTTTTGGACATTTGACACCGGACATCGTATGGTAGATAGGAATGCCCGTTGTAACCATACTCTGGGATGGGGAGAAAGTTACTAGTGAAAAATATGTAAACGTATCAAATTTCATGATTGAACATGTACTCCTGACTAGAACTCTTAAGGTTTCAACATAAAAGAAAACTGACATTAAGCATACAGAGTACAGAATAAGGAAGTAAGATACGTTGAATGAAATATCAAATTTACACTCAATAATTTTTCAGAAAATATATCAAATTCTTTGCAACAAAAAGAAATATTTTTTCAAATTCGATCCAAGTGCCGCTCTTAGAAATTACCACCTCGGGCAGGGGTCCGGTTTGACCTGCCCTAGAGCCACCCCTGAGCTTATGTTTGAGACTTTAAAATGTTAAAGAAATAAAAGGAATTATAAGTTACACTAGCTGTCAATTTCCTTATAAGTTATTGATATTTAAAATACATAAAGGCCACAAAAACGAAATTGTTATTAATTGCTAACGATGACATTAAAATAAATTTTCCTCGTGGGCAAAATATAAATTATAATTCTGAAATTGGATTTGTGCTGTCTGTAACAGAAAAGAACGGATGATAAAATATTGATTGAGACTTCCGATGCATTAGCCGACATGTTTCAAGCTCTAATTCAAAATATTTGACAAGAAAGACTAACGAAATTTGCTTCGATAAATTGTATTTGTTCACACAAACTTTTTGAACGAGCATCAAGCCTGATTTGGGAGGAGAATACTATATAAAGAAAAAGTAAAAAAAAAAAAAAAATCCGATATTAAACCAACCTTCAGTTCGTCGTTGAGAACAAAGAAATTGAGAACCGAAGGAAAAAATGATTGGATACCTGATGTTCTTTGTTTTTTATTCAAACGAGAAAACGTTGTCTTTCCTTTAAATTCATTCTCTAACATCATCAATTGAAAAAGAGTTGACTTATTTCTTTTATGCTTCTTCTACTTCTGTATCGGTTTCCAATAATCTGCAGAGGCTACAAAAACGTTACGTTATCCGTTATAGTCTCTGCCAACTATAGCATATGTTTCTTATTCTGTGTCTCAAATAAAATCCCTTAGTCATTTTCAGAATTCTTTCACTTTATTTTCTGTTTCAGATTTGCGCACGGCATTAAATGATTTTTCTGTAAAATTTAAACATTCCTCTTTGTGTTTGAGATATCTACTTGCTTTTAAAATCTGAAATTATGCCATCAATTTATTTTATTTCTAGTATATCAAACTTAAAATGGATGTAAATTTTTAACACCCTTTTTTAAGTCAATAATGTTTGGGGAAAGAAGCAGTTGATTTCATTTAGCATATATTGAGAGATTCGGCTTATAAGGTTTTGTTTACTCAAGTAACTGAACATCACATTTTTCTTTCATGATTAAAGTTAAATAATATGCATTAGAAATAGACAATATAGCTTCAAAATTTTTTTATATGTAACATAAACTTTATAAGCAGTAACATTAATTGAAATAATGCAAAGGGATTTGCGTAATGGGAAATAATATTTTAATTTGAAATAATTTATTTTCTTTCCTTGGAGATGGAGATAGAATCTCCTTCAATACAGTATTGATGGAAGATTTTAACAGAATGTTGCATGATTAATATCGAATGTAGTTAATTAATTAGATTCTTTAATGATTGTGCTCAGACATACATACTTTAAGCAAAAATCTAAATGAAATATTTATTCAAATTTCAGATCTCAAAGAATGGATCCATTATCAAGGAATAAATCTCGATACCTTAGACCTGGCAGCACACGCAGTTTATAATCGAGAAAGTCAACTTTCTAACTGCGTGGACTTTGAACCACTTTTCATCGATCTACCTACTGTTCCTCTAATATCTGGATTGACTTGCTCAGTACAGCAGAAGTTGTTACGATTTGCACAACTTACAAGTGTCCAAAAATCCAAAGTCAAAAGAGAGCAACTCTTTGACTCGGCACTACCTAAAATTAGTACCCACAACGTACCTTTTGGCAAAGGCATAACTGTATCTAACATAAATGGGAAGGCTATTGTTCGAGCATCAGCAAGGGCTGAAATAATTCGAAAGGATGTGTTTTCTGCTGTCTTTAATAATTGCCACATCTTAGATCTGCATCTCACGTTCCATGGCCTTGATGTCTTCTATCTGGTAAAAGACAACACCCGTCGAGTTGGAGACGATCTTAACCAACTACAAAGACTTGGAAATTCTGCTGTGAATACAACTGTTCATGAAAGCAAGCAGGAAGAAGTCGATGGTCTTCCACCATCTAGTCAACCTCACCAGGTGGATGTCAGAATCCATTCACACCATGCAATACTCAACATTCGTTATGGAACCTCACCAGAAAAAGAGCGTCAACGTTTGTTGAGACACGCCAAACGGCAAGCTGTTTCAAAAAGATGGTCTCAGGAGAGGGATATCATATCATCAAATCAAAGAGGTCCTTTGAAATGGTCTGAAAGAGAGAAAGAGCAGATTCTTAGTACTGGACAGGCAAGTGGGTACAGAGGTGAGTATTTCCATGATGTTTCTCTGTATCCTGAACTAGCAGATGACCCTTCGAATGTCTTCTTTCACAAAAATAATGATAGACACAGAAAAAGGTGATTCAAAGTAAGCGGGCCTGTTAATCAAATCATTGCCTAAGTGCTACATGATTGTATTATGAATCAATAGAGCATCTGAGATGAAAGAACTGAACTTTTACTTTCTGAATTTTAGTCTTGACGTCAAGACAGTCAAGGTGCCAAGTGTCTGAATGAATCATGATGTTTCATATCTCAGGACAAAGATTTGGAGAATGTAAGCGCATGTTGAAAAAAAACATATTTGATATTCCTAATTTATGTGCTTAAATTATAATTTTGAGTTCATCAACAGAACTTATCAAGATATTAGTATACTTGTATATTTGCCTCATGTCGGGTAGCTTTCTGTTTGGTCATCAAGTAATAAATACATAAATCTAATGGTTCATGCTCTGAAGTGTAAAGTTCGAGTGACTGCTATTTTGAAAAGCATGCTGATTAAAGTACTCTATATAATTAAGTATATAAATATCTTTATCAACTTTAACATAAGCATGTGTACATGGAACTTATATATTGTTTATTTTATGTGATCAAATGAGAGACTTTACTTATAAAGCATCTAAAGATTCAAATCATAATATATGGGTTCACTATAAAATATTTTTAAATTATCTTAATATGCAGTTCATTTAAAAAATGAATTGTACTGTATCAGATTTGGATCTATAAATGTAAGATGTTATAAGTTCATAAATCAGAACTTGACATTCGATTTTATATAGAAATGTTGCAAAGAAGAAGCTCCTTTTTTTGGGAGCTGAAAGGTAATAGAAGAATCATTAATGCTTATTGGTTATATTTTGACAATGGGATACGATCCCTTTGTTAGTTATTATTTTTATTTTGAATTTTCTTCTTTCTTATGTGAGTGATATACTCAGTCTTTCGCATGTGTACTAACATAATTTGAAAGTACTTATGATCTATCTAATATTTCTAGTCTATACATTACATCTATTCGTTACAAAGTACTTTTTTGTAAAATGTGAGTGATATAATGACTGAATGATAATAATCTCATTTTATAATCTATCCATGCTAGTATTTTATAATATTAAATGTGAACTCTACTAATACTTCTTTAATTTTGAAATTCTTTCTTGTGAATGTGTTCTCAACTCGCTGTGTCAGGTACTTTTGGATACAGCAATGTTTGTCCTATCAAATTCAATCTTATAATTTGTTCATAGAAGTACAGTATATCACTAAGTTGCAGAGTTGATATTCGAAAATATGCATAAGTACTATATGTAAAAGACGTATAATCAATTCAATGAAAGGCATTTAAGTACCGATTTTAGTTTGCATGATATTTCCATATCATTAATGTGTATCATATCATTTTCAATCATAACTATACGAATAATGTATATCATATCGATTTCATATGGATTTATAATTTATACGCAGTAGCACATAGTTAAGTGAAAAAGGATTAAAAAATGCCTCATTTTTACAATTATACACTCTTTAGGTAACCCTGTTCATTGAAAAATATGAAGTACTATTCAAATGCTTAATTGTGAATAAAACATTTTGGAGGATGTTTAGATGTCATATTTTGATCAGAGAATCATTTAAGGATGTCTCTATGTTCCATTTGAAAAATTTGTAACTTATTGAGCCTTCAAATTTTTCGAGATATGTAAATAATAAAAAAAAAATAGCAATGATGATAAATGATAATACGAAGTGTTCTTAAAACAGTGATTTTCTTAAAAGAAACATTTTAGCATTAAATTAATTTTAAAATTATCTAAAAAATTAATCAATGAAAATGTTTCGAAAATGACGTCTTTTTTTAATTGATGAATACAGTGAAGCAAAATATTTATAAATAAAATTGATTTTTCTCTTACAGTACATACATATTTAATTATTTTGAAGAAAAATAAACAATTCTGATAATTAAAATTTTATTTAATGATTGTTCCAAGGTAAAATAAGTGTTTAGTCATTCAAGTATACAAATTGCGTAGTGTTATATTTTGAAAAGAAAAGAAAAGGCTTATGTACAGATTTTGTTGAGATTTTTCTTTCGAATTTAGTCTTCATCACTTGTGAATGATTCAAGAGAACTGAATCAACACTCATTGCTCTTTATTTATTGTTTGTGTTTATTTGCCTGCTAAAATTATATGTTTAAGTTTTAAAATGTTTATTGAAACAATTGTGTAATAAAATATTTTATATCACAAATCGTGTTATATTATTTTGCATTTTTTTTTTTTATTGAACTAAGAAACTAAATACACAGTTTGCAGTAAACATATAGTGCACTCAAGAGGAAAATGTCATAAATAAATACGTCACTGTTCGATTAATGAATTTCTACACTTGTGGTGTGTACACTTTTAAAATGGCCTAAATCAGTTGTACTCAAACTTTTTTCCTGCTGGGCCGTATGCATATGTCAGCTATTTCACACGGGCCGCAACTAGAGAATAAATGGGAGAGGGGGGTGGGGGTGGAGAAATGATTTAAGACAAAGATAACATTGGAAATTTAAAACGTGGAAAATTGATCAAAATATTATATAAATCCTGTATTACGTTTTTTAATTATTATCTTTTATATTTTTTATTTTTGTCACTAACACTAAATTAGAAGCATTTATGAAGCACTCCTTCACAATTTCTGAATCAGTAAACGATTTCATATGATTACCAATAATATAACAAACTTCATAGGATGTCTTTGTTACCGCTGTGATATTACCACTGACAAAACACTTTGTTGCTGTTGCGAAGATTATTCAAGAAAGCTTGTTTATCACCTCTTGAAAAAGATCTTCGCAGAAAAGTGTCATTGAATGTTTCCTGTTTGATGGTATTTTTTAAATGCAACACTTTCGTGACAAATCAAATAATTACTGGTCCATGTTTGTTTTTCACTACAAAATAGTCAACCTCCCAATCGTCTTGAAACGACATAATTTCTTTGAGTATTTTTCGCTTGCATGATATGAAAGATAGTTAAAACTGAGTTCCCCCCATAAAATTGTTGCTAATCCACTGTTGTCTTATCACTTACTGTAACCGTTCCAAATAGAAAAAGAATATCAAATCGTACCCCTACGACACCGACAGCAAAAAAAACAAAATTGATATATTTGATTTCTTCACAAAGTATTTCCCACCAAATTTTTAATACAATGTTCATAAATAAGTAAATTTCTCAGAGCAATGGATTTCGATCGGGTCACATAAAAAGGCTCGGTGGACCGCAGGTTGAGTATCGCTGGCTTAAATCAATAAAAAGTTATACTATAAAAGAAAAATATTGTTTGCAGAGAGATAGATGTTTTTTTTTCTCTGTAAAAAATACAAAATTTCGATCGACAGTAAGCAAAATTTTCAAAAAATAAAAATAAAGGTACTGAATAAACTGCTGTGAAATTTACAAGAACTACATTTAGGGGAAAAAAGCTAATTAGGATAGTAAGGCAGCTAAAAAACACATTACATAGCGGGAAAAAAATCAATGTTTTTAACCAGCTTGTCCAATTTAAGGATCCAGTTATAACATCTCCATTTAAGCAATCAAAACGATAAACAAGGATTTCAATTTCTTTATATTTTTTATAGGTTTGATACTTAAATCAAATGAGATTGGATATCATAGAAAATTTCCAAGCTCTCGATATGTTTTGTATACAAGTATTTATTTTGAGTTTTAAGAGCACATTTCACTTTTGTAGAACCTATCAGAAATTTCATTACATAAAGAACAATACTATAGATATAAAACCATAGCAAAAGGATATACTTAAAAATCTCGGAGAAATGATTCATTCTTAATCATCATTTTATTTTGGAATACTTTTTTCTTAATTGTTGCGGGATATATTTTAAAATGAGCTGATTGGGTGGTGTAGTTGGTTAGGTGCTGGACTTATACGCCCAAGTTTGCTGCTTCAACCCCGGTCCAAGTCATTGGATTTTCCTGAGGCAAGAAATTCACAGCTTCCACGTCGTATGATTATACGGCGTGTTAAATATCCTTCGAGTGCATGGTTGGCTAGGGTTCTCGGGAAAAAAATAAAATTCCAGGAGCCATTTCGCATTGTTAGAACACCTGTCCTCTGGGGAGGAAACAATGAGTCAAAATTGCCTTATGGCACTTGGTATTCACCTATATGGTGACACATTAAAACAAGATATTAGCTCCAGGGTCATGTAGTAGATCTACAATGGTAATTAAGAATCCGTAGCTCCATTTGAAAGAAAAAAAATATTTTGAAATGAGATTACAGTACCATCCGAAAATTTTCTTTAATATATGAATCATTTATATATATATATATATATATATATATATATATTTAAGATAAATTCCAAACAAAACCCCAAGAAGATCAAAATTGCCTGTGAATTTTTCAGACATTGTAAATAGTAAAAATTACGAATGGAAAAGAAACGTTTACGAATGGAAGAGAAACACTGAATTTTATTCAGCAGTTCAATGGAGGAAAAATGTTTTAGATTCAGAAATTGGTAAAACATATGTTTTGACGCTTTAATTTTTTAATTTAGTTCCATAAATAAAGAGGGAGAGTTTATGAAATACTCATCCCCAAAGCAAATGAATATAAATTGAATTACTTTGTATAATTTTCTGGGCCAACATATTGAAGTAAAAAGGGTTCAAATATTAATACATTTTTCTTACGGATCACGATTAAATCATTTAATATTTATACAAAAACAAAACCATTTAAATTAATACCTTGGGGAGTAATATTAAAATACATCAAGTTTTTGTAAATACAACACAGGTATAATATTAAAAGAAATTCGTTTCATTCAGTAATTCTTTTCAGTTTTAGTTCTTACATTTGAGAGCAGTTGCCAACTTTACTTTTACTTCACCCATTTATTTCTTTTTTCTCATTCAATCCTAATCATTTGATCTTTCTTCACACTTTATATAATTTTCTTTCTACTTTTCTGGAGATTTCAGATTTACTATCTTTCTATGTACGTATAAGAAACTAGATCTTTTTTTTCCTGCGTGTTTCCGGTCCGTTGCTTTAATGAAGGAAACTCTTCTTTTTTCGATACAACATTCCTGTTTTTACCTCACATCGTAGTAATGGAATTATGGGGACAGTTTTTGTTTCAAATAAAATGAAAAGATTTATTAATTTTTCGATTAACATACTATTAAAAATATAACTAAGTATTATTTAATAAAAATTTTGTGGTTTTTTTTGTCCGTAAAATGGATAGCTACAATTTTAAAACATAAATTTCAAAATTTCAATTATTCATTTAGATGTCACACTGAAATATTTCTTTACTTCGATTTGAGTCTTTATTATCCTATGAAATGTAACAGAACTGATGAACATTTGTAGGAACTAAGCATGGAACACCTCAAGAGGTACGGTGTGTAAGATTAAAGCTTGAGGTAAAAGCTCAAACTGTGATCTTAAGGTATCCAACTACCCTAAAATTGTCAATTTTTCCAAAAATGGACACATTTTCTTAGGATTTTATTTTATAGGTCATCTTATTAGCTTTATAACAATACCAAGTTTATTATTTTCCATTCACTAGAAAAGGGGTGGCCAACCCAAATGACCTCGCGGGCTACTTCGGAAGAACTTTACTATCCCCGCGGGCCGCATACAAAAACATATATCTTTATACTAGATTTGGATCCATTACAAACATTTGTTGGAGAGAAAATTTAAAACAGACAGATATTTTATTATTGTTTTCATTGTTTTCCTGTATACAAACATAGATAGTATAATAATAATAATTCAGTGATTAAATATTGTTTAATTTATTTAATTAGCCCGCGATCACTCGCGCGGGGTGTTCTGTACACCCCAGCAACAAGAAAATCCTCTCAGATTTCTAAAAAGAATGTGCAGAACCACGATTTTTTCTGTAGCTGCACATTTTAGGTCATTGAACCTTCAGGCGTGATGCAATCCCTCTTTAAGGAACGATTGGAATGTAATGACCTTGAAAAGTTTATCTGGAGGGCTGAGAACTCCCGCGAGAAGTTGAGCATTTGTATACAGTCTGCTCTGAAAGTTTGGAAAATGATTAAAATATTATTTTTCTATATATACTTTCTACTATCATTATCTCATTAATTATAAAGTATATTTATTACTGGCATATACGTTTTACTGGTTTATGAAAAAACATAAAATTATGTGTTTTAAAATGAAAATTTTGTATGTTTAGTTTAAATTAATGTGTTAGTCTCATTTGTGTGCAATAAATTAAATAATTTTATTTGTATAATACAAAACACATCTTGTACTTTATAAATATGTATCATAATGACTTAATTTTTATTTTTATAATTAAATACACGTGTTAAAAGTTTGGGGTGTTCTCTACACCCCGCGAGTAACGAAGGTAGCAAAAACAGGCGCGAGTGACCGCGGGTTAGGGAGATATTTATTTCTAATGTCCCTTATGTGGATAGAGAATCCCTAATTCTTCAGCTTCATATAATAACTAGGATAAAGTACACTAGTTTTTGTAAATTTAAAATATCTATTATCCTGAAGTTCATCTCAAAACAGAATAGCAAAGCAACACATCAACATTGGAAATTTGTTCATAAACTTTTTGTACAAAATGGGCCAGGTTTATATAATTTTTTGTAAATTTTTACCAATTTTTTCCTATTTTAGTAATGATAATTTATTTTTCTCTTAATGCTAGCTTATATTTCTTAATATAAAATAAATAAATCTTGAAATCCCAGGCAAATCCCTATATCTATATCCATTAAAAAAAAACTGTCGCAAAATTAGTATATGATGCCTTAAATTAAAAATTCTGCTGATGACATACATCATTTTGTTAAACTATGTAAGAAATTCAAGTCACTCTTACTGCAATAATCCATTCCTTTAAATACAAAAATTACTATTAATTTTAAATTCCAAAAAAATAGTATAGCTGAAGTTCCTAAATATATATTAAACTCATAGTATTCAACAAAAGCATTGGAGCACTAAGCCATGATGTCAAGCTGTCTCTCGATGGGAAGTTTCATATATCTGACTGAATTGGACATGTCAGTACTACACACGTACACAATGACTCATCTAAGAACATGGCTCTGTGCCATTCCATCGCTCGAGTCGAGCTAATTCAGTATCATTTCAATCATCGTTCGTGTTGTGTGATCAATGCCAAACTTCTTTGGATCCCTATGAGTGTATTTCTCTTGTAACTGAACCACGGATAATGGATTTACTCGATATGGAAGGGTTGTCATTATAAGGGTGTCTTACACATACTGTAAATTGGCTGCAAGTCTGGCTTGATGGGTGGTTCCCTTTTGTTTGTGGACGCGTTGATCCTCGTATGGTTATCACTCTAAATGCATTGTTCCCCTTCCCCATAAACCTGCCACATTTCCTTCATTCAACCATCTTTGCCACAGCCGATACACAAATGACATGTTAGGCCAGTAATACTCAGCCTGTGGCCCTCAGACTGCATGTGATTAGCAGGCTTTTTCTGAGTGGCCCAGTCATGGCCTCTATTGCACCAAGAAAATAAATTACTGGAGAACAATATACTAGAAACTTAGCGGGAAATTCTATCAATCAAGCAATTTTATTATCTATTTGTTATTTTATACCAGAATATAAGAGGCTTGGTCATTAATGAAAGAAAATAGAAATCATACCGTTACACTCAGTAAAAAATGCATAAAAATACAGTAAAATCCGTTTTTGTGCGGTAGATAGGGACCGCATAAAAAGAAACCGCACAAAAAATATACGAAAATATCATAAACACTTACATATAACTAACAACTTTGTCGACATACTACATTTTTTTTATGTAGCGAAGAGGGACCGCATAAAAAACAGAAAAATAATTGACATATTTTTAAGTGGAAATTTTTTATGCGGTCCCTCTCCGTCGGATAAAAAAGTAGCACTTAATAAATATGTCAATTATTTCGGAAATTTATGAGAAAGTACTTCCAAACAAAATAAATAATTTACACACTGAAATATTTTAAAAACACTTAATTTCTCATGGAGAACTTACACAAAATGCTCATTTATAATCCACTGCTACTCATCATAATTCAAAGCGCGCATCTTTCTGTAGTGAAAGAGTTTAAAATGGCTTTCCTCACTTGAAGACACAATTTCATTTGATTTATTTTTTAGCACCTAAAGTAAGTGATAAGTTTTTGTGAAGACGGTTGGTTGGTCAATTGCTTGTGAATGTCACGATGACCAGATATGCATATAGGAGCTCTTTTTGGAATTTAAAACTCCTTTCGGAATTGGTATCTTTTTTAAGAAAATGCTTTTCCAATTTGTTTAAAAACTGGATCTTTGCATATATTTTATATGCTCTCAAAGAATCCGGTTCTGCTTGCTCGTCATTACAACCTATCAAATTATTGATAATGTAACTGTCATTGAAAGATTCGTCTTCAATCAAGTGCGTGCTACTAGTGCGTTGAGAGAAAGTACTTGGACGTACATTGTCGAGAGACTGTTTATAACCAATGAACATAGCATCTTGAAGTGTAAGAATGTACATTGATAGAAAACATTGCAGTGGTGCCAAAGCCATTGAAATTCATATATCACATAAAAAAAGACTGCACAAAAATTATACAAAAAGAAAAAAAAAAAAATCGCACAAAACAAATCGCGTAAAAAATGACCGCACAAAAACAGGTTCTGCTGTAAATATGTGTGTGTGTGTTTGATTGAAAAGTTAATATAGTACAAAATTAAAAACCAAAAATAAGTTTTAATACTTTGATTTTTTTTTTTTTTTTTGGTCCAATGTTGCTTTGTCTTATAGTGTGTTTTTCGGTAATCCACATGTTGTGGCCCGCGTGAAATGCCTGCCATGTATATTCAGCTCGGTGTGAAAAAAAGTTAGATACCCATGTATTAGGCGGTTGTTAGCTGAAATTTAACGTATGGGGAAACCTGCCCTTCTGAATCCAATCACTATGCCTTTCGTAAAATCACCTGTTTGCTAGAAACGCTAACATTGGTGGTGTTCTGACATTCTCTGCTACTGCAGGTATCCTGTGAAAAAAAAATTTAAAAAAAAAATGCTGAAATTATTTTTCCGATTGAAATAATGGCTCGGATATAACCCATTCGTTAGTTTCATATCATTACGTCCTACTAAATGCGAAAAGTGGGCTGGAAGCTTAGAGTTTCACATAATTTGTGTTACTCAGTGGGATAAGTCTACCCTGAAATTTATGTAATACTTGACACTCCTTCTAGGTGTGGCGTTTTTAATGTCACAATGTGCATATATATAACACTCTCATACTGAAACAAATATCATGTTCTTACACACCCTTTCGTCTACAGGGTAAATATACTTAATTTTATAGAAATAAAAATTATTTCAGAAATACCATTATGTATTTAACATTTTTCTAAGTATAAACTGATAAAAGAAAGGTTTTATACACAGCAATTTCAACATAAAACTGAAACATAACACACCTCCAAGCTATTCAGAATTAACTTCTAGTTTTTGTATTAGAAAAGACAATCAATGCAGAAAATAAGAATTCTTTCTCAAATCGATAAAAAAAAGTTTTAGTGATGGAAACATTACAAGATAGTGTTCACACTGAGCACAATCACATAACATATAATCCTTAGTTATATATCTTAGTGAACGTTTGCATCCAAGATGTATAATTTTACCTTCTATGTATATCAGTCAATTTTTCGATATGAATTACTTAGATTTTTGATAAGTTTTTCGCTATTGGTTTCGTTTAAAAAAAATTAAGAGGAGTTGGAAACCTCTCTCTCTCTATACTGACAATGTTAAATCGGCTGTTTTCGATCGACTTTTCCTCAAAATCTGTCATATGTACATGTTTGAAATTTTTCATACAATTAAAGTATGCCTTTCTCATTGTACTGAAATGAGCTTTTAGCTAATTTTGAATTTTTTCATAATTTATAAAATGTTTTATCAAACATAGTGAAATTTGTCTCATTTTTCACATAAAAAAATTTGTAAAAAATGAATTTTTGAGTTTTTTTACAGTATATATTAGCCATTATTATGAATATATCATAAAAAAAAATTACATACTTGTGAACGGTAGTTTTTCAGAAAAAGTAAATCGAACATCAAAATTTACATTTTAAGGTAAATTGATTTTAATGTAAACAGTGAGGCTTCTAATCGACTTGGAAATAAAAAAATAAAAAAGCTCAATTTACAATAAAAGATAAATGCTTTGGTTTATATCAGACGTTTAGCTTTTAAGCAAGAACGAAGTACTTCGTTTACATTTTTCGCCATTCAAATGGGCGTGGCCCAGTTTCAATGATTATTTAAAAATAGGTTTTAAGGTATTCTAACTACCCTAGAGGTTGAAGTAAGGTATTCTTAGAGAGGTTAAACTCTATACAATTTGAAAATGTAAAAATCTCAAACTGTCAAAGAAATAAAAATTTATCTTTCCAGCCCCCCTTAAAAATTAATAAATGATTAAACTTTTTTTGCTAAATTCCAAATGTAAAATACTGAAGCAACATGCATGACCAATGGCAAAATTTGTAATTTTATTTACCATACATCTAATTTTGAGAGTAAAAAAACAAGCAAGAAACATTTTCCCAAACAATGCACTCGTTTCAACTCAATTTCTTATTCAAGAAGAAGGAATTGAAAAAAACAACAATTCTCTCCACTGAATTGAAGTAGAGATCTCTCCAGCAGCCAAAAGACTCCAAAATATCAGCATAGTTGCATATTTCAAAGAACTCCTTGATCCGAGACTCAGCATTCTTGTCTATCGGATTTGGCTCGGTCAAATACACTTCTTGAGTACGAAATCTGCCTCGAGCTCTCTCCTTCAAAACTTAACCGACTCGATACGAAAGAAATAAAGCCGCCGCATTTTTCCAGCAAGGAAAAAAGTGGATGCAAAACTCACGGGACATTACGTTAGCTCGGCCATTTTCTATTACTTTGACGGACAGGGGTCATTTTTATGATGCAGCGGTCAGCAAATTTATTCCTGGATCAAAATATTCGGAAACATGGGGGAGAACTAGAAGTTTTTGAGTAACTAAACATTTTTGAGCAGCTGAGGGGTTCCATAGATATAAATTACGAAAAAAGGAAAAAAAGGAAGGGGACTTGTGCAGTAGATTTCTTTTAAGAAGGGGAATAAAATGAATTACATTGTAGAATTGTCTTGCAAAAGGGCTTTATTTCAAGACAGGGTTTATATATTTAATAAATATTTTTTATGTAAAACAAGCGTTTCTCAATCTATGGGGCGTGATAACTATATTAGGGCGCGAGACCATATTGAAAAGTCGAAAACAGAATATTATTTTTTTTAAAAAAATCTATTCATTTACTGTAAGTAAATTAAATACATTCTGACATAATAAAAAGTAAAATGCATATTTACACTGATAAAATACACACTTATAAATGTATCAGTATGTACAATGTATTTTATTATTAATTTAACAATACTAAGTTAAAAACCACTTTAATAAACACGAGGGACCTTATAAGTTTGTATTAAAACTTATCTTGATAATTTGTACGGTTTACAGTTAATCTCTTAATTACCGAATAAAAACTACGCAATTCGCTCCCCAACGCCTCCGTTTTCAATGTAGATGCTTGTATGTGATGTTTTTTTGAGGGGGGGGGTGGGGGGAGAAAAGAAATAAAATTTAGCAAATACTCTGAAATAAGTAAGTTCTACGCAAACACTGACAAGGTCCTTTTATTGCATTCCAAAGTCTTCGGAATAGTTTTATCGACAGAAGTGCACAGAAAAGATCGCACTTTGGAAATACGTATATATACGACCGGGGCAATTATCGTTTTGGATTAGCAAGACGTTTATATACGTCGGTGACACTTAAGAGGTTTAAGTCATATTGTAGCTATACCGTCAAATCATAGTGTTATTGAATTCAATACATTGTTATTGGATGGAAGGGGGTCGCGATGAAAATTATGATTGAATATTGGGTCGCGAATATTGAAAGCTTGAGAAGCACTGATGTAAAAGATTAGTGTATTCAGTTTATCAAATTTTTTGGGAATTATAAAACTTTGATATATAAAAATTCTATAATATATCAAACATTTACAATTTTACGAAACATTTGATGGGCAAGCCAGTTAAAAGTCAAATTAAAAACTGAACATCCTTTAAAAAAATAGTCAACACTTTTAATTACAATTCAATATGCTTATTCATTGTTTTAGAATGAAACTCCTTAAGCGACAAATTAATCAGCGAATGTTGGCTTTTATTGGAAACTTGAACTAAATACATTTCAGAGAATTTCAATTCAGCATCGAACAGATTTGTGTATAAAAATGCTTAAGTCACTGTGATAAAATTCCTTTCAACTATGAATAAGCTGTGAGTTCGAGAAATAGCTAGAATACTCAAGAATTTGGTTCCCTTTTTTATTCAAAAATTTTGATATTAACTTAAAATTCTTCAATTTTCAATTTTAAATGTAGATTATGCAAATTTATGGAAAGCACTTGAATATAATTATCATATTTATGATGAGGGGATACGTTGCCTTTTTAAACCCATGAATTCCTTATATTTTATATCTTCGTCTTTCCTTTATATATGAATAAACTTATATACTATATCTACGTAAAATTTAATAGCTTAAAAATTAAATTATAATAAAATATTCCGATGAATGAATAGTATTTTCCATAAACTTAACTTCTTAAAATTTTAAGAAAATGAAAAAAAAAAAAAAAATTTTAAGAATAATTTTTTTGTATCTAAAATTTTAAATTACTCCTAAGATTTAAAACACATTTTATGTAACATGAGGAGCCGGAAATCTCTTTTCCAAATGAGATTAGTTTTTTAAAAAATTAAGAATGAAACAGACTATAAAAGACGTAGGATTTTTAATTGCGCTTTGAACTATTTTTAACCCGGTGGTTTAACTATTCAAATTTCTTTATTTAAAGTTTATGCATAAGATTAATTTAGTAACTTATTTAACATAAATTTCTTGAATATCGGTCTGAAATTTAAAGGCAAAGTTTGGATGGAAAAGAAGATAATGTAGAATTAAAAAATATCCCAGCTTTCTCATTTATTTATTGTTTTTTAAAAAGTTAAATTGATTCAACACACATATATATATTCAAGCAAACCATCAACCCAAGTTCTCAAATATTCAGCAAACATTAATTAAATTCAACATCCATAGGCAGAATTTTAGAATATGCATAATAAAATTAGGGTTAAAATAAAAAATTAACACACGCTGTTACCTTTTATTTAATATATGCTAAAACAGAAGAACAAGCTATATATTATAATGCACTCTAAACCAGAAAGTGATTACAATTTTCAAAAATTTTTCTAGTACATATAAATCAGTACAATCCAAACCCACATTTGTGATATCAAGGAATTATTACAGAAAAAATCTTGTCCTACCAAAAAGCTACAGGTTGAGAGTGGCCATTTTATAATAATTGTCTACAGTTTTATGTGAATAAGCAGTTGCATTAAAGTTACAGATAGTTTTTTTTGTAATTATATGGGATAAAACGTGATTTAACCGACTTTGAACGTGGGATGATAGTAAGACCTTAAATACTTGATACACGTATAAGCGAAACTGCGTTATTTTTAAAACATTTTCGCGTAGTAATAAATATAAAGTAATAAAACTGGTTTTCCAGACAAAAATCTGAGATTCTATGAGCCAATAACGATTCTCACCTAACTGTGAATTATAGATTGGAATGCGTTGTTGTATTGATCTCGAAAGTTCTTACCAAATGCGAACCATGCTGCTACTCTTTTGCAAATAACCATCTCAAACGCTCGCATGAACTCAAGGAGTGTACGGACATTTGGAAAAAAGTAATACGGCCTATATTAATCCTGTGTTTCGTGTAACATCATGTAGATACACGATTAAAGGGAGGCAAAAAGAACTGCAATATATATATATATATATATATATATATATATATATATATATATATATATATATATATATATATATATATATATATATATATATATATATATATATATATATAAAGTCGGACCTCTGTATTACGAAGACGCTAAATCCCGGAAAAAAGTTAGTTATATGGAAAATTCGCTATATAGAAGTTCATCTTTTAATATACTTTAAAAACCACATAAAACAAATTATAAATTCATAAACACTATATATTAAATTAAAAGAAAAGGAATTATTCACACCTTTTTTTAAAATTAATATATGCTTATTTTATCTATCTGTCCCATCAAAAAAAGAAAGAAAAACTGCAAGGAAAACGAGAAAAAAGAATGTCGAAGAATTCACTGTATTTTCAATATTAAGAAAATAATTTTATACTGAAAGTAATGAATTTTAAGGAAAATTTAGCATACAAGTAATAAGAATATTTAAGCATACAAGAATAATTTAAAGCATAAAAGTAGTATTAAACACATACATTATTTTATAATTAGAACACGGGGACACGGGACAACTACACTGAGGGTGAAACTGGATATCGAAGATGTTTCTAGTGATCAAGGCAATGGGGGTTAAAGGTTGTACTTCTTGGATTAAACGTCCAGAACTCTATTTCTCTCGGCGATTTAGGATCTAAA
>BMAV01019187.1:41975-59127 GCA_019973955.1 Trichonephila inaurata madagascariensis
CATAAGCTACCATAAAGCGGGGGTAGTTTACAGTACTAGTTTGAGGAAAATGAAGAACAATTTCCTTTGTGTTGAGTTGGTCCCTACGGACGGTCCTCCAATATTAATTCTGTAGAATCTTTGTAAGACATAGTTGACAAAGCTATGCGAAATCTAGATCCAGTTGCATCTGATCTCACACTATTATGAAGTTATATTCTTCAAGTGTGGTCTCAGATTTCAGAAGAGACCTATCAGCATCTTACGGAGTTCATGTAAGAAAGAATCAAAATATTGTAACAGGAAAATTTTGGCCCTACGAAGAATTAAAAGGGTAGTCATATTAAAGTGCCTCCCCCCATAATAATTCTCTAATAATGCACTTATTTATTCAAATTTTAGAAAACCGGGAGTCGGAATTGACTTATAATTTTCTATAGAATTAAAAACTTATAACACATATTTTCTAAGGCACGGATGGCATGAAAGTATCCGAAATGTACAATACTTTTACATCCAAATTACTAGAAAAGTATATATCTATCATTAGCCATGAAAGTTTTTCAAAATGGATTATTTTCCCTCCAACCATGTAATCGTCTTCATTATTTAAGGCTCCAAATAATTTTAATAGGCTATTCACATTTAATAATAATGATAAAAAAAAGCTACACATAATTTCTTGATTATTTTGATAATTTGTCTTAACATATAATGATTAAGAAATGTTTAGAGTGTTTTAAAGAGAAAATTCAACTGTAAAGCCTAAAAAAGATTTTTTCTTCCTTCTTTCTTTTAAACTTTTCTAAAAACAATACTTCAAATTTTTAAAAAAAAAAACAATGATTCAATTTGATTACTCGAAAAAATAATATTTCTTTATTTATGTTATGGTAGTTATGCCACATATCTATGTAAATGATGCCCTCACATACTGTTCTTATTAAACTTTGTGAAAACTAAATAAAAATAAGAAATTTTACAACCTTGCATCTTATGCTCTATTAAAAATAAATCACTAAATTATGTATATGCATTTATCGAACTAAAAACTTAACTGCTTCATTTTGCTAAGGAAAGAACGGATTTTAGTAGCAAAAATTTTAAATGAGAAATTTAATTGTTATTTTACTCCGATTAAACTGAAATCAGGTATAGGAATTGCTTGTATAATTTTCAAATATGGAAGTTTTAAGCACAAATAATCATTAATTATACATGCTTAAATTATAACTTATTTACATTCAAAAACTGAATCTGTTTGGATATCCTTTGGACTAAGCTACAATAACCTTGAAAATTGAATGAATAGAGTATGGAAAAAGTGAAATTCATAATACCAATTCCTTCTACCGATTGAGTTCAATAAAAAAGTCATATTTATTGAATTAGACTATTTTGGAATTTTAATTTCAGTGAAAAAGTAAAAGAAATCCTTAATTTAAAGTAAAACAATTTATGTAAGATTTATATATATAATTAATTCTGAATATAAATTGTCGAATTTCAATTTAAATTTGCACATACCTATAAAGACAAATATTCCTCTTCGTAAAATTGTACAACTCATGCAATATCTATCTCTTTTTGTAGACTGTGTTCAAGAACGGTTTTATATACTGGAATTATAGATAAGGCATTTTCTTTCTACTCTTGATTATATTGATAAGCATTTTTTGAAAATGAACATGAGTTTAATAGAAGAAGTAAACAATTGGTTGATGAAAATTTATTTTCAGAACGTGAAAATAAACCAGAGTGAACCTAATATTTTCATTGGACTTACTAGAAAAGGTAAAGTTTTTGAAACAATAAAATTTAATCTATAATGAAAAAAAATATTCTAAAACTTATTACTGCTACAATATAATATTGTTACGTAGATCCGGGTTCGACGATTTTGAGCAAAACAATCACAAAGAAAATAAACAGTTCTTTAAGAGCGATGCGAATTTATTATCAAAAATCCAATCCTTTCAATACAGGATTCAGCGACAATATTCACAGGGTTAATATCCCAAGGTCTTCACACCTTCAACAGTAATCAAACACAATCACCAGTGTTTAAAAATACACGTAGTTAAAGATTATTCACAAGCACAGCCGATCTAATCGCTAGTCAAAACAATCCTCACTACTCGCTGGCTTAATCCGACTGACCGGTTGCGGCTGGCACTCCTATTTATAGGCGCGGCAGAAACTTCCAAAAATATAACCGCTCGTGTCATCGAGCGTGACGTTTATGGGGAGATCCACTACTTTCTACAAGAATCCAGAGGGTTCCGAAGTCGCCAACATGGTCGCCAATGACGTCAAAATGGTCGTCAAAGTCGCCACCAACTTGGTCGCCAAAAATGATGCCAACTTGGCTCAACCGCCAAGTTCTCATTGAATCGCCATTATAACGTAAGGAGTGACATTGCTTGTCAATAGTACAATTTTAACATGAAATAAATATAACGTAGAGTAATATAAATGTATTAAAAGCCCAAATACAAATTATTTACACTATTTACACAAAATTCGTAACAATATATATCCTGGAACTATTTTTACCTTAATGGAAAGTCAGTATCAGGTACTTTTTAGAAAAAAGTTATATATAAGACGTGTTAACCAAGAACTAAACAGGTACATTCTGAAAACACTAAAAATAGACTATGGTAACAATATTTCCCTACTGGGAATACTCTTCACCTGATAAAGGATCCAGTGGGACTACTTGCGTGGAAATAAATCAATCCTTTATAATTACCCCACTCTAACAACTACAAAAATCCTTCTACAATAGCCCATCGTTTTATTTCTGAGCAAGAAATCCCATCCGCACAAAGAATTAGGATTTCATCCATTTCCTATAAAATAGTTCTTCTCTGAAACCATCTGAACACGAGATTGGCGCTGAGCGAAAGCTGAATAAGTAATGTTTATTTGACTTCTCCTTCTTTTATTCCATTTTTCTACTTTTTTTTTTTTTGAGGAGAAGAAATCTGATAGGTTCCTTCTCTTCAGATAGAAGAGTCTTCAGATTGTTACATCAAGAAGATGTGATGGGGCATTAGCAACTATTGTGCGCCAAAAGCACGTTAGAACCGTTAAGTATCCGATTTCGAAAATGAAATTCCCTTACGGGTTCGATTTCAATTTCTAGAGGGAATTTGCGTTTCTTTTTCCCTTTTCTTTTGAACTTTTTCCCCCTATCCTCTCATCATCAGAACTTCCCTATTGTTTGGATGCATCTCGCCTTCTCGAGTTGCAAATTCTTTTGCAAGAAAGCTTCTGAGAGAGCTCTTCCTCCGTTCTGTTCAATATGAAAATAAAGAGAATAAAGTCGGTGAGGATTTTGCAAAATACAG
The DNA here is from genome assembly GCA_019973955.1 of Trichonephila inaurata madagascariensis. Classification (NCBI taxonomy): domain Eukaryota; kingdom Metazoa; phylum Arthropoda; class Arachnida; order Araneae; family Nephilidae; genus Trichonephila; species Trichonephila inaurata. Next base: position 45,311 of record BMAV01019187.1, read on the forward strand.
GAGTATTTTTTTGTTCGATGGATATGAAATATTATTGAAAAAGGACTCCAATATTTTCGGTGTAATATTTTGGTCTTTATATGTCGAGCAGAATAAATTGTTGATATTTGATTTACACAAATAGGCTTCAATACCGATCTAGGTAATGCTATATGTTGACTTTTAAGTTGAACTTTTTTTTTTCTTTGTAACATCGAGAAAAGAAAAAGATGGGAAAAGCGAAAAAAATGGAAATTGAAAGGAATATTTATTCTCGTAGAAAACGCACTTTATTTTTTTTAAAAAAAGTTTGTTTTCTAGTGTCTTTACAAGAGATCTAGAGCAGAAATGGATGAAAATAATATAACTTGATGAATTTTAATGTATTTTTCAACGTACTTGAAAAATAATTTACTAATTGTTTTGTTTCTGACTCACATGAACTAATGTAAAAGATATTTTAAGATTTAACTTAATTGTTATTCAATGCATTTATTGTGAATTAATTAAATTTCCTCTTTGATGATATTCATTATGAAACACTAGAAATAATTTTTATCCAGCAAATAAAAATATTTTCTCTGAATTATAACGTGTAGGAGATTTGACGCTTTTTTCTATTTTAATACACGCGCAAAACATTCTACTAATGATTATAATGATCAACTACATAATACACACACACACATACACTTTTTAACAACATTAAAGTGTAGTTATACAATTTTAAGTATTAGTAGTTCTCAATGATTATATATAAAAGATGTCTGGATCCCATAAAATTATCTATAAACATGATTAAAAATTACTTGAAAATATTTTAACACATTTTAAAATAATTATTCGCTTATTTCTAAATTGCTTTTGAATACAAAGTGGAAAGTTACTTCATGCTTAAAATCATTTTTAAATATTCATTTTGGAAAGCATATTTAAACCATTATTCTTAATATTTTATTTATGCTGCGCGAAACAAATTCAGTTTAAACCTACGAATAACACATTTTTAATAAAATTGTGTTTTATTCGTAGGTTGCCACAATAAATTTTAATAAAGTTATGCTAAAAAAAAATCCCTACTATGATATGCAGTAAAAAAAAAAAAAAATAGTGCCTTTTTCATAATGAAACCACCGATCCTATATGGTACGGAAGGATGAGTTCACCCATCCGTCTATAGTATATTGTATTTAAAATGCTTTCGGTAAAGGGATCACTGAAGTAAAGTAAATAATTTTTACATATTTTTAACAAATAAATCGATATACAACCATTGATAATAATATAAAAATAATAATATTCAATGTCTAACAGGATTATAGTAAAAAAAATGTGCTTACAAATTATAAACTATAAATATATATATATATTTTAATTTTTAAATTGTTTAGCTTTTTTTATGCATACATTTTTAAATGAAAATTGTTATTTTCCTCAACCTGGGAATATAACCATAAAAGTTTTAGTTATATATATATATATATATATATATATATATGTATATATGTAATGTAAACAGAATATACTGTAATTAAATATAACATATTGTGTTATATAAAAACAATACAATAAAATGAAAGTATAATATAAATCAGTAAATTGCATATGAGTAAAAGTAGAACGGTTGCTAAATACAGGAAAAAAACTATGTAGTTAGTAAAATAATATATAGCACATTTTGGGAAAAAATACATATTTTGAAAATAAGTTGTTGATTTGAGTGAAACGAGAAAGAATGAAAATGATGTTGAAACTTTACATGAACTACACTAAGTTCTGACAAAAATGTGTGTGCACGTGTTATTCATTGATGCATGTTATTTATTATTTTATTGCACATTATTGTAACATTATATAGACTGTTTCCTTTGTTATAAGCAAATCTTCACGCCATTTTTAAACATTACCCTACATTTAAATACTTATAAAGTGATATCAACAAAGCTGATATAACCTCATACAAAAGAAAACCGTTTCTTATAAAGTTGTAAAGGTTGTAAATCCAAATGTTTAATTTGAATTTTCATAGGGTAAAGAGTATTTTGAAGTTACTTAACATTTGAATGCATGGTAAGTTTTGCTAAGTATTATCTGTGACCTTTGTATTTTTCTCACTAACACAAGCTTCTTAAAAATTTAAAATATGTAGATTCTTACCGTCCAAAAACTTATATTATATGAACTTTAAAGGTTTAATTTGTAGCACTGACAACTGTTGATCTCATTTAGATTCCAGACTATATTAACAATTTCGGAACCTTCACTTAACGTTTAGGAAACATGAACAGGTACTTCCTGGTGTTCTCAGGTAATTTTCCTGAAATCCTCTCCAAACAGTTGCAGTTAAATAGTAATGTAATTTGCATTTCTCACTGTTCCTTCGAAAGCCGAGGTTTTCACATAGTAAATAATATCATTAAGTATCTTGAGATGTTAATTAAGAGCATCAATGCAAGTGAATGTATGTTTACGTGTCGTACTATTAAACTACCAGAGAGAAATCGGTGATGGATCTCGTAATTTTGAATGAAAGTCAAGTGAAGTGGAAGACACCAAACTGACACCTCCTTTCAAAAATTTTTACACCACACCAACGGGAAGACATTTGAGCATCGACATATTTAACATGCATTGGCCTCTTTTTGCAAGGCGGATATTCAGCGGTGCAAGACTCGAACTTATGACACGCCGGACGCCACGCCACTAGGCTACCTTGCCCACAAGATGTTAATTAAGGGAAATGCGTTTTAGAAAGACGTGTTCATACAGGATGATTGCCTTAAAAAAATTAGGAAGTACAAATTTGTTCATCTTGAGAATTCCTTCTATGTGAAACAAAAAAGTGCGAAATTCGGAAATAATTAAACATTTTATTGAGAATTTATTGTGATTATTAGGAGGGCTATTTTTAAAGTAAGGTCCGTAGGCCCGTATATTTCCCTAGTTCACGCGTGCGCCGCAACGAGTCTCTGCGTCGCAGTCCAGCATTCTTTGCGATTACACATGCACCATTTCCAGCTTTGTAGCAGTCTGTAAGATTCGCAGGAGTCTTTAAAATGTTTAAGGTGATTCAATCGCCCACCGAGTTTGAGGTACGGTTTGCTATCCTTTTTTTGACTGCAAGAAACACGTCGGCTGCAGACATTCATCGCCAGATAACAGAAGTTTATGGCACAGAAGCAACGAGTGACAGCAAAGTTTGAAAATGTGTCAGGAAGTTTAAAGATGGACGAACAAATGTCTATGACGAAGGAAGTTTAGGCCGGCCCTCTGTAATCACTGATGATTTGATGCAAGCAGTTGAAACAAAAATTCGTGAGAACAGGAGATTCACGATAACCACTCTTTCAATGGAATTTCCCGACGTTTCTCGTCGGTGGTGTGCAAAATTGTGACTAAAGACCTCAACTTTAAGAAATTGTGTTTTAGGTGGGTACCCATACTACTCACACCGGAACACAAAGAGAAGAGGTTTGCCATTTCATTGGACTTTTTGATTCGTTACGAGGAAGAAGGGAATGACATGTTAAATCGAATCTCTCTCGTTACTGGAGGTTAAACATGGGTATCTCATATCACCCCGGAATCAAAGCAACAGTCTATGGAATGGTGACACACAACCTCTCCCGTCATGGTCAAAGCCAAACAAACGCTGTCAAAGTGCAAGATTGTGGCAGCAATGTTCTGGGACCGGCGCGGTGGACTTTATGTCACAAGGAACAATGATCAACTCAGTTGCCTACTGCGCAACTCTACAATAGCTCCGAAGAGCTTTGCAAAACCAACGGCGCTGCATGCTGTCAAAAGGTGTTTTGCTCTTCCACGAAAAACGCAAGGCCTCACACTTCTCGAACGACTCGGGAGTTAATGGAATCTTTTGGCTGGGAGATTTTGGATCATGCTCCAGACAGCTCTGACCTTGCTCCGGACGATTTCCACCTTTTCCGGTATCTCAAACACAGTCTAGGTGGGAAGCATTTCAGTGACAACGAAAAAGTGAAAGCGTCCGTGAACTCTTGGCTGTCCAACCAGGCGGCAGACTTCTCTGAAGAGGGCTTTCAAAACTTAATTCTAAGGTATGACAAGTGCATCAATAAACTCGGCAACTATGTAGAAAAATAGGCAAAAGTATGCACAATCCTAAAATAAAGGTTTTTTGAAACAAAACATTGTCGCTATGTTTTTAAAGACAAACGGACCTTACTTAAAAAACAGCCCGCGTATATCCTGAACGAAATAGTTTTGAATTCAAATTGAAATAGCTGTAACTCAAGACTTCCGTAAATTTCCCAAATGTCAGTATTTGAATAAATATTGTATAATAGAATTCTCATCTTGAATTATTTTATGATATTAATTTATATAATCATTTGTTCATTTTTTTAAAAGATTTCGACCGTTATAAGCAATACATAAGCAAAAAAGTTAGTTACGAAGGTATTTTCTTTTTCTGTTTTTATCTTTTTACCCTCCTGAGTTTCCTAGTAAAAACTTCCACAAAATGATTTTTTATAAATTAAAGAGCAAAATAAGAAATAAAGACGAATAAAATAAATTTCTTGCTTGCTGCTCTTATTAATTAATTTATCATTTATTTAAATTTTGAAATATTTATAAAACGTAGTAAAACTTAATCCCCTTGTAAGTTCATTCAATCCAAAAACAATTTGACATTTGAGAAAAACATTTATTTGTGTATGAAATGTTGTTGCTTATGTCACCTGCTTGTCAGAGCCAGATCGAGTTTCATGAAATTCATCAAGGCAAAGAGTTAGATTGTATTCCTGTCGTTATCCGTAACTTCGAGCTCCCTGCAGGTGACAGTATGGTTTAGCTCATTTCCACTCCCTATTTTAAAGAAGAGCACCCAGGGGGTGGTCAACGGCGTTCCCCTTCTACCAACCTAACTAGAGAACTTGTGGTTTGATGGCTATTTAAAATACCTCCATATCGCGAAGGCACTATAGATTTACAAACATCCATGCCTTCTCCGGGATTCGAACCCGGAACCTACGGTACAGCAGTCCGCGTCTTTAAGCACGATACCGGAATGAGCAGTGTGCATGAAGAAGATACATACATATATATGTATAAGACAATGAGATATTGTATTAATTGATTGTTTAACATCGCCACATTTTGAAACAACAGGATGATTATTTCTTGACGGGATCTCGCAAATTTAAGACAGGCACCGATTGGCAAGAAAGACACCTGAGCTAGCATTCCTCTTTTTAAACTTCCACACTTCGTCAACTTTCATAACCCCGCCCCTTCCACTGCGTTCGTTAGGCCGTAGTTTCTTCTTGTTTTTCTTTGTATTTTTTTCCTCTTTTTTCTACTTTAGTATCAAAGAAGAAACTAAAGGTTCTTAGCTGGTTCTGGGACATAAAAAATATAGCCATGCAAGACTTTGAGCCTGAAAAGATTTAAACTTGCAGAAATTGTAGAATCGCGATGCAAATTATAAAACTACTTTAGTTTTAAAATGACAGTTTGCATTTTTTTAGATGAATTCCTCGAAAACTACAAAACAAAAGCCAAAACTAATGCTACCAAACAAAAATTGATGTACATAGTATGAATTACCTTAGTGTATAAGTGCATGTAGGCTACGCATTTAAATAAAAATTCTTTGAAAACATCTCAGACATTTCCCGCTTCCTGCCGGTCTTCCGTTATTACTTTTTAGTTACGAGTTTACTTTTTTTAAGAACATCCGTGAAATTCAAAAGCAGTCAAAATGAGTAGCTACCAATGTTTGGATAGAAGAATGGTCAAACCATTGGCTGATTTAAGATAAGGGAGTCTTGAGTGTATTGCTAGTGACTTGAGATTTAACAAACATCGGTTTATTTAACGTACGTAGACAGAAAGACTTATGGTCAAGGTTATCTAAGAAACATAACGTTTGAATAAAACTCTTATTTTTCCTTTGGAATGAGGCGTAATATTGCAGCTCATCAGTGGTCTCCGTAGGATTCCAGGTCTTAAGGATTTTTTCTTACAGAATGCTCTATGTAAAAAAAGAAGTATGTTTTTTGTTTTATATCCCTCTTTTTTATTACTGTGCACAGAAAAAGATTTTTTTAACATGATTTAGAGTCAGTGTCAGACCTTTTTTTATTCTCTTTAAGGTCACCTTTATACTAGTCAACTTGTGCCCACCTAACAGAAGGTGTAGACAGTCGGAAGCTAGTTTAAACAGAAATTGCCTGGGTCTCTTCACACGTGGTCAACTGGCAGTTCCAGCTGTAATACTCCCTCAAGCGCTTGAATCTCCCCCGCCCTAACTGACTAATTTAAAAGGATGTTGTGGAAGCTACCTTCTTCACACTTGGTCGTTGAAAATGTTGAAAATGTTTTACTGCTTCTTCATTTTACTGATGAGTATGGCACTCCCTTATCCCCCTACAGTATTTTCTTTTCAGTCAACCATGTTTTTAAGTGTGAAATGAGTTTTCTTCCTTCCTTACGCAAGAGGTGTGGTGATAAGAAATGCGTTGACTGGAACAAAGTTGCCTCATGTGGCACCGGCTTGAAGTCAAGACATCGTAGCTGCTAATTATCAGCGTTACTTCATTTAAGTAGAATGATATGGTTGTTATAGGTGTTCAACTTCCAAGAGACCAATATGGCCACAGATCTGGGCGGGCTTCAAGAAGGACAGGCATCCATGCTACCATGATCTTGGCAGATCTGTAACAACTGTACCAGTGAGATTTCGGAATACATTTTAGATCCTTTTTAAAAGTATTTGATTTTATTCTCATGGATGATAACTTTCTTCCACATAAGACTTATTTAGCAGATAATTGTTGCAAAATAAGGATACTCGCTGTGTGGATTGGCCAACCAGTTCTTCAGATTTTAATAATATTCCCTACTTAATTTCTTTTGTTTTGTTTCAGAAGTTCATCTGTATCTTAAACTTTCTCGTTCCTGGAGAGCTGTAAACACAATAATGTTCGTGTGCACAACAAATGTATGCTATATCTTAACTATGTTAAATTATGCATATATCTAACTACATTACAAAATGTCATTCCTTTTTAAAATAATCAACCAAAAATGAAAAGTCTCTCAATTTTCAGTAGCTCCACAAAAATCATGTGTAGATAATTCCGAAAGTATTTTTAAAAAATAACGTGTCTGTGGAAGAAAAATATTTAGGAATTGTAAAACACTAGTAAATTTTTATTTAAAGTCATTTAATGTAGTTTAAGGACAATGATGCATTTTTTTACTATCAATTTATACGTTATTAAGCCTTATATTTTCAGTATTATAATATAATAAATATTTTATATCTTAGGAAATATATCGTAAATGTAGTAGAACTTTCTAATAACATCATTGTTTTTAAATAAAAAAAAATAACTGAGTGTGTGGGGGATTGCACATTAAATTTTTGAAATCCCTTTTTCATAGTTATATTGGGTCTGAAAACTGAATCACAAACTATTTTATCAAAACATTATAGTAACTCACACTAATCCTCTAAAACCTATTTTATTATAAATAAATGAAGCTATACACTAAAATATAAAGGAATTCTTTTCTATAAATGTGCATTGCTAAAAAAGAGAGTTAACATGTTCAACAGAGTTATAATCTACAAGTAAGTACAACTATTTCAAACAGTAAAATGCTAACATTTTGTGCTTGTTACTATTGAAACATTTTTCTCAAAAGACATTTTAATCAGATAAAGAGAATTAGATTTTTCTTACGACTTTAAATTAATATTAATACATTCATATGTATATTATACTCCATAATTAGTTTGAAGTAAATCTTAAATAAAACCTATTTTTTCACTTCGTTAGTACAATTTTCTCAGTATTAATTTAAAATTCTTTTAAAAAAGGCTTTTTAATGAGGTATGTCTGTTTTCCTAATTATTCAATTATTTCGATTCATTTTTCTTCTCTAAATATTAAGAAAAGAAATGTAAGTACATAAAAAGTCATTTCGGAGGAATTCTTCCAATGAAAATAGAATATTACATTTATTAATTCCCTCCTGTGTAAAAAATACAAATTAGTTTAATCTTACACAAAAACCTACAACGTCTTAGATAATTCTTTAATTATATCTCGTAATTTATTGCATTTGAAAAGATGATATCTCAAAAAATGGGCGATTTCATAATTGCAAATTTTTTGAAAAAATAAGTTCTTCTTTATCATTAACTAAATGAATGATTCAAAAACTCAATTAGTTTTCTAAAATCTTTTTACTTAATAATCAAATAAAGAATTAAAATCATACATTTATTTTTAATGCTAAAAAGTTTCCGATGCTGCAATTACTCAGAAAATTTTCCGATTAAGAATAAATATACAATTACAAAAATGTTGTTTTTTAAATAAAATAATTTGTCATTGACTTTTTTATATTTAAAGAGAAAGAACAATTGATTAAAATTAAGATTAATTACAAAAAAATTGAAAAGAAGAATCGGGTTGCTTAATACTAACTTTTCACAAATAATTCAAAAGTACTGTCAATACGGAGAATGATTGCTAATTATATTCATGCAATTTTAACCTTATTTATACTCATGCACTTTAACTTTTAACAGTTTATCTCATTTTGCCTTTGTACTTTTACATTGCAGAACTTTTAAATAATATTTTTCCTTATCTGTAAACCTTTACTTTCATTTTTAAGTTTGACGTTAGAAAATTCAAAATAAATAAATTAATTAACTAAAAATAAAAAAAAAATTCCAAATGTTTAAATAAAACGAAAAAATGGCTTTGGTTTTAAATAATATTACTAAGGTATTGAAAGCATATATTTGAGAAATTGCAGTATATTTTCAATTATTTTATTTAATGCATAGAAGCTGCTTTTAATTAAGTCATTTTATATATAACACAATCTTCTCAATTTAACATAGAAAAAATACATCTCTATATTTTTAAAGATGCAAAATATTCCATGATTTCATATTTTCATTTAATTTCAAATAGTTTTGTTTTTTCAGTTTTCCTTGAAATACATATTTGGGGAACAATACTACATTTACAACAACATTTTTATTTATATCTACAAGACATTCACATTAAAATCTTAAAAAGATCCATTCACTTATCAGCAGTATTTTCATTAGACGAGAACGGAGCACTTCAAGAAAGTCTAGTAATACAAAACCTTAACTTTTGATGTTTTCAATTTCGTAAACAACTGTTCTCGGAAAATTAGTTTTGAGTCAATTGTGAATAAAAATCATTTTACGTCTATTTCATCATAATGATTATCCTTATATAATAATATTATCAATAAGTACTTTCAGTAAAAAAATATCAAAATTTCCTTACTCTATAATTTTCATAAATGATAGTATTTGATGAATTTATCATGATAAACAACATTAAAAGTAATAAAGCAATGCATGTGTGTTTGCTTATGTATATATGTTTACGTTACTGTTTGTGTCAAAGTATGTGTATGTATGAATACGTGTGTTTGCCTTAAAGAAAGAGAGAAAGGGGGAGAGGGGAGTGAGTGAGAAAGAAAGAGATCTAATAAAATCATACCACATAAGTTTGATGAAAGTGTTCTCTAAACAACACTGTTTTGATACACTTTGTCAATATACCAACATTATAAGAATTCTCCATTTTAATATTTGACGTAATCAATGTGATAAAAAACAACTATCGCTCGAAAGTAATATATTTTCCTTATAAATAAACATCATCTCATTTATATTCCATTATAAAGATAGAATTCTTCCAATAGCATTATGCAGAAGTAAACATTTATCATTGCATTAACTTATCAGCATTTTCTTTTAAGTAATACAAATAACTAAAATGGTGCAAAAAATTATATTATTTACTTCAGATGGTGTATTTTCCAAGAAAATCAAAGATATCACGCATATCTGATTTTAAAGTTCTTCCTTTTTCTCATAAATTCCATTATCATGATTATCATGCTTTAAACTCCCTTTATGAAAGTTTTATTATTACATTATAAGATTAACATTTCCTTTGAAAAATGAAAACATCGGTACACACTTATGCTAAAACTAATGTATTTATATCAAGAGATAGTTTCTTTTGAAAATAAAAACATTCCGCATTCTAATAGCCTTTGCGCACAGTTTCTACCCAGAGCATTTCATCTCAAGAAATAGTAAAAATTGCATTGCATTAAGCTAACTAAAAGGAATTTTCTCGAGTCCATTCATCTAAACAGCGATAAAACCGTAAAAGCCAAGAAACAGCCCCTGACCCATCCTCTTTTATGCCTTTTAACATACAACCAAAGATACCATCAATTCCCAATTACAGCAGAAATGAAAATCCACTATTTTTGCCGTTAATTTTAAGCACTCTTACTGGAGTGCAACTCAATATACCTCTTGAGCTGAATCCCCCGAGTATTTCTGGCATACGCTCGAAATGTTGCAATAGTCTTTAACATGCAAATGAAGCCATTTAAAGCAGTCCTTGCTGGAAACTCATTTGAAACCATCTAGGAACTTTCGAAGCTACAAAGCATTACCTCACCAGATAAAGCTGGCACAGGAAGTTTTCGATTGAGCAAGCTTAGCACGTATTCGGGTAAATTATTTTTATGGGGGTTCCTCATCCAATTCTTGACTTTTAAATGAAACCAAGACCGTCGATGTTGAAATCGCTTAAAGAATAGTAATGGGTATGACGCGCGCACATGCGTTGTTAAGTTTTCTTTCAAAATGTGAATGTGCATTAAGTCTTTTAGTTAACGCTTGCTATTTGAATACGGTTCTTAAGGCAACAAAGAGCAGTTGTTTTCTTAATGGCGCCTGCGAAACAAAGAAATTCGATGCAGATGAAAAAGGCAAATAGATGGAGGTCTTTATGGAAAGTTTTACATAAACATCAGTTTCGTTTCTCGAAGATCTTTCGTAGAATACGGAATATGTGATATTGTATTTTATGAATTATTAAGTTTCGGTCGTATATTATTCAGAATTATTTGAATTTGAAAACAAATCAAGGTAAAAAAAAACTTTGATTTGTTTTATGCTTTTCAGTACGAATTAACAAATGGCTTAAATAATTTAAAATGTATTGTTCCGTAAAAATAATTTTAGAAAAAAATATTTATGATAGCACGTTATAAAACGTTTGGAAATTCAATCAAATATTTATTGAAGCTACTTTAAATAATAAATAAAACATTTTGTTTTTATTCGGTCTCAGTGATTATTGTAATTCTATTACATTAGCATCATAATGCCTTTTTTATTCCAGCAGTGGCCATTTTTCGCTCAATTATCAAAGAAATCATTGAATAAAATGCAAAAAAAAATTATTTCTTTTAAGTTACTTAGTACAAAAATTGATTAATGCCTTTAATCCAGACATTATTTTTTTTATCAATGCCAGCATTGAATTGTATATTTGAAAAATCATCCCACGTTGTAAAGCGTTAGGTTATTATTATTTGTATTGTTATTTCAATTAATAAAAAAAAACGTCTTTGGTGCATAATTTATTTTCTTATTCCTTATTCATTCGATATGACGAATTTCCTGTTTACTCTCGAGAATCCACTTGTATAAGTGTATATGTGGTGTTTCAGAGAAGGGAGTGAGTAATGTAATTCTTTTAAAATTAGCTTAATCAGTTTTCTTAGACATCATATTCAAAATTAAATGAATGCCATTATTTGCTAATACTTCTAAAACATGAACAACTACATGAGACATTACAATAGTGAATTTTATTTCTCATTAAAAAATGGGATTGATTTTCAATGTACTATACGACTAACGTTTTTTTTTTTTTTTTACTTTTTTGCTGTTACATATCCTCTCGGATATTTTAAGTAATTTTTCAAACTGCTTTTGCCACAAATTGTTTGTGATAAATCATAAATTACGAAATATTGTTTTGCTTTCACTTGCTAAGTTGCTTCACCTATTAACACCCTCATACCACTACACGAAAATAATTGGTAATGAACAACTTCATAACTTAATGATTCACTCAAAACAACTCAAATGACGAAGATTGTGTCAGATAAGGAATTTCCCTCGCTTCAACACGTTTTGAAAAGACTTTTAAATTCAATTAAAGTAAACGCACTGCATTTCTTATTATTTTTCATAATGCTGGAATCTATACTTGAATCTTCAGCATATTTTGACTTAATGATTAGCACTTCAGTAAATCACGTATATAGCCTCTGAACTATCACTGTCATTCTTACTGTGTTTAAATATAATATCTATTATATATAAAAAAGCCTACTGTTATCAAGCTTTACTGAAAAATTTTGATTAATTTTTTTGACGTTTATAGTTAAGCATAATAATTATTGTATTTAAGTTTTAAAATTCGGTATTATGTACTTTTCATGATAAGAAATTTATCACTGTAATAAATATATAGCAATTCAAAAGGTTTCACCTTATTTGAATTCTTTAGCAAAAGCCATATTTTATCAAACCCATACCATACCCAACCTCTCTTTCAATAATTTACATCATGTACTGTATGAAGGAATAGTTCAAAAATATATTAACATGTATTTCACGATTACTTTCTATATCGATGGATTGTTAAATGTTAATTTATATTTATTTCCTGCATATATCATTAAATCTATGCATGTTTCATTTAAATGGTTTATTCAACCTTTTGGTCCATCTATACTCTTAAGGACTAACTCAGAAATGCATGTATAAGACAAATAAGAATAAATAGTAGCTTAGAAATTATATAAATTATTATTGTTATTTTCTGAATCTCATGTTTTTGTCGAATAAAGCGTAACTTATTTCTATTATCTTTCATATTAGTTTTTATATAGTTTTGTAAGCCTAAGAAGACTATTAAACAAAACCTAGACTTTAGGGTAGGATTTTTTTATCTCAAAGACTTAAGCAGAATCTAGACTTAAGAGTAGGATTTTATTTTTTAATTTCTAAAACCACATATTTTTTATAAAGCTTAATATAACTCTTACGTTCAAATCCGGATAAGAAAAAAACAATCTCACTGAAGACTTGTAACCATAACCCCACGATTGAATTTCCTGCTCTTAGAACAAGAGCTTACCTATTCCTAGTTGTTTTTTGTTCTTGTTTTTTTCCCACTCGCTTTTCTCCCAAAAACAAGCAAATAGAAAAACCACACAGAAACCTGAGTAGTAAATGAAGCTCTCAGAATTGCTGGGAACGGGACTTCAGTACATCTTTTGCTTCCGTAACTACACTTCTAAACTAACTCTATATCTTTTTCCCCTGTGTAATCTCCAGGTTCCAGACAGCATAAGAGAGAAAGAAATAATAAAGAAACGAGAAAGAAGGCGGGGAAGAAAAGCATTGGTCGTAAGCCTCATGCTTGGCCAGTCTCTACTAACTCGCCAAACACTTCTCGCGCATAATCGCTCCTTGGCGTGATATATCCATGCGTGTCATAAAACTGCGCCATGACATCATATTCTAGGCCAAGCACCAGCGTTATATGATGAATGTGGCTCAAAACGATATTTTTCCGGGTACAAAGTAGTCCCCGGAGGAGTGGATTGAAGGGGGTGCAAGCGCAAATAAAACAAAGCGAGATAAAAGAATTGGGCACTAATACTACTGCTCGGATATTGTTGCCACTTCTGAAGTTATCAGAGATATTGGACGAGATGAGTCAATATTAGAGTTGGAAATCTATCTCAAAATAGGACTGGAAGCGAAGTCTGTTATGAGCGAAGAGGAAAGTAGGTGATTCGCCAAATTGCGTTCCTCTCGTAATAGGTTGTTTTCGGAGGGGGGTGCTTTGATCATAAAGCACAGATTTTTCTCTACAGATGTGCCTATTGTGAAGGCTAAG
>BMAV01019187.1:59227-85054 GCA_019973955.1 Trichonephila inaurata madagascariensis
TTTCAGAGAATTCTATAGTTATAAGCATTCTGGATAAAGCATATCTGTGCTTAATAAATACTTTTGTTGCTCATAAATGGCTCAAAAACTTCGAGAGCTTTCACGTATTTGAAGTAACCTTCACGGCTTGATATGTTTGAGTTATCTACTCTATAGAAACAATTATAAGAAAAGAAGAAAAAAAAGAGAAAATACAATCTTTCAGGTTATTACATAATTTTAATTAATTAAGTGTTGTTTATATTAGTTTATTAAGTATTCAATTTATGAAATAATTTTCGAGTTGGACATTAAAGATTTAGGTATGTGAAAATATTTCTGTCGCGAACTAGGACTCATAGACGTTTGTTAAAGATACAGACATGACAGAATAAAATTTATTTCATTTTTCTTTTGAATGAAAAATTTTAAGGAATAATAATACACAGAAAAAATCATATTCATGTATTAGGAAATAATCACATGTTCCCTTTACGACTCTTAATGAAATATATAAACTATAGCAATAAATGAGATCTCTACAGTTGTAATAAATTGTAAAGGCTTCTTCGCACGCATAGCATATTTTAAAGTAGCCCCAGAGGTTAATTTAAAAAAAAAACACGCACACACTCGCGAACTCACTACAGTTTGTATGGAACGCAATCTTCGGGATAATTAGATAATATTAAGTCGAATCAAACAGAGAGTTCATAAAGAAACTGATCTTTGATTTTTTTATTGCATCATCATTGAATTCAGTTAATAAAAATCTTTAATACCTTTTTGTATTAGAAGCATTTGTAAAATGCTGAAAAACAATTGAGCTATTGAATTTCTACTTCATGTTATGTATATATAAATTATTCTTTGTAATTCAAAAATTAATTTTTTTATTAAATTTATGATTGTATTTAAATTTTAATGTAAACAATTGGAATTGCGCGTGTGTCTGGAGAGGTATTAATAAGTTATTAATTGAGAAGAATTTGTGTTTTACATGTGCAACGGAACACTATAACTAAAAAAAAATACCCTGCTTACCTTTTCAGGTGTGAAGTTTATGAAAAATTCCCGCTTAAACTATTTTACTACTACTACTACAAACAAAAAAAATGACTAAACTGGATCGTTATGACAGTCAAACCAAATGAAAATTGTATAGAACCTATTAAACAAAAAGATCCACAAGAAAATCTTTCTGTAAAAAGTGAAGGAAATCAAATTAAAAAGATAATTTAAAAAATACCAATTTCTCTAACATAAAAATATGCTAAGAAAATGAAGAAAACATATCTTAAGCGACGGAAAAATCTAAAATGAAAGAAAAAAAATGTTTTGCTAATGATAAATATTTACTATTAGTACAAGGATATAAATATTTTTGAAACAAAACTTTTTTTTCCCGAAAATTAGGTAATTTTCATTTTAGTGTTTTCATATAGGTAATTAATGTATACCATATATTGCCCTATGGCTGTATCTAACATATTTAAACATATTTTTTCTAAAAGGTATTCAAAGAGAAATGAAAAAGTTTCAATTTATGCATTTAAAAAAAGTGTAAAAGGCTAGAACACAATAAACGTATATTTAAAAAAAAAAAGTGTATTGTACATCTCACAATTTTTTAAGAACTAACTTATAGAAAAATTTTCTTTAGTGACTTTTTAATTATATCTACTTTTATTTTTGATTTGGCCGTGGTAGCTGAGTGGTATAGGTATCGGACCGGGGCTTACCTTGTCACGAGTTCGAGCCCAGTGCCACTAAAGACCCGCCGTGTAGGGCAGCGATGCACGTTAAATATGTCTAGAGCTGAAACGTCCTCCCGTTGGTGTGGTGTGGTAGTTAGGAGAGGGGGGTGCCAGCTCAGGTGTCGTCCACGTCACTTGACCATGGTTCAAAATTACGAGGTCCGTCGCCAAAAGCCCTCGTGTAGCTGAACAGTGCGACGTTAATATTCAATCAACCAATCATTTATATTTGATTTTCTACCAATGAGTTTCATATAAATATATATTATCTCAAATACGGAATAATTGATTAAAAGTATAGATGTGTCTTAGTGTATAAAAAATTAAAACTTTTTCCACTAAGAAATAATTCGTAACTTTTGTGTCTCTTATAATTCATGAATTTTTCCCACATTAACATAAAAACGCTATTTGAATTGATTAGGAGTTGAAATGAGTCACTCATTTAATGCTCTCTTGGATAATCTTAAGATCTTATTTTGAATGAAAGCTGAAGACCAAGCAAAAATATATAATGATGAATATTTCATAGTTTCGAAAATATATGATTCAAAAAATGCTATTATTTAAGTCAATATAATTCTTTCAAAATTCAACAAGACAGAAAAAATTTAAATGCTATGAAATAATTATAAGAGTCAGTCAAATTTTTTTAAAAAAATTATTTTGATGACATAAAGTAACGTGCATGATAAGAAATTCCATTATACTTCTTGAAAAAAAAATTTGTTTAGTTATATTTAAAGAATTAATGATGCATAGAACCCTGTTAAAATTGAAGTGCTGCAGTCTTACATAGTTTTCATATTTTGTTCATGATAAATTACCATTCACGATGCTATTTTTTGCAAAAATTACGATAACGAATATGTGATATGAATACAGAAAAAGAATGACTAGTAAAAAAGATCTTTGATAAAAAACGAAATAGTTATTATTTAATATATATGCATACATTTATTTTTAAAAATGTTTCAGAGCATAATAATTTTTTATTTAAATAAATGTATTGGTAAAACTTTATTACAAAAGAAAGTTTGATCATAAATAATATATTTATCACAATTTCTCCAAGGGGCATATAACATACAATACATTGCAGTAATTTTATAAACCTTAGTAGCAACATTATAATAAACTCATTTCAATAATTTCATACAGCTTGCATCATATTAAGTATAAAAGCAATTATGTAAAAATATTTTTAATAGTATTTTATACTAAATTGTTTCTTAATAATGTAATCAAAAATTATATTTCAAACATATTTTATGTTCAGATTGCATTTGAATGAGAACAAAATCCCACGGTAAATTAAAACTTTATTTTAAATAATTAAAGCATCTGCTAAATTTACATAAAAATATATATAACATTAGGATATGCTAAGAAAGAACTACTTGAATTATAATATTTTTTGTGTATAGTTAAAATGTATTATTCATTATAAATACTTTGCTTTGTGTGGTGGAATAATGCTGAATATGGTGATTTTATAATTGGGTACAAGGGTTGTACTAAATTCCATTATTGTACTGAATCTGAATATACGAAACATGAGATTTCCAATTTTATTTTTATTTTTATCCTTCTATTGCAAGCTTGAAAGGTTTGACAATATAAAACTAATGAATACTAAAATTATATTGTTAATTATGTTGACAGATATTAAATATACACACATTCTTACTTTCAGTAACACGTCATAAAATTTTAGTTCATTTATCTAAAAGCTTTTGACGCAGTAACATGTTTTGAAACAAACTGTGAGAATTCCTTGAGTTGACTACATTCATTGCAGCCATAAAGAATTATACAATGTTTTTTAATACGTTAAAGGTTTATAAAAGATTATAAGCCTTTAAGATACAACCTCTGACAATAAATTTCAGTGAATGTAGTTAGAATGGCTGATCTGCTAACACTGACGAAACAAAGCGGCATGTGTTGGCCATCTGCCCCCATTGTTCATTTGAGCATCGTTTCTGTTCCGTGTAAGCCTTGTTTTACAAAGTGCTTGTTTAGTGCGTTGGTTTTTAAATGAGAACAGGCACGCGCAAAAAGTTCATGGTTTTTGGTTAACGACAATGTTTGTCCTCATACAGCCAATATCGTCAAACAAATCCTGGCATATTGAACATCCACCATACTCGCTAGATCTCAATCCTCTAGACATCTTCCTATTCCCACGACTCAAACTCGCTTTGAAAGGAAAGAGTTTGGCAATATTACTGACATCCAAAGAAACGGGATGATGCTTTGGAACTCTATCCCTAAAGTAGACTTCTTGCAAAATTTCCAGGACATTTATAGCAGATCTCAGCGGTTCATAGTTATGGGGAGTGACTATTTCGAAGGACAGTAAGGTAACTTTCGTTAATATATTATCTACGTTAATGATACAGGACAAGTCACCGAACTTTATTGCCAGAGGTTGTATTAGAAATTTAAGCTTGTATTACAATGCTAATTTCTACAATTTTCAAGATGGAGGTGTAATAGAAATACATTATAAATGTTTAAAATTTGATTAATAATACAATAGAAATTGTTTGAGAAAAATTCTGGTATTTATATAGTTATTGTATAGTTTTTTGTACAATAAAATACTCATGTTATATGCTCAAATGAGGAGTGTTTATTTTTTTGGATTGTTAGGATATTTTTACTTATTATACTATTTTTTACTTATTTTATAAAAAAAAATATGTTTCTGAATAAAAATATGCCTACTTTTAAATCAGTTTTAAAAGCTAGAATAAAATGAAAAATGCATTGAAAAGAGAGGCAATAAACCATGTCCCTTGTTACTTAATAAGGATTATAGAAAAAAAAAAGCTTCCTTTAACCAGTATTTCTGTTTAGGAAAATTCCCTTAATGAATTCAACGCTGCAAAACCACCCCTTTCTGTAAAGTTAAAACACAACATAGTTTCACTTAAAGTTTGTTTATTTTATTTATTATCGCACTTTTCCATTATTTCCTGTTTTCTAAATCTTAATATTAGAGTATCCCATTTCCTATCTGCTTCTTTATCCCAAAATGTTGAAAATAATGCTCTTAGCACCCTCCAGTAGAAAATTTATGAAAACAAAAATAAATTACTGGGATGCGCTGAAATTTCAATAAACCTGTTGCTGGGCAGACGCTACAATAATATATAAGTAGAATATTGAGAACAAATAATTGCGTCGCTAACGCTGTACGAATACACTTTAAAGACGAGATATCTCTTGGGTTGAAGCATTAAAATATGAAAACTGCAAATATTTTTGAAACATTAGCAAATATTGTTGAGATGGTAAGCAATATTTTTACTCAGTTTAAAAGCTTATTTCTCAATTTTGTGAGATATATTTCCTTTTATAGCTTAAATTCAAATATAAATTTCGAAAAATATTTAAAAAATTAGAAAACTAAAATATCGATATTTCTGTCATCTCTTATACATTCCGAGCCAATCTACATATTTTTATTTTATTGAGCAGATTACATTAATGTATACAGGGATGTCTGAAGACTTTTTGAGGCCCTGGGCTCAGATAAGTTTTTGAGGCTCTGGGCCCCCATGTAAAAGTGATCTACCTACCTGAGATCTTTAAACGTAGACATTATATAGCATGCATTGCCAAATACTCGTTCAAAAGGTAATTTAAAACAAATAAATGTGCACGACTCATAATCTCAAAAACCTAGGCACAAACTTGCTCGACAGTTGGCCGCTTTTCGACTGAATGAGTTGAATAATTGTTTATGGTATTAAGCCTAGATCTAGACATGTGTGAACAACGGACATCACATACAGTCTTATAACTTTTACTAGTTGACATGCAGTTTGAAATTCCTGTTTTTCGGAGAATATATACGAGAATAATATTTGTCCATTAACCGGATTATGGTCTTATTAAGATAGAGCCGAGGATTAAACGAGGCCCCCACTTAGGGTGAGGCCCTGGACCCAGTTGACCTATCCCTTAAGACGTCCCTGACTGTATAATGTGTTTCAAATAAAAAATAGATCTTAAATTTTTGTTATTCAAAAACCGTTTTGTTTACCATTAACAATTAATTATTTTTCATGTGATTTAAAAAATAAAGAAATAAATGTATACTGCATTTTTAACGTAAGTATAAATCTTTTGAAAAATATCCATTTGCACTTTTCTAAAACATTCATTTTTTCCTTTTTGTTTTATACAGGAATAAAACAACAGATAAAATAGGCTTTCTTCTATTCTTACTTCTTTCAAAAGTATTCCATAAGCAATAATAAACAATGTTCCACAGCCCTCTTTCAAGTAAACTAGACTTTCGTGCCATGTACTACATTAAAACTGACATTACAGAACTTGAAGTATTAAAATGGGGAAAGGATCCGACATTTCAAAAGAATCTAAAGCTATCTGGAGCTATCAGAAAGCTCTAGAAGGGGAATTCAATATTTGTTCGAAAATCCATAAGAATGAAAACAAGCAGTTTGCCAAATATTTGATCAGTCGTTGCAGAAACGAAGCTCGCATGATTTTAATATTCGCATGGAAAATTCAGAAAACTTTCCGTGAGATGATAGAAACATGCTTTATCCAGAATTTTCAAAGTTTAATCGGATTTCTGTTGCGCACTCTTTCAGTTTTTGAGGCATATTTTAGGAACGTGTCAACACGTATGATTAAATTATCTTGTAACGCTCCTTCGGCAAACATTTACAAAAATCTTTTTTTCTCTCTCTTCGATTATGTCATTAAGTTGTTTTGAAAGCTCTTACTTCACTTAATATTTTTGTTGTACTGTGATGGTAGTTTTTTTCCCATACAAATCGAGAATTTTTTCGCTCCAATAATTCTCATTTTTACAATAAAAATTCGTTCAGGAAAGAATCAAAGCTGTTATAAAAATTAAAATACTTATTTAAACTCAAAATAATTCATATTGTTTGCTTACGTTATTTATTTATCAAATTAATGTTTTTCTTCTAACATGCTGGGAATATTTAAACGCACTTGTTTTAATATTCCTGTTTCTACCTTTCCGTGTATCAATCAATGTTTTTTTCTCTATTTGTCAGGTTTCTTTAAATTAACTAATTCTAAAATTTTAATTAAAAGTAACAGTATTTTTATATAAGTACCAACTAGCAATATAAGGAATCATTTCTATATATGGACAATTCTTAGCACCTAATTAAAATCAGAAAATAATTACATTTAAGGGGATATAATATATATATGTAAATTATTAAAATGCACTAGTTACATGTACCATACTAAAATACCAAATTCATAATTATTAAAAAGAAATGATATAACTTTAACCCTTAACTTCTCACTGTTGCAGTTCTGCAACATATGATTTATTTTAATTTAACAAACTCAATATTTTTTTAATTACCTACAAATCACTTATCTTAGAAAAAAAAGATTACTGCAACGAAATACATGCTAATTTTGTCACTAGATGGAAGTACATTTTTTCTACAAATCACAACAATTATAAAAATCTCTGAAGCCTCAAGAACTGTGTTTTTGCTATAAAAAGAATCCATTATATTTTATGCTTCCTCTTGTTTATTGACGAAATAAATTACCAGGTAAGAAATTTAAACATTTTATGATGAATAATAAAATCTTCATATAAAAAAAAGTTTTGTAATTTACGGCACTACTGCGCAATATTGCACTTCTGCACCAAACAAAAAAATGACTGAAATTTACTTTAAAACAGCTTAAATTTTTAATTTTTTTTTCCATTTTATTATTACTTGAGAACTAGCTGATATAATTTTTTCATAGAAATTTAAAAAACTGCGAAGTTAAAGTTTAAATATTGGTTTAGATTCAGCATCCTAAAATATTCAAAATCAATTATATGAGTGACATTATTCTATAATGGATAATTCAAGATTTTATAATGCATTATCTTTCACAATATTTTGAGCCCCCAAACAATTTAAGTATTTCAAACAGGTGTTTTTTTTTTCGTTACTTAATTTCTAACTTAACTGATGGCAAAACTAAATTTTAATTAATTAAAATCCAAATATATCATCATATTTTAAATCATTAAATACCTTGTATACAACAACATTAATTACATATATAAAATAACTGTTTATGCACTGTTGTTCAAAATTAAGAGAATTTTTAGATTTGGTCGATTATCTCTAGAACTACTATACAGATTTTAGCAAAATTTGGTGTGAATATAGGCTTGATATAATGCAAAAAATCATCATTCAACTGTTATGATACGCTTGCCTGATCGTGCATAAAATTCATTGAAGTTGAAAGATACCGCATATCCGAGAAATCGACCTTTACAATAGAGGAGGCTTGATGATCTGGGCAGGCATCACGGTGGATGGCCCCACACAATGCTATATCTTTGCAAGAGCCACTGTGACTGCTGTGAGGTATAAGGATGGTGTCTTGGAGCCCTATGTTCGCCTTTCCATGGGGGCAGTGGGCCCTGAATTTATTTTAATGGACGACAATGCGAGATACATGGAGCTCGTCTGCTGAAGAATTTCTGAAAAGTGAGGATATTCACAGAATGTATTGGCCAGTTACATCTCCTGCACTGGCGTAGCTAGTCCTAAGTGGGCACTGTATCCAAAATTTCTTGGGTGCCCCTTTAAAATTTCACTATTTTTTGCTAGCATATGTTGGGGTCATTGTAGCTTGAGGTTCCATATCATCGATATGGCTGATACGATAGTAGCTATGCCCCTGATCTCCAGACCTCATCCGTATACAGTAGCTCTGGGACACTTGGGGAGGTTAATTGCAACTCGCAAACCCCCTTCGAGAACCCTCCAAGGGCTGAAAACAAAGTTGCTGTACAAGTGGATTAATTTCTACGAGAAATCATATACATTCCCTTATTTCCGGAATAAAGCCACGGTGTGAGGCCTGTTTATTTGAGAAAGGGAACCATACCCCATATCAACCAATTTTTTGGTTATATTCTGCAATTTGTTAAATCACACAACTTTTGTAATATTCCGCAACCAATTTTTTTTGTTATATTGTGCAACGGTTTCATACTTTCCCAGTTCGATGAGTATTACACATAATCATACGTGTGTATTTTAACTGTTGACTGGTTATTTTTTTGCATTATATCAACCCTATATACATGCTAAATTTCATTAAAATTTGTTCCGCAGTTCTAGAGATAAACGTCAAAATCTGAACAGTTTCTTAGATTTTGAACACTAGTTAGTTTCCTTATCTCTCACAAAGCTTTCCATGTTAGTATGACTACGTTCGAACAGTGATTTTAAAAGTGATAAATGGATAATTTTCATGATATTTAGTTTCACTCGAATAGAATACATGCTAAAATTGTTTTAAGTGACATTTGACAAAACGAATTATTTAATACAATATTTGGCAAAAATTAGACAACTCTTTTCAAAATGTTCTCCTTGAAAATGCTTCTATTGTATTAATATTTTGCCTATATAGATCAGACCTCTGTACAGAAGCTCAACTATGATTTTGAAAATTCAAATTATTTTCAGAGTTACAACCATTTGAAATAATTATCGGCGTATTTTTTAAAATATTCCTCTGTTTTTGTAAAGCATAATAAACCGATCGACGCATTTAAAATTTAGTTGAGCCTCTGAGAGAGGTCTGATGAATACAGGCAAAAAAATTTAAAAAAAGAAGAATTTTTTTTTTAAAAAAAGGGGCATTTTTAAAAAAAAATTATTCCAAGTTAATTTTTTTCCAAAATATAGTATTTAAATAAATTTTTTGTCAAAACGTCCTTAAAACAATTTTATGCATGTTTTTAATCTATGACACTAAATTATGAAAAATTTTCCATTTATGCGCTTTTTAAAAACATTCCGAACGTAGTCGGATAACTTAATTGTATTAAGAAAAGGGAAAAAAAAGTTTGATGTATAATATATATATAATTTTTTATATATAAGCCGTCCTAAATCAGCAAAAGTTTTAATACTGCAGCACTTTTTTAAATTTCGATTGTCTTTTTTTATTGTGTGATTTTCTTACCGTTCTTTTTGGGATTTTTATTGATAGATGTTCATCTCGTTTGTAGAGAATTAGACGTACATATAAGGGTATTCCCTTTGTGAAATTAGATCATATCACATTTACCGAGGTCGGCAATTTAATCAAAAAAGTATTCCACATCAACGCCATCAGCGTCCTTTTAAAAACGCCGACATGAACCTTTTTCCAGAGGGCCCCCAACCTTCGTCGGGGGAAGCTCTTTCGCGCGTCAACGCATTTTCGTCCGCGCCGGGGGTAAATCTTAAAAGTACCATAACGAGTTCTATCATTCGTCCGCGCCAGGCGGTAAGTCTTTTAGCACCATAATGAACTCTATTTAATCTCAATTGCCCCCTTTTAAAATAATGGGTCTAACTTCCCTATTCTTCCGAAATATGCTTTCTAACTTTCCTATTCTTTGAAATATTCCCCCGAAATACTCCCTTTAAATTTTAATAAATTGTTAGTTTTCAATGTTTTTTTTTGAACTATTTTTACTTTATTTCAAAATTAACTAACACACCCTAAAACCCCCGACACCACGCCATAAAACCCCCCCATCTGAAGAATAATCTTTTTTTAAGATTTCGGATTCCCACGAAATAATTGGGGGTCGCCCGGGGGTTGATTTTAAAAACTTTTTTCCAACCTTCTTCTTTTTTTAAAAAATTTGGGAACGCTCAAATTGGGGGCGCGCGTGTCAAACGGGTTTTCCCTCATAACCATAACATACAACATTATAAAAGTGTTCCTTTATTTTTCGTACAAGCGCTTTTAAATTCAGTGAGTCCATTTCAATTCACTGAGCACCCAAAAAAACAGTTTCAACAAAATGCATCAGGTACTGTTTTTTTTATGTTCTTCATTAAAGAAAGGAAATCTCTAAAAGAAGAATTTCGAGCCATCGTCATGTTGTTAATAAAAAAAATTTTGTTTTTAATTTTAAAGTATGTAATTAATTTTTAAAGCAAAAGTTTATCTTTAAAATACTATTTTTTATTTTGGGATATTTAATCGCCTGTTTAAATTTTTGAAGTATATCTTTTTAAAAAATTTGAAATCGATGAATATTCGTATTTTAACTTTTTGCAATTATTTTTAAAACAATTGATTTTTTGTATTTTATATGTTTAAATATGCAAAAAAATGGATTTCCTTTTTTTGGTCACTGACCTGACTGTGCCTCTAGCATTAGGATTCATAAATCCATCATTCTCATGGGGATAAATATTTCCGCAATTTTCTTGATTACTGACTTTTTTGCTATATTTTTCCCCAGCCGCTGTGTAATAAATTAATCATTCCCTGTATTTTGAAATAAAATTACACTCAATTATTTTAGCCATTTTAAATGACGTTCGGCTTTTATAATTTATTGACAAAACATCCTAGATGATCCCTAATTTTTAATGGTTACTTGGTCAATTAATATATGAATATTTTGTCATTTTTACGAATTATTATGCTTTCAATGGAAACGTGTGCTTATTATTGAATTTGATGATGAGGACCGAAATGGATTTTGGTTTTGCTGGTGTAATAACAAAAATATATATGCTTTTTTCTCAAGTGACTAATTTTGAATTTGTTTTCGTCGGAATGATTAAATTGTTTTATTTTATAATGGAATTAACTCAAATGCTTATAGAAGTTTTTGGGCTGAACACACTGGAATATTTAATTTCAAGCATTGCTATCGTTTTAGCTCAAAATTGTTGTTTTCTGTGTCATTATTGCCCAAAATATTTTTGCTAAAAGTTTGAGTATTTCACGTAATTTTAATGTAATATTTTGGTGGCCATACCTTGTCTAAGAAATTTTGTTAATTGAAAGTTATATCAAGTTATAATTATGAAGTATACCATTGTTATTGTTGGAACGCGATGAAGTTGAAGGACTTTTTAGGTTACTAAATGAACAATTTGAAATTTTAAAAGGCCTATCTCGAAGTAAAGGTCGACGGGAAGATTTATTCGTCTTCACGGTAACCAAATTTTAAATTCGATAAATTCCGCACTACCGCTAGCCTCAAAGACCTAATTAATAGTAGTGAAGAATATGACGACCCAAACTCAAAACCAAGCACGCAACGATAGAGATCGTGTTAAGAAGAAAATACGCATAGCCAGTAGCAGCAATTACGCACATAGAAGCCAGCAGAAAAAATTACGCATAGAAGAAGAACGAGAAGAAAGAATACATATCGAAAAAATTGAAGTTTACTTAAACAAAACGTAAAGACGAATTGAATTAAAAGTTGAGGATCCAAGCGCAATTTAAAATTAGGTGCTTACATCCGAAGTGCAGTACTACCAAATTTACGTCAAAGAAGTGCTCGCACCGGCGTCACTGATTTGAAAGAAGACACCGGCCTTTGGTCTTAAATTATTCGAACGTCGCTATATACGGATATAAACTCAAGAATTTTAAGCCATCTGTTAGGCTTATTACCGGCTGAAATATCCTTCACATCACAGCTTTATAGAGCCTGATGATAAAGCCTTCTCACTTACGAACATGTTAAAGACTTACTACTGAAACGTTTTGCTTAAGTCCAGAAAAATTTCGGCAGCTAAGCTTGCTTCTCATCAAAGTGCTCCTGGAAAGAACATGGATTGATTTCTACCATGAATTAAATACTTACTTCAACGTTGGATAGACGGTTTAAAGATAGATACTTTCGAAAAATTCATCTGATCTAATCATAACGGATCACCTAAACGGAAAACAACACCTTCGAATTTAAAAGAATACATTTAGATGAAATGGGCCAAATATGAACTCTCCTGTTCAATTAGGCGAAAACTCGAAGAATTGGAAGACGTTAAAGACACTGAAGCAAAAGGGCAATCCATATGAAGAAACAAGAATTCAAACCCATTGAAAAACTCGTAGATATGAAGTGCCCGAGAAAATTCGAATTACCATAACAGAACAGATAAGAAGTTTCCAGCGTCAACAAATTTCAAATGTCAAGAATCTCCCCAAGTGGTCACCAAAGTGTGTTTGAAAAATGTTCAAAGATGTCAAGACAATGCACAGAAAGGGTATTACAACAACAAAATTACGGAAAAAGCACCCAAACTACAATGCTCAGCATTTTAAATTTATTCAAAGTCACGGAAATCCAAAGAACGTCCAGAGGAAACTTGCACACTCATCGTTATGTCGGAAGGTTTACGTACTAAAGAAATATTTTTCGAAAGAAGAAAAAATCACGGCGCTTATAGACAGTGGTAGTACCGTAAGTTTAAGCAAGAGAGAAACACAAGCAGAAGAATCATGGACCCAACAAAATTATCGAAGAATAAAAATACTTCTCACAGGTATTGGCGAAGCACAGGTGACAACTATCGGTTCTTCTTTGAACATGGTTCTGAAATTCGACAATGAAAGTTATTCGCTATTGACTTGGCATGTTGTACCTGCCGATAAATTCAAAATTCGAAGCAGTTATTGGGTCAGTAATTCCTTGAACAAGCATCGATAAGTTTCACGAAAGAAGGAGCACCCAACAAATAAAAATCAAGCACTTATGCAAATTTCAATTATGCAAAATATTCAGCGAAAAATTCCTCAAGAAGAGCTAGACCTGCGTCATGCTTGAAAATTGCCGAATTAAGAAGGAACTTGAGTTAATACAAGATTATAAGCCAGAAAAATAGCATCTACCGACGTCACAATGAAAATTATTCCTTGAAAGACGGGGTAAGAACCAGTGTCAACCACTCCTGTCAACTAGCGTCTCACCGAAAGACAAGAGGTAAAAAGAAGACGGATCGTCGAGAATGCGCATTGACTACAGAAAGTTAAACCGAAAGATACAACAAAAAGAAGAAAGATAGCTCCAGCGTACAAAAGAAGGATTATACGTCCGAGTTCATCGGAATATGCAAGTCCGATCGTAATGGTAAAAAGAAAGATGAGATGCAGAATTTTACCGCTTTATGTCTCAGAAGAGGAAAAACTGGGAAGTGACTTCCAAACTAGAAATGTCAAATCTTCAGAAAAATTTCCAAACCGGATCAAAAGTGTTTTCAGACTTTTGAAGAATTGACAATTTGAAATCTACATGAGCTTCATAAGCAAGACGTAGCCCTTCAAGCATACTCGAGTAAATAGTATAATGCGCAATTTGAAACAGAGAAATAGTGCAACTAAAGTGAATTTGTGAAAATAGATATGAAGTGGTAAAGGTTGGGCATCACGTATGACAGAACTCCACCACCACCTCAGCTGATTTAATGAAATATTTTTATACAAATTAAATTTTGGGATAGTAATTATTATATTTAATCTTTCTCATATTATATCTTTTTCGAGAAATTAATTGCTATTATGTGGTAAACTCGTTTCCAATAATTATCTTATGGTTCTGTTTGTAAATACAAGTTATATTTTAGTATTATTCTTTACCTTTCGACCTATTTGAAGGATATTTTTTTGTGTTTGTGATTTGGTATTTAGTTAATTGCAAGTCGCACAGAATATTTTGGTGTATTTTTATGCCTTTATTTTAGATCCGGAATTGCAAATATCGGGTATGCATCTTTTCATCTGCATATATTTTATTATAATAAGAACAATATTTTTTTGGTTATTGTATAAACATTCGTATATATTTAAAATTTTATGGTTATAGCTGAATCCAATTTAGCTTCTTTTAGTAAATAATTTAGCTCTCAACATTGTAAGAGCTGAGAGACCAGCTCAGCCGAGGAGTGGGTGATTTTTGTAGGATATTCCATTTGTAAGAAGCAGATCATATCACATTTACCGAGGTCGGCAATTTAATCGCAAAACAGTGGTTCCTACATCAACGCCATCGGAAGTGTCCTTTAAAAACGCCGACATGAACCTTTTTCCAGAGCCCAACACTCAACCTTCGTCGAGAGAAGTCGTGTTTCGCGCGTCAACGCATTTTCGTCCGCGCCAGGCGGTAAATCTTGGTAAACATACCGAAAGTTTCATCATTCACCGTCCGTGCCAGGCGGTAAGTCTTATTAAAGCACCATAATGAACTTATTTAATCTCAATTGCCTCCCCTTAAAGTAATAATGTGATCAATCTCCTATTATTCTTCCGGAAATATGCTATCTTAACTTTCCTATTCTTTGAAATACTCCCTATGTAAATACCTCCCCATAATTTTAATAAATTGTTTAGTTTTCAACTAGTTTCTTTCTTTTTTGAACTATGTTGTCTACTTATTTCAAAATTAACTAACACACTTAAAACCCTTAGACACTAATACGCCATATAAAAACCTCTCTGCCATCTGAAGCATCCAATCTTTTGAAGATTTCCTGCTGGATTCCTTACATATATATATATATTTCGATTAACTTTCGTGCCATTACAAATGGGAAATTAAAAAGTGAACATGCAATTAATAAATAAAAAGTCTAAGCTTTATAATCCCACATTAAAAAAATTGTGCATACACACAGAAAAGTAATCACGCATATCATATTTGTAAAGTGTACACAGAGGGTGACGCTCCACCCCTTCAACAGGCATCTCCCGAAATCTTCTTTATAAGGAGAAGCTTCTCGTTATTTTAATATCGCGTGGGATTGTAAATGCTCCTGGCGATTCGTTTCCTCTCTACGTCCTCCAGGATTACTGCTCCATGTAATAGCCCGAGACATGAATAATCATTAGTGTCCTGTGCATATTTACTTGGAGAGACTGCACTGTCGCTCTCGTGGAATATAGTTTAATGAGTTGGCTCTTTGACACGAGAGTTGTTCTGCCTCCGACTCTCAAGCTGTTGTAGGTAAGAGAGAAAGATCTTTAACACCATGAAGTTATATTAGTTTAGGGGAGTATGATTGTATTAGGGTGGATGTCTAATTAACCGATGAACATGGTTTGTAAAAGTTCTTGAGGTTATCGAAAAGAAGGAAATAAACCGTTGAAAAGTATGGCTGGTTAGGTTTGAAAATTTAGTTTTCACGCTTTAAAGGGAAGAGAGTTTGTCGATGTGATTAGAGGAAAAGTTTTGCATTTGGATTAGTTTGTTGGTAAATGTTTTAGCAGGAAAATGGCCATATATTCCCAGCTTTGAGAGTCATACTTATAAAATAATGCCTTAAGCTTGGAAATGTTTACTCAACTTAAAATATAAAAGAACTAATGAGTATGGTGTTACTAAGTTAAAATATTGTATGTAGAGCATCATGAAGAGGAGAAGTAGTTAATATGTAAATGAAATTAAACATCACAAGGGTAATTTATATTATTTGGAAAGTTATATGATGTAATGAAACATTAAATTGTAATTGCTTTGCTGGGAAAGAGCTAACAACTTCCCTTATTACTGTTATTAAAACTTGAACAACTTCTGATTCTATTAAAAGCATGTGTCTGAAATTTATTGCATTAAATAATTTTTAAATTCTCTACTTTTCAGAATTTTTAAGCAAAATTGATAAACATATTCTTCTTATAGGTCGAAACATTCCTAAAACACAGATAACTTGGTTATTGTGTTTTGTTATTGTTATTTGTTTAACTTGTTATTGGACTTGAAACTTATGAGTAGCAAATTCAATTTTCATAATTTAGAAACTTCCGCACCTTAATCTGGAAAAACAAAAAAGGAGTATATAAAATTAAATATGAAAGACATTTAGTATAAAAATAAGAATTGAGCCTAGGAAACAAAAAAGGCAGTTTTGGGTTTCGGACTGATTGAATGGAATTAAATTTATTTTTTGTTACTAATTATTTTCTTTGGGAAGCTATAGACTAATATTGAACCAACTAACAAAAATCTAAGATAAGTAAAATTTCAAATCAATCCAATGTGAAGCTAAGCAGATGAATGTTTAAAAGATGACATAGTGTTGTTACAGAAATAATGCACTAAAAATATATATAGTTACAACAGAAATTTTAAAAAAAAAGTCTATTATTAGGTTTAGAGATGTCAATAGTAACCTAAAGTGTAAATCTTTAATTCTCAAAAAGTAAGACGACACCATCACCAGAATGCATTAAAAAGTGTCTAATGATGATACCTGGTTCGTTGTTCGTGTAAAATATTGAAATTCGTAATTCGTAATAAACATTTCAGAATATGTTAGAAAGTGTAATCTATGAGTTGGAATTCAAATGTTTTTTTTATCGTCGCACAAAACCTACAAAAGATAAATCTGTAATTTTGAGCTGCTGCAAATGAGATTGAGATGGAGACACATGAATTGGCATACCTTTCTCGTAACTTCCACATCATGATAACTGCAATCCGTGAGAAAAATCTAAATCTTCATGGCTGGATCTCTGAAAAATGGATTTGGTAACTTCAGTATTGTGTGGTGGGTTTGAAAAATAAATAAAAAAAATACAAAGAAATACATTGTATTTATATTATATGTATGCCTTAGGAATTTATCCGATAGTCATGTTCCAAATAAAGATTGGGGAAATACTTAGTATTGATGAATTAGTCTATTTGAGTGGTTAAATAATAATTTCGAAGTAAAAAAATAGATAGATGTAAGTTGCTACATCAAAAAGGAATTATATGGTACATATACAGGATATCTCAAAAATAGTACCCAAATACTGCACAGCCAGATTCCTCACTACAAGAATGTAAATAATATTTAAAGCACTGTACCAATACGACACATAGCTTACGAGAAAAATATGCATTGGACACATTAATATCAGTATATTTGCAAATATAGTCAGACCTCTATATAACAAAGTTGCTAAATCTTAGAAAAAAGTTCGTTATATGGAAAATTCGTTATATAGAGGTTCATCTTTTAATTTACTTTATAAACCACATATAACTAATTTTAAATTCATAAACACTACATATTAAAAAAAGTAATTATTCACATCTTTTTAAAATTAATATATGTTTATTTTACATATCTTACCCACATCAAAAAGAAAGAAAGAAAAACTGCAAAGAAAACAAGGAAAACGAATGTCGAAGAATTCACTGTCTTTTCAATACGAAGAAAATAATTTTATACTAAAATTAAGGAATTTTAAGGACATTTTATAATTGAAAGCATACAAGTAACATTAAACTTACATTATTTTATAATTCGAGAGCAAGGACATGGGACAGCTCCAATGAGGGTGAAAGAGGATATCGAAGATCTTTATAGTGAACGGGGCAATGGGGGTTAAGGGTTGCACTTCTTGGGTGAAACGTCCGGAACTCTATTGCTCTCGGCGAATTAGGATCTAATAAAACCAGTTCAAGAGTTATGACCACCATAAAATGTGTTATAGAGAGAATAACTTGATTCTTTTTCATAAATACTTTAAAAAAAAGGGAGAAAAAGAAAAAGGTATTTATATAGAAAATGCACATCGCTATAAAGAGGTTATTTTACGAAGAAAATCGTGAAATATTCAAGGTTCCAGAAAAAACTCACTATATAGAAAAATTCGCAATATAGAGGTTCGTTACGTAGAGGTTCGACTGTATTTATAAAGACAGTTGTTCAAATTGCTCACCGTGCATATCAAGGCAGGCTTCAGTGCTTCGTGGAATGGGTGCGTACACTCGTCATATCAACCCAGTGTCAACCAAAGTACACGAAACATGCGGACAAGCAACTAAGACAGCGTTTCTCGAACTGTGGGGCGTCATAACCCCATCTGGGGGGGGGGCCGAGAACATATCGAGAAGTCGAAAATAAAATATTTGAAATAATTATCATTTGACCGAAAAGAAGCAAAACAAAATACATTTTGACATAATAAGATATAAAATGCATATTCACACTGATATAAGATACTTATAAATGTATCAATACTGTAAAAAGTATTTGATAATTTATCAATAGTAAATTAAAGATAAGTTTAGTATTACTAGTGACTTCCATAGGCTTGTCTGGTACAAAATTATATACAATATGTAGTACTTATCTTGATAATTTTGGCGGTTTATAATCAAAGTCGCACTTAGCTTTAGCGTCTAAGTACTGTATTCTTCAATACAATATATAGTTGTTGTATAAGTGGGGTGTGATGAAAATTATGCCTGAAAATGGGGCCGTAAATATTGAAAGTTTGAGAAGTACTGAACTATGCCCCTATTTGTGTCGTCATTTCATCTCGATACACTAATTCCTTGAGATTGCTACATAGGGGGAAAAATCGAATGGTGTGAGATCTGGTAATCGTACTGGCCATAGAACTGGACCTCTGGGTCTTTTTTAGTTGCATATTCAACACAAAAATACGCCGCATCCCCGGCATGAGCCAACATGTATATTGCCATTCATTCATCATCATTTACCATATTTTACTCGTAAACTATGGATCGTACATATACAATTCCTTTGGCCTTTTTCATGTACTCCCAAAAGGGAATATGGCTGTCCAGAGTTCGGCCGCTATTTCGGTAACACGCTGCATATATACAAATCTCGTGTATGCAGAACAAAACATGGATTTTTTTTTCTAAGTAAAAAAGATAATAACAATGAGAGAACATTTTAAATTATTTTCGTTGAAGTTATGAGCATTAAATACGAATGGATAAAATGGTAAAGTGTGAAATAAAATTTTATTCTCAGTTAGTTGTTAAATAATCATCTCTGGTTTCATTTAAATTAGTTACCGATCTCTTCCAATGTGGTTTCCTTAAAGAACCTTATACAATTTCTAACGTAGAACAATATTCATATAAGTGAGATTTTAAGTTTCCTTGAAATGACTTAAGTTGAAATTGAATGTGAATGAATTTCATTATAAATGAATTGAAACATTTTATGGTTAAATTTTAGGAAGAAGAATACATTTGAATTCTTCTTTATTGAATAATGATTAAACTTGACACTTTTTTTAAAGTTATTTTTTTAATTATTTCAAGAATAAATTGAAACATTCCAAATTGCCAACAAGGCATATTCTTTGATATGTAAAATGTTTTTATCTCTTGCATCGAAAACACGCATACCACCTATTTAATGTTAGTAGTATGAAAAAAAAATAAGCATCTTAAGTTTCGAAATATGAAACAAAAAAAAATGTCAAGAGTAAAAAATGCCCAAGAACATTTACGAGTATATAAATAATTAATCAGCTTTTATAAATCATTGAAAGAAAACCAAACAAAAAAAAATAGAAAAAAGTATTTCATTGTATATCTTTTATAAAAAAGAAAATGTTTTCCTTCGCCTCATTAATTATTAATAATTGCCCAACTCCTATAAATTACAACGTAAAATGATTATTGTTTTCATTCATGAATTTTTTTTTCTGGGTAAAATCTCGGAATTATTAACATGGACACAAACGTACTTTTTTCATGTGCGGAAAAATGCTATGAAGTATTGAATATTTTGTTTTGATTTATAAAATTAGATTAAATTTAGATTTACTTATGCTTTGGTGAATGCGCTACATATTTCCGTAAAAGTAAAAAAATAATCAAAAAGCAGGAGTAAGTGATTCATTTTTTGTTCCTTTATCATTATTATTTTTAAGAGCTTGTAATAGTTCTAAAAGATTATATGAGACAGAACACACGTTCATAATATTTGTATACATATTTATGATTATTAATAGATGAATTAAAAGTTTAATTAAAAAAGTCTTTAAAAATACATAATGAAAAAAACCCTTATTTGTTAGAAGCAGCATTTTTTAAAAATATTTACTGTCATTAATTGTTTAAAATAGGAAATAAATGTAATTCAATTTCTTAAGAATCTACTTCATTTTTCAGAAATTGATTATTTTTTACTTTCTTTTATTCAAATATTTTTCTGAATTTTTAATTTTCATTAATTGCGAAATCCTAGGAAACAGAGTCAAACAAATTAACGCATTAATAAAAATAAATGTAAGGTTTTGCAAAAATATTCATTGTCAACAAATAATTTTAAGGATATATACTATACCGTGTATTCTTCCTTTTAAAAATAATATTTTAAAATGTATATGTTTTTTTAAATAAATTATTCAGATAATGAACAAAATACTTCCTCCTATAACAGAAAGTATTTCCTGTTTCAGGTGAATTATTCAGTAAATGATATTTTACACAGAAATGGAAAATAAAGTGGTTTTGATTCTTATTTATTTCTTGTTATTCAATGTTATTTCTTGTTATTCAAAATAAATGTTTAAGGAATAAGTATATAAAAGTATATAAAGTAGA
Source organism: Trichonephila inaurata madagascariensis (assembly GCA_019973955.1). Classification (NCBI taxonomy): domain Eukaryota; kingdom Metazoa; phylum Arthropoda; class Arachnida; order Araneae; family Nephilidae; genus Trichonephila; species Trichonephila inaurata. Next base: position 80,132 of record BMAV01019187.1, read on the forward strand.
ATGAATTGCATATCATTGATATACAATTCCTACAACAGACCACTTGGTACTACAGACTTAATTGATATCATTCGCTACATACAGTCGGACCCCAATTTTGCAAATTCTACTGGACCGAATATTTTATTTATTAATTCGAGGTTATTTGTAATATAGGAGTTCAAAAAATATACAAACTTTTTACACTTATCTTTTGGAAATTCTATAAGGGGGGTTCAAATCAAAGTGATTTGAGGCATGCATCCATGAGATACTTCGTGTCAGAAATGAGACAAATACATAGATAAAAACAACAATATTTAATGCGTGAAATTTATACAACGTTTGTTAAAAGAAATCACCCATGGCGCGTTTAGGCAGAAGTACCATTGCTTTGGAAGCTTACGAATTCCCTCTGCTAAGAACGATGTCGGTTGAACATGGAACCTAACCTCATGGGGTCCTTACATGCCGAGAAATGCAGTCAACATCACCTTCCGGCTGACTGCTAAGCTTTGAATTTCTTTGGCCCTAGGTGAGTTAGGATGTATCCATTGTATGCATATTCCTTCCGGTTTCCTACCTTGCCCCTATGTGCTTCAGAAAATCATTCCTGTAGCGCAACAAATGCTGTAAATTCAGGCCCATTTGCGGTTTTCTTGTGGTGTTCTGATAGCATGCGGGTACTCATTAGCAACAAATACTTCAATACTTCAGAATGTTGGTGAAAATATTATGAACAGTACCGATGGAAACGTTGAACTCATTTGTGATTTCACGAATGTTTCGACGTCTATTTCCCTTCATTGCAATGCTAATGTCCGTAATCAGCTTGTGACGAGCTCATCGCGCTTTCCACTAAAAACTCCTCTTGGGTTCTTTGGGGCCGAAAAAGGCAAATTCTTTCCAACTAAATCCAGAAGCGAAGCGTGAATATGCAAATTGGAAACCTTTTAAATAGCAGAAGTTTAACGTAAGCGGATGACCTACTGGGAAGTGATAATGATAGTCTGAGTTTAAGCGCGTGAACTGAGGGAAGAGAAGAAAGCCGTCATTGAGTCTGAAGCTATCCATGATAGAGCGATCAAGTCAAGGTGGATACTATTCCACGCGAGATAAACAAAATATATTTAGGCTCCGAGAGGATTGCGGTTAAACAAGATATTAAGGTAGGATAATTCGGTTATCTACTAGGTCTGTGTATAAGTTGAGATTAGGAATAGGCGGGAAGACAGTGATTAAAGTCGCGCTTATTTGGTAATACGTATTGTGTATTTTCTCTCCTCAGAACCTCTATGTTATAATATAAATATTATCATTTTTAGTGTTTAAATTAAGATCTTAATAAAGGCATTTTAAGATCATGGCAAAGCCTGGTTCTTCATTCACTCCCACACCTCTAGGTCACGAAGATAACTTAGAAGTAAGGTATTAACCACGGGCGAATACCTTACAAGCTGTCCGTCAAAACTTTGCACACCTGACCTGGCAACGGGCAATAATATGTCTAACGTCGACCACCCACCTCGTCAACGTGGGCTTCGACACACAAGTGTAACCGCAAACAGCCAGCATTCTGCGATGAATATCCACCGGCTTACGGCTTTTCAGTGTTAAAAATTGTATTACAGCTGGCTGATCTATTTTGGATGCAGTTGAAACCGCACCAGCCATTTTTAAATGAATGCCACGTCCTTACGAATGCAGTTATCACAAATCTGCTTGAGCACTCATGTGCATAGGTGCATACACATTCATACATACACCTATGTGTATGTATGCATAGGTACAAACATGAACATAGGTGTATGTACCATAGGTGCATACACTTTAACTATCGCGTTTGTTTCACGAAAATACATTGAAAACTGTTTGCATGAGATGCTTCAAATCACTTTCATTCGAACTCATCTCATATAATAAGCCAAAAATATCCATATTTAGAAATTACATACTTTTCTTTTTTATTCAGAGCATAAAAACACTATTAATGTATAATTACACATAAATTAATTGTAAATTTTAAAATACTAACTAATAGTTGTTTGACCATCTTTTTGATTTCTGACTCGAAAGAGTTCTTTATGGACCTATGCAAAGAAGAAAATACTGCGTCATTTACGTTTTTCTGCATGAGGTATGTTTTCACAGTTTCCAGGTAATGTAAAGCATTAGGAAATGTAACAAATTTGATAGGAGATCCGGAAAGAAATTTCTTTTCCTATTCAAAATTCACGCGATAGGTTACACTCATGATTTATCTGTTCGTGTAATGTCTAATACAGCCCTTCTAAAGCCTAAAAGAATACTTCTTCAGCTTAATGCAACCAATCTAAGCATCCTTAACCATTGCATTTTGCTGCTTAAAAGAGCAATGTTTTTCTGTCCCGAAAAAAAATTATATGCAATGTGAAAAGAAATCCAAATTTTTCTAATCCAAATTAATAAAAAAAAAATTGACTGTTAAAATAATTTTATATGTAATAACGTTAAATATTATTCGTTAAAAAGAGAATTTTTGCCTTCATTTTAATCGGAGGAAAAGAAAATGTATTAAATCGCAAAATTTGTTAAAAAGGGGTTTTGTAAATCGAGGTCCAACTGTATATTAATTCACATATTTCTAAATTAGTTTAATTATTTTTAAGAAAAGAATATTAAACAGAAGAAAAAATATTAACCAAATCTCAGGACAGCAATGCAATTTATGTTTTTATATATTTTTATACTTTTTAATTAAGTACGCTAGGTGACGTAGTTGGTGGCCTTGTACAACTAAGATGTTGTTATTATTGTTACTAATGCAACCTGATCGGCAAAGACACGATCAAGGACCACGAAATTCATCATGGCAAAGGGCTAAGTGACGCCTGTCGTTAGCCGTAGCTTTCAGCAGCATAAATGTGACAGAACGATTTAGCTCTGCTTCACTCCAATTTTGCGGAAGAACAACCGGGGGAGGACCATTGCTCCCCCCCCCTTTCTTCACCTTCTGCCAACCTCACAAGAGGACTTGCGGCTCCACGGTTATATAGAGTACCCCCATGCCGCGAAGGCACTATACATTTACAAACATCCATGTCTTCTCCAGTATGGTATTACCCGGTATTAACCCGGGTATGGTAATTATGGTTGTATTTTAAAATTCAAATTATTTATAAATATAAATTTTAGTATCATAAAATTATTCGGCAAAGAGTTTATCATAAAAATTCTTGTCCATTCTTTTGTTTCCAAATTTTTCGCTAGCATATTAGGTCTGTAATGAATAATAAGTTACGTAGCACATGTCGCATTTTTCTAAAAAATAAATTACTTTTCCTTCTTTTATAGTTAATTATCTCCATATTTTAAAATTTTTTCCACCTTTGAGAATGAAATATTATTTCCTTGTCTGTGGAGTTTTAATTAACACATAAAACAGGATACCGCATTTAACTATACAGATATAATTTGATGTTTCCGTAAATTAAAACCGCGTATAACTAACGTAATTGAATTACTCAGTTAACGAGATTTATTCGAAAATGCTACAGGGAAAATCCATTAAATGTAATGCATTCCACCGCTGGCTTTCAACATTACATTCAATTTATGTAGCTCTAGTCTGGCTTACAAAGTTAACGGTTTAAAAGTCTTGGAAAGCTAAAAAGCGAAAATTTAGTTCTTTTTACTTCTTATAAAATTTTATAACAGTTTCTACATTCAATACAGATTACACAAACTCGTTTGATGAGTTTGTTTTAATTAATTTGCTGCTTTAAAGAACAATAGTACCTAAAGAAACAAACATTTCTTCGTACACATGTTTATTACAAATGTAATGTATAATATTTTTCACATTCAACAATTTTAACATCATTACAAATTGATTTTTTTTTAAAATTTTACTTCGAAATTAATTATTCTATTGTTGAAGAATTATTAGATTCAAAAACTGTAATTTGACTGAGATAATTTAAAAAAACAACAACAAATATCTAGTTAAACAATCTTATACAAAATCAGACACTTCACACCAATTTCAACTAGTTATTTTATTATATCTGTTAAATACGAATGAAATGAAGTTCTTTTTAACAATAGTTAATATAAAATAGTTATTTGCATACCAAATGTATGTAAGACTCCCTTTTTGTAAAGATTTTATAATAAGCTACTTTATCATGTTATCCATAACAATAGAATATGTTATAATGCTGCGATTATTTAAAGTTAACTATATATAACTATTACACTGTTTCGGTTTTTTAACAAAATAGATTTTTCGGTTGTAGACATTTTTATTATTAAATGGAGTATAGTATACTCTGTATAGTATTGTATATAAATATATATTCATATTGATTAAGGAAGAACGTAAATTAAATAAAAAACTAAGATTGAAAATGCGATGATTACAAGATAAAATACAAATATGAATATATTTATGATTAGTAAAATATAAAAAGATAAATCATAAGATAATAATGTTAAGTACGAGATATTAACGTTAAAATATGAGATGATGACTGTTCATCAAAAAAAGGCCTATTGCATTAAAGTTTATTATTAATCTAATTTCACATCAAAAGCGTATTATTGCAGGGAAAGAGAGAGAAAGGTCAGCTGGTGGGCGTAGTTGGTTAAATATTATCTTTGTACATCTAAGTTGAGGGTTCGATCCCGGCCCGAGCCTTTGTATTTTCATAACTCAAAAAATCAACAGAACCATTTTAAATATTTCTTCAGTGCCTGTTTGGCTTGGGTTTTCTCGGTAAAATTAAAATCCTAGTAAAATTTCGCAACGTCAAAGCTCATTTGTCACCCTCTGGTGAAGTAAATGGGAATCAAAATTATTTTGTGGTAGTTGGAATTCACTTATTTGGTGCCACACTAGAAAGTGATATCAGCTCCCGGGGAATGTACAAAGTCTGAAATAGTAATTAACAATCTTAAACCCCC
>BMAV01019187.1:88054-145496 GCA_019973955.1 Trichonephila inaurata madagascariensis
TATAATCTATAATTTTATATAAGAAGATTCTTGATCCGCAAGGTAGCTAATTCTTGATCCTCCAGATTCCACACTAAGCTTTGTCACGCTATTGATCAGACTGATTCCACACTACAATCTCTGAGCCTGCTACGCTATATTATGTTATCGCTATTGCTCTTTATGCTATTGCTATATTTGCCGCGCTATCCTTTTATAGTATATCTCATTTACATATTCGATCCGTTTCTCTTCTTGGTATTGGGTTGGAAAGGTTTTGCCATTAATCGTGGCCGTCAAAGAACATAGGAGTTATGTTAATCAGAAAGACGCGAGAGACGTCACAACACACATATATGTATGGTGTTATATACATGGTATATATATAGAGAGATTTTTTTAAAAATAAAAATATTTATTCAGTTCAGAATTATGACTTTGAAGATCTTTTAAACTTTATTGATATTAATGATATTGTTAAAGTAATTTTAGAAAATCACAGTAATTATAATCTTAATATTAATTTTAACAAATTTAAAACTCTCATAGATTTCGTCTTAAAAGAAAATTACATTAATTTTAATGGTTCATTTTATTTACAAACTAAAGGTCTGCCTCAAGGCTAGCAATAGTTTGGCTAACTTATATTTACACTTTTATGAATTTAATTGTATTATTACCTTTTTAGATATATTGATGATCTAATTGTTTTTGGTAAAAATAATAATTTTAATCCCAATATTAATTTTTATCCGGATTACTTAAACCTAATTAAAATTAATTATAATCCAATAAAAACTAAATACTTAGATGTATCATTGTATATTAAGGATTATAAACTACATAGTAATATTTATGATAAAAGAGATGCTTTTAATTTTAACACTCTTAAAGTGCCATACTGGAATTAAAATTTATCTATCTCTATATATAGAAATATTATTTTTAACTATATTTATCGTAATAATGTATTAGTTCTCGATAAATCTAATATATATTTAAATTTTAATAACTTTATTAAACAATGTATTGAACATGGATATCCTGCTAACTTTCTTTACAATTATATTTCTAATAGTTCTCAGTAAAATGACAATATGTCTTAATATTAGCATTTTTAATTAATTATACAGTTATTCAATAGATGGCGCCACATGTTTGATAAATTAATAATTTATAATTTTTTAAATATTCTTGTGTATGGCTTGTAATCCTTTTCTTTCTATAAAATTTTATATCAATATTTATGGTTTTTTAAATGTACACACACACACTTATATATATATATATATATTACTGCCTCACCTCTTCAAATATCAAACTAATGACCCATTTATTTCTTCCGAACATATGGCCTAGCCAATAAACATGTCTAATTTCAGATCGTTATATTTAATAGCCCTATATGCCAGCATTATCTTTCAAGAGCACTCATGGACGCCGCGATCGGTGTTTTAAGTGTTTAACCCACTTAAGATTATTCGGTGACGTTCTTTCTCTCTCTGCCTCTTGCATCAGATGGTATGTAACTTCGATCAAATAAAGACCTTGTTAAAAACTAAGTCTGTTTCTGACTCTAAAATCATTTCATATATATATATATATATATATATATACATGGCATGCACGCCAGATAAATTAATGATCCACAAATTTATACAAATTCCAGAGGTTAGGCTCATATCATCAAGTAATACGAACTATGTGAAATGCAAATCTCTCTCGCACACAATTAGTGCATTATAAAGGAAGAAACCTGCAGAAAGAACAATAATCAATCCATTATTTCCACCAGAGAAACAATTGGGGGTTTTAAAGGTACCAACCACTAAGAGAGAATATCAGGCCACCATCAACAGAGAAGTTGTTGTTATCGTTCGTTTCAACCTGGAATGCATATGTAAGACGTGAGACAGATGAACAGAAACATACACACACACACAATACAATCAGATTAGAATATATACTTTATTACAAACGATGATCCCATTATAGAACAAAAGGGGTCATTGCTTTCCCTTCGAGACAGAAATCCATTTCAGGCTAAAGTCTGACTTCTTTTCCCGAAGCCTTCTATGCCTTATTCGGGGCTTGAACCTGAGCCTATTCGACTACATTCCGAATGTCATAACCCCCATATTGGCTGGGCGGCATCAACAGAGACGTAGACGTTTTTACGGAGGGCGAGGTGATTGGACAGAGAAGGGAAAGTTGATTAAGACTTCAAAATTAAGCTGACACTCAATTACACCCACCCACGGTGTAAATGGCTGTTGCCATAATGGTAGAAATATGTCCAGTGTTAAAGGTTTGATGACAGTGCTGTCATAGTGCCATCAGAAAGTGTGGTGAATTTCGAAAAAAAACCATTACCTTTTGTTCATTATTGTTTCTATGTTTCCTCTTTTTCTGATCTCTCCTTGGTTTTATATTTACAATGTCTCGTAATTTTTCTGAATAAGACTTTAATTTCATGTATTTTATTTTATCTTAAAATTTCGTCAACTAGTATTAGTCTTCCTTTAAGGAATATACATTATTTGAGTTTTTGAGTTATGATATAGTTAAATAACAGTATAGTGTGTGCTAATGTAAATAAAAGAAAATTGAAGAAGGACGAAAAAAGAAATATGTAAAAAGAAAATTTTAATACTTTATATATATATATATATATATTGCAAGAAAAATAACTTCCATAAAATCCTTCCTATAAAATCTTTTATTCAAATTATTTCCGTAAAAGTTAAAGTATTTTAAAAATTGAGTTTGAAATACTTTATTACGCTTATTGATAAATTTATAAGTACAAGTGGCAAGGCTGAAACCTAACCATAACTGGTTAGACCCTTAAGACGTTTTCCATTCTTACTTAAAATAGCATTGACAAAAAATTAGTTTTCATATATTGTTACCTCCACACATAAATTACAAACCATTGAATGTTTAATTAAGACAAATATATCATGCTGTTAGCAATAATTTGTATTATCCTGTGCAATAATGTAGTGTGTCATGGTAAATATTGTGATATTCAACTGGGATGCTTTTTTGCTGAAATTTTTAGTTTCATTTAATTGCGAATCGTATTGTCATCTCATGTTATTTCATAAATTACTCAACAACTTTAAAAAAATTATTCTTGGTTTCTTAATACATATTAGTCTATAACTGGTCACTTATATGACATTTCATGAGCTTATATATATACGTGGAAAATAGTGGTAGAAGCTATTTTATTCCAAAACGATTGAAGAAAAATTCCATTGGGAAGAAATTCGGATATGCCATAGGAAAAAAAATGTAGAACGAAAGCCGAGGAAAAGGATTTTCGAACATTCCATCTGTAGTGAGAGATTGAGAGAATTTTTCTTACACATGCATGAATATGCATATAGATATATATCTCTTCTCTGTACTTTGTACACGAAATTGAGATCGTAGCTGTGTAGGAGATGAGTCTATCTCGAGAACATTTCAGGGGAGGAAAATTTCATTTTTGATGCATATTCAGTAGTGGTACAATGCATACTTTTTTCTTTCACTTTTTTCCATCTTTTTGCAGATGGATGTCGATCTAACGCATTTCTGAATACAAGGTGCCCCTCATATTTAAATATTTCATTTTACTTCTCTTTTGAAATTCCTCGGATAGAAATGCGATATCGATAGAAACGGTTATATATCTATTTCGATGAGAATGATGAGGATAAGGATAAGGACAAAAAAAAGTGTGCTCTGTTCCGTCTTCAAGAAAATGAATAAGACTGAGAGTATGTAAGAGAGAAAGGGGGGAAAAGTTGGCTATTCTTAGACGACTGAAGAACATTAAGAAATTTGATTTAGATAGGATTTTTTCCCATTCTAATTCAATTCCTTGCGCCTACCGTCCCTATTATAGGGAGAGATTCAACGGTGATTTGGAGTAAGAGGAATAGGACGGACGAAAGATTATGTCAATTGAAATGGAAAACCCCAATTTAAAATGTCGAGTATTCATAGTTCAGCTTTACTTTTCATTCTTCGGTATCCAAGCCTACATAATGTGAAAGATATTGAGTTGGATGCAGCGCATGCGCATGTTAAAGTAATAAGAAGCATACGGCTTAAATGAAATATGAAAGTTCAAGAATGAAATTCAAAAATAATTTATAGAAAGACTATTTTTTTTTTTTTTTTTTTTTTTTTTTTGCTGAAATAACATTTTTTTATTGGAGATAGACTTTCTTTGAGTGATTCTTATTTATACATTAATAGCTTCGAAACCAGATTTTAAAATTTAGTAATATAACAAGTAATATAAATTTTCTTTTTTTAAAGTAAATTCTAACTAAGGTCATGAAAAATAAATTTTATTTTAGTTACTTTTTATTAAATAATTACAAGTAATACAATATGTATATACATATGACAAATTCACATTAAGTGGCAAAATAGAAAACGATTTTCCTTTCTATATATGTTGGACCATTATTTTTGTTTGTTACTATTTATTCATTCATATATCACATTCTCAGAAATTCGGCCATCCCAGGTTGGATTCGAACCCACGACCTTCGGATTAGAAGTTCAAATCGCGAGTCATTGCGCTAGAGGGACACAACACACGAGAGATTTTCCTTTTTATGTAATGTGTTGGACTATTATTTTTGTGTTGTGTGTTTGTTACTATTTATTCATAAAGTTTAACTCATGAATTATATATATATAATATTAAAAAAAAAGCCTGTATTGAACATCAAATGTCATCCACTATAAGTTTAAAAAAATGTATTTGTACTTGAATGGATGAATAGAATTTATTTTATTAACGATTGAAAATTTGAACAAGATATATATATATATATATATATATATATATATATATACATTTATTTGGGGAGATTGTGAACTAATAGTGGGAATTGAAAAAAAACATCAAACTTTCTTAATTCTAATAAACTATACTTAAGTAACGTAAACAATGATACGAATATAAATATTTCCGAAGAAAGAATCTTTGCTTTTGATTATTTATTTCCGCCTTGTGGAAGGGCTATTGTACATTAAATCTGTCGATGCTGTAAAGCTCCTTTTGTTAAAGTAATGCGGATATTTGAAGAGGTGGATGCCACAAAACTGAGATGTCTTCGTCATCACTTGACGAACTGCGAAAATCAAAATAGAGAGGTCCGTTGCCAATAGCCTTCGTAATACGATGTTAATAAACAATCAATCAATTTATGTATAATTATTTGATTTAGTTTCTTCCAGTGAGTAGAAAATGCTACACTGGTACGCAGCTTAATGTCCTGGCTTATCGCTACAGTTTTAGGGATCCAGGACTCTTCAGACGGCATTGGCGCACTTAAGAAGCAATCATCTGCGTGATTTGACCTTTGTGCAAGTGGAAAAGTCTTTCTTTACCTGCCCCTGATCACTTCCTGCTTCTTCTGCTCATCTTCTGGATTGCTGGGGCATTTCTCTGGAACAGTTGCTTAAGGTATCCGACTACGTTCGGAACCGTGATTTTGCAAAAGCGCGTAAATGGATAATATTTCTGATATTTAGTGTCACTTAGATTCGAATACATGTATACCATTGTTTTAAGGCCATTATGACATAAAAAATATTTAAATACAATATTTTGGCAAAAAATTAACTTAGAATAACCTTTATTCCAAATGTTCTCCTTTTGTAAAAAATTCTTCTTTTGTATTAATATTTTGCCTGTATTCAGTTCAGATCTCTCTACAGAGGCTCAACTTGAATTCTTGAAATGCAGAACTCGGAAGTCGGTTTATCCATGTTTTACGAAAACAGAAGGGAGAAATTTTAAGAAAATACGCCGATAATTATTTCAAATGGTTGTAACCCTTAAAATAATTTGAATTTTCCAAAATTCATAGTTGAGCCTCTGTACAGAGGTCTGAGCTACATACAGGCAAAATATTAATACAATAGAAGCATTTTTTACAAAAAAAGAACATTTGGAAAAAAGGTTATTTTAAGTTAATTTTTTGCCAAAATATTGCATTTAAATAATTTGTTTTGTCATAATGTCCTTAAAACAATTGTATACATGTATTCTAATCTAAGAGACACTAAATATCATGAAAATTATCCATTTATGCGCTTTTTTAAAATCATGGTTCCGAACGTAGTAGGATACCTTAAAGATCAAAATCTGGCTTGTGGCATTCTTATGTGGAAAGATCAAATGGACTTGGTGTAGGCTTTCCTGCTCCAAAGGGAATTTGAAACAACAACAACAGTTTCCTCTTATACAAGAAGTAAAATTTTATTAATAACACCTTAGGTTGAAAAAATATATTCTAGCATCTATAATGCCAATGTTTTAAGCCTCCTTTGCTTACTTTTATTACAGTTTGTTTCTATATGAAACCCTTTTTGAAAAAGGGAAGTTGATTTAAATATATGATTTTTCACTGATTGAAATGTTTTATATTTGAATGGATAATAATGAACTTCACAAAACCTTTTGGAAATTCCCAATTATTTCCTGTAATATTTAGAAAGCATATAAAATGCCACAGAATATTTGCCTCTTGATCTATTCCATTTTCATTTATTATACATTACTTGATTAAATATAGAATTATTATTTTGTTTTTTATTAAAAATGTTGCTAAAAAATTCTTTTAAGGACATTATCTGTAAGTTATAAATAAGAATATTTTATAAGAAAAAACTATTGCATAACAAAAGCGAATTTCTTCTTTCTTGTTTATAAATTATTTATTTAATAATTATAAAGCGTTAATTGGAATTAAGTCAAGTTAAATAAATCATGTATGGAGGTAAATTTCTCAAAACATTAGCTTTGTATTTTTTTAAAATTATTTTACTATAAAAAAACTTAGTGTTTAGTTTAATAAGAAAAATAATACAAAATATAATGCGCAAAAATGAATGATACTGGATATGAGAAATTAACGATAACATTAAAATATCCTTTCTTATTTTTAATTCTTTCAGTTCGATTTTCTCTTCCTTCATGAAAAAAAAATAATATTCTCTGAAATAATATATATATATAAGAATATTATAAAGGAAATTGGGATATAAAGGTCACATAACTTTTGATAATATACAAAACTTATTCACATGCTTTATTATTGGAAAATGCATACATAATATATGTATGTATAACAGTATCCATAAGATTTTATTTATAATATAACACTCTTCTTTATATTTATGCAAATAGCTCTTATATCTTTTGTACGTCCTTTAGAAAATGGATCTAGTGACTTTATATTTCAGAATGCAATGCATATTTACATAATGTATCAAAAGAGACTTTCTCAATTTTCTTATCTTCATAAACATCTGTTGTTTGGTAGAAACACATTTGCATTTTAATGTTTTCAATAGAGGTAAAAGAAGAACAGAAAAAACAATGAATATGCGTTTCTGTACCCATTCTTCTAGTCCAATTATAACTTTTTTCTACTTTTATACTACGCAAAGTATTATAAGATGATAAAATGCCTTATACCACAGCGTTTCTCAAACTGTGGGGCGCGCCACCCTAGAGAGGCGTGACAACTTAACGAGGAGGGCGCGAGCATATTGTAAAGTAGAAAACAAATGAATATTTTAAAAAATATTTATTTACTGAAAGTAAACAAACAAAATACATTCCGAAAAAAATACATATTTACATTGACATTACACACTTATAAATGTATCAGTAGTGCACTATGTATTTTCAATTTATTTAACAATACTAAGTTAAGAACAACATTAATAATTACCAATGGCCTGATAGGCTTGTCAAAGTAACACTTATTTTGATAATTTTTCGGTTTAAATTTAATTACTTTACTGTCGATTTAAATTTATGCGATTCGCTCCCCAAAGCCATCATTTTCCAAGCAGGCATGTGTATGTGATGTATTGAGGGGTGGGGTAATTCCCAATAAGCAAATTCTCTGAAATAAGTAAATCCTTCTCAAACACTGACAATGTCCTTTTATTGCATTTCAAACCTTTTGGAATTTTTTAAGGATAACAGTGCACAGAAAAGATTGTACTTCGGAAAGACGTGTATATACGTCTGGGGCAATTGACGCTTTTAATGAGCAAGACGTTTATATACGCCGGTGACACTTAAGAGGTTAAAATCGTATTGTAGCTTCTGCTTTAAAGTATAGTATCATTGAATTCAATACATTGTTCTTCTATGGAAGAAGGACGCGATGAAAACTCTGATTTAATATTGGGTGGCAAACACTGAAAGTTTGAGAAGCAATGTTATACCAGCATAATAGAGAAAAAAAATGTTACCATTCTCTCAATTCCAGAAGTTTCATTTTTTAATTTGGGAATATAATGTTTTGTTGTATCTGTGAAATTTTACAACAAATGTTTACGTATAGTGCATAAGTACTCTAATTAATGTGTTAGTTATTTTATTTGTACTAATGCAATAATGGAGACATATGAGTTGAACCAAGAAAAGATCAAGCTCTAAAAAAAATAAAAACGAATGATTTTTGAATTGTGTAAGCAAAGATTCTTCGTAATTAAAAGTTTGGCAAATTTTTAATACGTAAATCAAACCTAAAAGCATAAAAGCAAATTTATATATGAAAGCTGAAAACGTGGTAACTTGTTTGCATAAATACGTCTACAGCAGAAGAATAATGTAGAAACGAAGATGTCTGCTCCTTTACAAATAAAAAGAAAAGGAAACCAGTTAATTACATAATTAATATTAACAACAAGTGAAACAGAATCATTCTATATAAAACTATTTAGTACTAATTTATTTTGGCTATAATGCACTTTAACTATTTATAAAAGTTTAATATTATAATTAACAATGTAAACGTTCATAAAAAGCATAAGTTCTTCTGAGTTATTCATTTAAGGATAATACATGTCAACACAAAAGTTTACCATATGAAAACGCATATAAGTAATTATTAACTGGTTTGATTGGGGTTTTTTTCAAAAAAAATAAACGCAATATTTTTTTAAGCATACTCGATAACAATTATTTATCAGTACCATATTATTAATAAAATTGTAGAAGCTAATATATAAAATGCATCTATATATACACAAGTTCAGAAAATTACATGAAGAAATGAAATAGATTCAGACATGTTTATTGTTAAGATTATGTAATGTAGAGTAATACCAATTACAATTTTAAAACTTTCACAATAATACATATCATCATTAAAAATTATCACTTTAAATGAGGTTTATAGAATTCATTTGTTGTTTTATGCTTGCACACAATAAATAATCTTTATTCTTCTAATGATTCAAGATCATGTAATTAAAATTTATTACACAAAATCTAATCGAAGCTGCACAGAAGAATTAAAATGAATTTTAGATATTTTGATACACACACTATTTACAAAATTTACATATATTATAAAAACTATTTGAAAAAATGCTTACTAATATTGCTTCTATTTTTCATTAAATAACATTTTTCAAGTTTTGAACATAATATATATAAATTTATATAATAATAATAATAATTTAATTAATATATATGAAGCACTTTATAAATGAACATTATTATATAAATTACACAGTTTAATTCAAGTGAGAATTAACTTGAATTCATTGTTAAACATTTAATATATATATATGTATTTAAAAAAATTGTAGAAAAATTTGAATTTATTGAATATTTTTTACCTCATGTGAATTAATCCGGAAAATGAGAAAAGCTTTACAATGCCGCAATGCAAGTGTGTTGAAGGAAGCGGATTTTCGTTACCGAGGAGCACGGACAGTGAATGCCCGGAGTATTATGGGCCGTTGAATCCGAATTTCGAAAGGAGGATTAAATAAAAGAAAATCCTCTGAAATATGAAGTCCTTCGCAAACACTGTCTAGGTCATTTTATTGCATTCCAAAGCTTTTGGAGCAATTTTATGAATAGCAGTTCACACAAAAGATCGTACTTCGGAAAGACGTATATATACGTCCATGGCAATTAACGCACTGTCTCAGCGAGACGTTTATATGCGCCGCACTTAAAGAGGTTAAAGTCGTATTGTAGTTTTAGCGTAAGTATAGTATTACTGAATTCAATGCATTGTTTTTGAATGGAGGGGAGCTCGATGAAAATAATGATTGAATATTGGGTGGCAAGTATTGAAAGTTTGAGAAGCACTGATTTAATATAATATTATTCTCAGCTGTTCAATGCAGTCAAATTTATTTTGCTCTTACAATTTTTGACAGTTAAATTTAAGCATAAAACAAAATATATTTTTTTTAATTTTGCATTTTATTTATCTTTTATTTGAATATAGTATAATGCATGGATTATTTACGAAGTTGTTAGTAACACAATATATGAAGAATATAATTTTATAAATGAGGTTAATATCGTTGATTTTTCGCAATTTTTAACATTATTTTTATCATTTTTAATTATAAAAATAAATAATTTTTATATAATTAATCGATAATCGGAGCAAAATATTTTTTGGTAACTTGTTTATTGCTTGTGTAGATCGATTTGGTTGTTTCCCCACACGTAAGCATGCAACATATACTTGCCCATGCGATAGCTCCAAACTGACATTGCTGGGCTTTGAGATTTATCTATGGTCATCGTGAAAGCCTAACGAATTGCGTATTGAAGTCTTTTGAATGGTATTGAAGATTCTGAAGGTATCAGTGGAATACGTGGCAACAGGATGATTTGTCCTTTAAACTTTACAATCGAAATGGTTGCTCCAAGAAGATTTTCGGTAATTCTTTTAATGACCAAATGTGTACCATTACATAATCTAGGTGTATTTAATTATACAGTAGAATAACCAGTAAATCAATCTTGAACAGAAGATTGTGCGCGATGTGGCATTTCTAATATATCCAGGGAATCCAACATATTACAGTGTTTCGTTTTCATCAACAATAGTGTCGATTGATTAAAAAGCATTAGATCACCTGGAAGCACCTCTGTATCTGGAAGGTTATTTTGTCAACATCAACATTTTTTTTCTATCCAAGTAACATGATTACAGAGCCGGTCATAATCTACATAATTATACAGTATATCCGGGAAGACATCCTCAATCAGTTCCTTTTTTTTGTCTGAACAATAGAATAGAAATTGCCTGGAATTTGATACATTGTGTATTTAGATGCAGTTGTACTTCACTGTTTCCAATATCCAGCAGTTGGTTAGAAAATATTTGCGTTGATTGATTATCTTGCAATTGAACTCGCGTGTTCATGGTCAATCGAAGCATTTCAACGTTTCGCCATAAAAACGATTGTTTTAAACTTACGTTAATCTCGTGAGAAAAAATAGAGCGAGGAATGACTTGCAATGCTGTAGGAAACCACCAGACAGTAATAGGACAGCACCACAGAATATTTTCTCGTTGCCGTTTAAATCATACGAGGTTCTATGTAAAGCTTCGAGTGAGTGTTTATGGGCCATAGTACATTCATTGTAGATTATGATTGGACTCATTTGCAATACCGTAGCCATTCCACTCATTTTTTAATATTATACATTGCGTCAGGTTTCTCATGAATGTCAAATGACAGTTGGAAAGCTGAATGTGCATTTGTCCACCACTTAACAATGTAACAGCAATGCTTAAAGATGCATTTGCCAATGCGGTTTTCTGTTGGTCGTATTTTCGTAAGGCTGCACCTGAATGTTTAGAAAATAAAGATACGGACACGGGACTCAAACGCAAAGCAATTCCACCTCATTCCGGCAATATTCAGAAAAAATTAAGGGTTTCTGAAATCCGAATCCAGATCCTCGTTCCCAATCCCAAGATCCACTTTATGCTCACTTTTGGTTCCCCTGTTCCTGTAAGCTCCGTCCCTGAAGAAACGAGCTGTACTATCAGCCGGCATTATCCGGCAAAGTTATTGGAGTTTCTTAAGTCCGATTTCAGATTATTTCTCACACAGAAAAACACTGGAAGCGCATTTTGCACATGCCCCTGCCAAGGTTCGTTTAAAATACTATCGTCTAGCATTTTTTAAAACGAGATTTCTCGAATAAGATTAAATATTCGGATCGGCCGTCTCAAAATACGTCAGGGACTCACCTTTTGCATCCATACGTTTGCAAGTTAGACTGATACCACTGTCCATGCGTATTACGGTTGGTCGGAATTATTCGATAAAAAAACACACCGAAACACCTAAAATCCGATTTCAGATTCTCTTTCTCCACTCCGAAACACACACGGGACTGAATTTTGGAGCCCTAGCACTCGCAAATGTAGCCGCTAGAGGGAAGGAAAATTCGCTTGTGGGACTCGAACACGAAGCCATTCCACCTAATTTCGGCAATATCCTGCAAATTTATGAGAGTTTCTGTAACCTGATTTCAGATTCTGGTTTCCCACCTCTAGCCGCAACCGGGGACTGCTTTTGTCACCTCTGAGCTTGCAAGTTCAGTAGCAGGAAAGCGGTATTAAGGTCGTCTGGCATTATCCAGCAAAGGTACGGGAATTTCTAATACCTGATTTCAGATTCTCATTCGCCATCCAGAAAATGATTAGGTTAGTACTTTTCCCGCTTCAAGAACTTTGAGGAAATCTCCTTTGACGGTCCGCGTAATAGATAGTCGTCCAGAATCATCCACCAAATTTACTAAAATTTCTTTTATCGGATATCAGATTCAAATTGTCCGACTCAATATACGCCCAAGATCAAGTGTTCATGCTCCAAGGCTTTTAAGGTGCTTACCTTACCAGGGTGTTTCTAAAATACTGTCATCCGGCATTATACGGCAAAGTTGCAACAATTTTTCATATTGGATATCAGATTCACATTTCTCATCTCAAAATACGCCCGGAATCAAGTTTTTGCGCTCCAATGCTTTTAAGGTAAGCTCCTGCCAAGATTTGTCTAAAAACGGTCATCCGGCATTATCCGGAAAAGTTGCGGTAATTTCTCTAATCGGATATCAGATTCAGATTGCCTGTTGCCAAATACGCCTGGAACCAAGTTTTCATGCTTCATGGCTTTTAAAGTAAAGCCCTGCAAGAAGTGCCTAAAATACAGTCATCCGGCATTGTCCGGCAAAATTACGGATATTTTGGGGATTCAATTCGGAATTCGAATTCCACGCCCTGAAATACACCAGGCACTAACCTTTCATGCACCTTGGTCCACAAAATCCGCTTCCGCAGGTACACACGCATTCCGACATTTTGCGAAGTTTCCCGTTTTCCGGATTCTACGCATTTCCGCCAATAAAAAATAATGACGGCGAAAATTGAGATAAAAACTATCCTATATTTTAAATTGGACGAAATGACACACAATTTGCAAAACTATGTCAGAATCGGTTGAGTAGTTTCGAAGTCTATCGCGCGCGGACAAACACTGTGACACTTAACTTTTATATATATATATATTGTACTATACTCAAATCAACTATATTTTATTATGAGATGAATAAAATGCCAAATTAAAAATATGTGGTTTTAGCTTAATTTCAACTCTCCGAAATTATAAGCGATGATTACTTTAACTACATAGAGAATAATTTAGTGTAATCTTAAGAATATTAAATCAGCGTATTACAAGAAATCCACACACAACAACACGTGGCCGGGTCAACTAGTACATATATATGTGTGTGTGTGTGAAGCAATGAGCCTAGAGACAATGATTTAAAAAAAAAACCTTAAATTCTTCTTATATAAAATCAGCAGACAGAGACAAATTTAATTCGTCAAACTTTAATTGAAAAAAATAATTTTATAATTTACAGAAAAAAATGAAGAATGTATGAATTTTTTTTTAAATTTTTTTTTCTTTTTTACGCTTTTTTGTTAGTTTTTAATGTTAAGTTGGCATTAAATTATATCATTGGATAATTCCATTAATGAACTATTTTTTTGTTTTTACACATCGTTTTCGAAATTAAGGTTTTAATTGTCGTAGTTTACTAATTCGATTGGTATCTGTATAAGCAAATTTGCAAGATTGATTATACAGATACCAATGATGCAAGATTGATTAATTTTAAGATTTAGATTAAGATTCATTAAAGTCTATCAGATTTTATGGCGTTTCTAGAATACTTATTTTAAATTTAATAACTTATAGAATGTACACTCACAAATACCATTGATGCTTTGAGAACTTTCTAAGAATAGTACTTTAAGTTAAAAAAAAAATCCCACCACTCGATTTTTATTTAAATATTTTTATTATTTACTTCTATCTTTGAACATATGTGAATGTATGTACAGCATATTGAAAACATTTCTGTACAATGTCATTGTACGTGCGAAGGATATCGTTACATTTTACAAGTGCTTAGAACCAAACTGGAGAGGTAAAAACGTATAGCGCTCTATCCAGAAGGATTTGAGAATTTTAAAAATATTTCTCATGGAGCCAGTTTCCTTCCTTGTGTAAATACGAGGACAACTTCCACGCAGAAATACGAGAGTCCTTTAATAATAGATGGTGATCTCTCGTCGAATCGATTGTATGAGAGTGAGGCTGTCTGAAATATCGGGTAGAGGATACCACGTTTTCTATAGCCGGGATACATCCAAACATCTTTAGAATGTGAGTCTAGTCACATGCAAATTATAGTTGGGAATATCTGAAAGGAATACAATTTTTTTTTAGGATATACTAAGGAAATATTCAACAAAAAGTTCTTTATGCTTAAAAAATTGATACCGAGCCATATGCATATTTCTCGTGTAGTTACTTTGGTATATATTTTTAGTTTAGAATGTTTGGTATTATAGGACTGTAAAATAAGGAAAATAGATAAGTAAAACAGAAAAAATATTATCTAACGTGTATTATGTATGGTGGTATAATGATTTTGAACGTTTGTTCTTTTTTCTGAAAGTTTAATATTTTATAGCAATTACATTTTTAGAGAATTCCAATTGCATACTATATTTTAAAATCAAAGCAAAACAATTCATTCACATTCAGGTCAATTAAAAGTTATAAGGTAGTGCTTCTCAAACTTTCGATATTCACGAACCAATTTTCAATCATAATTTTCATCGCGCCCTCCCATACAATAACAAAGTATTGAATACAGTAATAATGTACTTTGATGCTAAAGCTACAATATGACCTTAATTATAAGCCGTATAAATTATCAAGATAAATATTAAATTTTTGTGCATGATAAGCCCATGAAGAAATTACTAGTAATTATTAAACTTGTTCTTAATGTAGTATTGAAACTTAGAATCAAATATATTGTGCCGCACCGATACATTTATAAGTAGAGTATATCAAATAGTATATTAGAGTGAATGTGTATTTTAGTTAATGTGTATTGTGTAATGTATACGTCAGAATATATTTTGTTATGTTTTCATTTAGTAAATGGATAATTTTTTAAGTAATCTTTTATTTTCGACTTATCAATATGCTCTCGCCCCTCCCCCCTTGTAGGGTTATCACGTCCCCTAAAGGGGAGCGCCCCACAATTTGAGAAACACTGTTATAAAGCAATAGCCAGGGGTGTAGTTACGGCAGTATCAGCCGTATCAATGATACGGGGCCCCCAAGCTACAGGGTCTCCAACATGTGTAACCACAGTTCCACTAACAGGACTTCCATATCTAAAAAAGGGCCCCGAAAGAATTTTGATACAGGGCCCTTTCAATGCTAGCTACGCCAATGACAATAGCACCAACATTTCTCCATGACGTAGCAAACTGATATTTAAAGGATTGCAGTTCATACTATTTCGATGTTTTACTATTCATGTAGAAAAATGAACCATTCTCGTTTCGGTTACATGTTTATTTGTTTGTATGACTTGTTTTCATCTTTTACTAATGCCAACTAAATAAATTGCTGTAAACACTGTAAGCTCTTTGCTGCAGTTGCCACCATGTAGTATTGTAGCCACGATTTAGACCAAAATAGGATTCAACTCCTGTCAGGTATCCCATGTTGCATGTATTTGATTTCACTTTATGTCTAGTTGAAAATTTCGAGGCCTATCACTAATAACACTAGAGTAGCTTCAATATGCAATGTTAATAAACGTGCATTGATTGTGATCTTGCCGGGAAAACCATCTTTTCCAAGCTCAATCTCTAAAACAAGATTGCATAAGACTCTTGTAAAACCTGTTGACATCCGTGAGACTGGAATAATAATGCCAATAGGGTTATTCATATTCAAATACAATAGATTTAGATTAAAAAATGACATTTAAACGTTTCAATATTTCGTTGATGTGTTGTACTAAGATTTACCATGTTGCGAATATTTAGGTGATACTTAAGAGTAGAATCCTTAAAAAAAAAATTTACATAATTTAATTTTTTTTTGAGGACTTAAAATGTTTTAAATTTATTTTTAGTCTGCCGAAATAAGTTTTTGAAAAAGTCTGAAATTGAGTTTTGGTTTAATTAGTGAATTCTTGCAGAATTTAATATTTACAGATAAAATCGAAAATTTTCTAGCTACCCAAGATGTAGAGAAGTTTGTTAAATGAGATGCAACTTGCTTTAGCCTCATGCGTTTCATAAATTTGCTAATTGGTCTGAATTAGGGCAATGTAAAGTTAAAAAAATGATTTCGCACCTTTAATTCACTCCAATCATACAAAAATTTGCTAATAAAAGATACTCTATTGGTGCAACCTTTACCCAAAGTGAAACTTATATTGATGACAGATGCTTCAAATAAAGTGATTCCAGCCGTTTAACAATTCGAATTTTAGCAGAATATTTTATATATTTTATAGCCCTCATTCCCTTGGAGAAAATTATTTTTCTGGTCAAATAGAATATTAATAATAGTAATTAAAGCTTTATAAATTGGATTTTATTTTAGATTACGAATTATTTTACGGTGTCAGCCTATAAAAATGCAAATCAAACAATATATATTACCTTATCATTCTCAGTGGAGGAGAATTTTACATTTGGCACATAGTCATCGTTTATTAATATTTAAAACATTGTTGAGAATATATTTTAACTACCCTTTTTAGAAAATTCAAATAATCTGATAGATTTGAATAATACATGGCTTAGAGCGATGAAATTTTTCGTACATCAAATATATTTTGATGAAGCACTGATACTGTTATAAGTCTACCAATGAAATCACCTATCAAAATAAACCACTTATCATTTAAGGCTTAATTTAAAATTTGTGTTTACCCTCACCAATTTCCTTTATATTGAAAGTTTATTAACCTCATTGAAAAATATGAGAGCTATTCACGAAGCAATTCCTGACTTTGAAATGCTCATTAGCAAACCAATTGATCTCGTACCTCCTTAACTTCCCCATTATGTCAGCTAAAGAACTTCTAGCTCTGACAGATTTAATGGAATGAATCAAACTTTGGAACCTTGCATATTCGATTATAATGTGATATTAAATCGAAAGTCATCTGCAACATACACCGTGAAAATTACTGGTGAAGATATGGGGGACATTTCATTTGAAAGCCGAAAGTGTATTTTACACTCTTATACAAATCATGTTAAAAGATTACCAAAGAATGATTAAATTTCAATATAACAAGCTGTTATAAATTAACTCATACGATTATATAATTTTAAATTGACTATTGCCCACCACACAATCTTAAGACTACAAGGTCAAATCTAGATGTCATATCATTCGATAGCGGAAAACCTCTGGCTGTCATACATTGCATACATACTTTGCATTGTCTCTATATGAAAGTACTGCGATAATGTATGAAGAGAATCCAAACCCCATACCTTCCCTTCAATGTCCAAGAAATCGACCACTGTAGCATCAGATGCTTGATGATCTGAGCAAGCATTTCGTAGGATGGCCTCACACACCTCCATGTTTATGAAACAGGCACCGTGATTGTGCGAGGTACAGAAACGAGGTCTTGTAGCCCTGTGTTCGCCTTTTCATGGGTACAGTTGTCTCTGATTTCATTTTAATGGATGACAACTTGAGGCACATAGATCTAATCTGATCGATAAATTTCTGGAAAGTCAGGATGTTCACCAAATGGATTGGCCAATTACTCGCAACCCCCTACGAAGAACCATCTCAGGCCTCAAAACAGAGTTGTTGAATATAAATGGGATTAATTACCTCAGTAACTCATATATTCCCTTATTTCCAGAATAAAATCACGGGGTGAGGCCTGTTTTCTTAAAAAGGGGACCATACCACCAATTAACCAATTTTTTTAAAATTTATATTATGCACCTGCTGTTTCTTATCTTCCTATTTCGATGAGTACTATTCATAATCATTCATGTGTCTTGTAACTGTTGAATATTTATTTCTTTGCATTATATCAGCCCTATATGTATAAAATTTCATTAAAATCTAACCCCACGGCAGTTCTTGGATATCATCGGGAAAATCTAAAAATTCTCTTAATTTTGAACAGAAGGTAGATTACTAGGCTTCTTCCCTATAGAACACCTTAAAAATTTGATAAGTATGAGCCAATGATCCTCCCAGAAACTCTCCAATCTAACACAAACAAAAAAATTTAAGAATTCTACAAGGGGCATCCACCAACTCTTCCGATTCATGGCAGAAAGGAAAGATTACATACAACCAAAAAGGACTCCACTCTTTAATTGATTTTGTTTGGTTATATACAATTATATTTCCTGAAAAGAATCTTTAGTTTTTTCCCCCACTGCATATTTAATCGTTTTGTTTCGTGTATGTGTATGCTACCGTTAAGCCCAATGGCAGAGTGGTTAGTGCATCACGCTTCCACGCCACGGGTCCGAGGTTCAAACCCAGGGCAGGGCAAGGTGGACTCAACCTTTCATCACATTAGTGCAGTGGTAGGCAGACTTTTACATGGCACGGTCTACTTCTACTTTTTTCAAGATGTCGCGGTCCACCCTGTGACGTAAGTGTTATGAGCAACAAAAAAAAAGAAAAGAAAAAAAAGCTCAACAATACTTGTATCATACCAATAATAAATACAGAAAATGTGTACTTACATACATAACTACATTAAAAAAGTTTAGTTTTTTAAAAATACGTTTTAAGTAAAACTCAAAATACGAACATAATAATTATATTCGAGTTGGACACGAAACATTCTTCTCTGAAGACTTCTTCGAACTGAGTTCACAATTTTCATGCAGATTCCCATGACATGACGCATATATTTAGAATGTTACAACAGAGGGCCTGTTGGTGAATAATGCGATTATAAGAACGGAAATGTGGAAAGTCATCGTCTCTGGTATACATAGCCAGAAATCCATTGACTGCGTCGGTCGTTGAAGGGGCCCCATCAGTTGTCGTAGATACAACTTCATAAATCGGAAATTTTTTCTCCTCTTAAAAAGATGCAAAGTAGAGAAATACCAACCATTTCTTTAGATTCGTATTCTACCATTCTTCATAGACATATTGTGAAAGCTCTGGGAGAGATGTCAGTGGAGGATATCGAATATGTATTGAACGCTATAAGATATACCATAACGTTTCAATTATATTGAAATCGGGTGACTGTGCGGGCCAAAGTAGATGTTTAACTCCATATCCCTGTGTGCATCAAACCATTATTTAACAAGTCCTGCTGCAAGGATAGGTGCATTATCATCCTGAAAAATTCCATCTTCTGCAGAAAACAAAGTTTGTAGCATAGGATAGACCTGGTCAGTTAAAATTTCTCTATACTTCTGCCCAGTGATCCTTCCTTTCATTGCTACGATTGGTCTAGCAGAAAACGACGACATGGCTGTGCATATGATGACGGATTCACCTCCATACCTGACAGTTGGGAGGAGACATTCATGTACAGGTTGTCCACCAAACGTGCACCCGTTCTGTTGTAGGGAAATGTGGGAAAGACTATTCGTCACAGCATATTACTTTCTTCCATTTATCTATCGACCAGGTTTTGTGAATGTGACACCTCTGTAGACGGCATTGACATCTTTAACAAATGGTTTGGGAATTGCTACTCTACCGTAAATTTTCTGTTTATGAAGATGTTTTCAAACTGTAATTATTGACACTGGAGAATTTAGATGCTGATAGAGCTCTGAGGTCACTTTTTGCTGCAGTTGTTCGTTTTTTAGACTTTACAATCGTTTTCAACACCCGTCTATCTCTTTCACCGAGCTTTCCATCCACTATTGTGCTTTGCCAAGCTTATCTTGCTGCATTGTGTGTAAGAAGTCATGACTTTAGACGCCGTACCTCTAGAAACCTCTAAAAACTGGGATGTTTCGGAAAATCTGAGACATCCAACATTTTAACGGTTTTGATAAAAATTCAAGACTTATTGGACTTCAATAAAGCTACTGCATACTACCAGAATATATACATTTCTGTCCATAAAAAAGACTGGGAGCTGTTATGAAATGCGTACGAAGCGCTTTCAAAAATGTCACTTTAATTGACAGGTGTTTGCACTATTTTGATAACCCTCTGTGTTTCTTTTAGTATACGCGTCTAAAGTCTTATGTAAAAGCGGTCACCCCAAAATGTCTTGTAATTCCCCTAGTCGATCGCGATCGACTTAATGCCCACTCCGGCTTTAATGGACCGATAAATGAGTACCACGCTTGCTTGGGAACTTAACACTGACGGTTTCGCGTCAGATTGACCTCCTGACGGGAACATCTGCTCATGCACCTCAAGGCCCAAGGTCGCGAATACTGAGTTGGGCACTGTAGGCGTTGGCCCTCATGGGCTATTGCGCCATTGAGTTAAGTTATATGTTACCATTTAAGTGTATAATTCAGTTATTTCATTGAATAACTAGGTATTTCACGAAATAACTAGACAAGTCAAAGTATATAATAGGTGAAAATCATCATACTTTACCTAGTTATTCTATAAAATAACTAATGATAGACCTTTTAAGTGAAAAATAAACGAAGTTATTTTACAAATTGATAGATTATAAATAGCTAAAAGCTCTAGAAAAACATATTTTATCCCTATTGCGGATGGTTAATTGATAAATAATAAGGAAAAGCAGATTATATGATTTATTATTGCTCAAATTGCTAACGTTAGTTAAACAAAAAGGGGAAAAAAGAATCTTTTTTTTTATCTGTTATTGCCACAATTAACTTTCTTACTCCTTGAACGTCAAAGATATTATAATGCTGGAGTAACCAATAATCTCGTGGTACTTTTTTATGTGTTGTTTCAGCAATTTTTCCCTCTGTTATCAATGTTAATAATTTTTAGTGAGTAGGTGTAGTGCTTTTTTTCCTTTATTCCACAATTATTTAATAAAGATTCATATCTCCCGTATTGAATTTTTCTTTTTACAGGTTACTCCGCCATCCCTGCAGAAGTCATTGTGTGAAAACCGGTTAAAAAAGTATTTGATGAAACTTAAAGCACACTCTATTCACTGCCTAAATTCTACTTTTAAAAACAACGGAATGAAGCGTACACACACACACGCACATAGCGCAAAACAGCTATAACTGGTTCAAAACTGATTAAAAGAAGCCAAAATTAAGAACTCAAATAACTTTCGAGTGCCGTATTTCCTACTTTAACCTTATCCTATAGAATGCTTAGTTAAATCAGAGAATTCAATAATTTTATGTACTTTAAATGACCTGCTCAGTTATGAAATACCAGTAATTCTATGAAATAAAGGAGATTTCACACTTTAACAGCAACATATACATTAATCCCTACTGTGTGAGTGATTTCCGTATTATTTAAATACAGTCGCTAAATCCCGGAAAAAAGTTCGTTACATGGAAAATTCGTTATATAGATGTTCATCTTTTAATACATTTTATATAAACCACATAAAACTCATTTTAAATTCATAAACACTATATAATAAAAAAAGTAATTACTCACACCTTTTTCTAAATTAATATATGTTTATTTTATATATCTTACCCATCAAAAAAGAAAGAAAGAAAAACTGCAAGGAAAACAAGAAAAAAGAATGTCGAAGAATTCACTGTATTTTCAATATTAAGAAAATAATTTTATACTAAAATTAATGAATTTTAAGGACATCTTATTATAATTTAAAGCATACAAGTAATATTAAACATACATATTTTTTTTTATAATTAGAACACGGGAACACGGGACAACTCCACTGAGGGTGAAAGGATATCCTAGTGAACTGGACAATGGGTGTTAAAGGTTGCACTTCTTGTAAGAAACGTCCAGAACTCTATTGCTCTCGGTGAGTTAGGATTTAATAAAACCAGTTCCAAGATTTATGACCGCCATAAAATGTATTAAAGAGAGAATAACTCGAAATTTTATAAGAAATACTTTAAAAAAAGGAAGAACAAAAATTGAATCACAAGAGAAAAAGTTCGCTGTATAGAAAATGCACTTCGCTATAGAGAGGTTATTCTAGGAAAAAAATCGCGAAATGTTCAAGGTTCCAGGAAAAAGTTCGCAATATAGAGGTTCGTTATATAGAGGTTCGACTGTAATTTCATCATGATATGTATGTAAGAAATGATTGCTGTAGAATGTCTGTATTTTTACAAAATATACAAGCAAAAATTTCATTAAAATGGAGTTGTAAAATATAAGAACAAGAATGATAAGAAGAATAGGCAGTGGTTAAAATTTAAATTGCTTTTACTTTAACGAAAAACTCTCCAAACTACTCAGAAATTTCTCCAGAATTTTCGGCTTAGAATAAATAAGTAGCCTCAAAACATACGGCTACGGTTATAAATTTAAAAGAGCACACAATTTTCTCTTTAAAATATATTATCTAAAGAAGTTGACGTAAATCTAAACATTTACAGGATGTTGTTTTCCGAAACGCTTCTGTCAAGAAGTCGTAAGAAAAAGTCGTAGAACGTTGCGTTGTGTAGAATATATTTTCTCTTCTCTTCTGACAATGGACGAAAATATACTTTTTTTAACCAGATGCATTAGCATTTAAATATGGAGCAAATAGGCGTCGCTATCACTCTCTGGCTCATAAAATGCAGCGTCTTTAACATTACGCAGCGTTATAGCAGAGGCTCGGAAAAATTTCGAATGGCAGTTTGCAGCAGCATTTATGGTGGAAAGTTTTCTTACAGTAGTTGAACATTTTTCCGACAAAGCACCATTCGTTTGAATCTCTAAGCTTTTTCGTTTTGAAAAGAGAGCTGAAAAAAAAATCCATAAGATGAGAACGTATTTGACATTATTGCGCACTTCGGAATTCCATAAAAATTACGGAAGTTTTAAGGACGCAAATGTGACGGCTGGGGGCTTATTTACAAAGCAAAAGAAAACTAAAGTTTTAGCTCTTTTTTCCCTTTCCTTGAACTTTCTGACTTAACTTTTAGGGTGGCTAAAATGAAGATTGAATATTTTCTGAGCTCAAACCTTTTTCACTAACAAATTATTACAATGCTTTTGTACTTATATTTGTTTACTAAAAAAAATGTGAAATTCTATGCAACTTTAACGTATCCATTTGGAATATGTTTGTGTATTTAAAATACCTTCTTATTTAAAACAAAATTAAGATGATGAGGAAACCGAAAGTGTTATTTATTTCAGAAGTAAAAATTATTAGTGCCATGCCTTTCATAGTAAAAAAATTAAAAATTTCAAATAATATTTTTTTATGTAAATTTTGATATAAATCAATGTCAATTTTGACGTAATTATTTGCATATTTTTGTGAAGAAAATTTGGGCGTTACACGTGATTATTTTTCTAAAAACTATCTCTAGTGGCAAAAAAAATCCAATCATAATAGTTAAAAATAGGCAAATGCATGAAATTTGCGCGTATAAATTTCTCTTAATACATATATATTAAACTTAGTAACTAACTAAATGCACTAAATGCTATGAAAACTTTCATTAAAAGTTTATATGTTTTACATATTATTTTTACACCACTTTATATTAGTTCAAAATTTTTTTCAAATGCAAAATGAAAAATCATTTTGTGATAAATTATTCTTCCATAAAAATGGGCTCACTTATTATTAACAAGTGTATAATTTTTATACCAACATTTTACCTGTGGAGTAGAGCACCAATATTTGAAAAATAGAGCAACTATGCTTACAATATTCCATATTGAGAGCTTTGTATAGA
The DNA here is from genome assembly GCA_019973955.1 of Trichonephila inaurata madagascariensis. NCBI lineage: Eukaryota > Metazoa > Arthropoda > Arachnida > Araneae > Nephilidae > Trichonephila > Trichonephila inaurata. The sequence goes on from BMAV01019187.1 coordinate 112,045, forward strand.
CATTATATGATCTTTGAAAGTATATCTTAATCCATATTGAATTCAATTTGTTTCAAGCAACATAAATTTGTTATTTATTATGCAAAAATTTAACGTTATAATGACAAATGGAATGTGAAAAAAAATAAAACTGCAACATATATTGTTTGATTTCAATAAATATTAGCAACACATTCAAGGAATATATATCAGCTTTATCATTTGAGCTATTTCTTGATATTTCTCTCTCTGACACAGAAATAACTTTCACGCAATATATATTCTAAATCATCCAACATACTTAGACACTCCATGTTCAATACGATGCATTGCCTCCAACTTCGCACGTGATTTCAGCAAAATAAGGCTTATAAATTATTGCAGGAAGAGTATAATGTAGGGAACTGGACAGATGGAATAAGCTGTTCCTTGTATTTGATAGCGACGGAGAAATTCTAATCATTTTCAGTTGAGATAAATTAAGAAAATGTATTATGTAAATGATCATTCTTGACATATACTATTACATAAATTGTAACCTATATGGATGAAACTGAAAATGTATTTTAAAAGTTAACAATGGAGAGTTGTATCTTTTAGTTGAAATATTTTAAGTATAGCTGATATTTTTTCTTCTCTCTCTCAACTCTCTCTTTCTCTCTCAGCTCTCTCTCTTTCTTTCAGCTCTCTTTCTCTCAACTCTCTCTTTCTCTCTCAGCTCTCTCTTTTTCTCTCAGCTCTCTCTCTCACTTCTTTCTTTCTCTCTCGGCTCTCTCTTTCTCTCAGCTATCTCTCTCAACTCTCTCTCTCTTTCTATCTCAACTCTCTGTCTCTCTACTCTCTCTCTCAACTCTCCCTCTTTCTTTCTCTTTCACCTCAATCTCTTTCTCTCTTTTTCTTACACACGCACGTTCGCACGTGTGTTCATGCGTCCATGCAATTAATTCCTCAATCCATTTTTTGAGTTGTCTTTTGAAAAGTATTATTACTATTTACGAAAACTTATAAAATGAATTAAAAATACTTTTAAAACTAATTTCACTCATTTTTACATTTAGAGAAAATTAAAGCAATTTATAAGGTATGGTTATACATTAGTATACGTTTATTAGAACCATACTAAATAATTTTAAATATTATATTCTTGCGATGGATAATCTCAATCTATCAGGAAAACTACAACTTATATTTTAGATTCATTTTTTCATGTATCTTTGATCATCGTCTAATGTTTTGGTAAGTATATTTGGTAAAAATCTCCGAATACTAAATGTTTTAACAGAATGCTTTAATATTAGATATATCGGTTTATTTTATAAGAATTTATTTTGAAATACACGAGTTTAAATGTGAACGCGTGTATCAGAATTTATGATTCATATTCATATGCTATTTTTTAAAAGATTAACTACTTATACGTAGTTTTAATCTTTATAAAGCCCAAATTAACTGCCCACATTTATTTGAATCAGGAATTTCATGTTTATTTGATTCCTGAAAATTAAATTACTTAATTTTACATGTAGTCTAATGTATATAAATGTGTATTTAAGTTCTTTGGCACATACACATTTTAGGGATAGAAAGATAAATGACTCATTTTATTATGCAATAAAGTGATTGCAAAATTTTTTCTCGTCTAATACTCATATTCAAACTTTTGCAACGTTTTACCTTTTTTATTTTTAAAATATATTTGAATAAATTTATTTTAATGAACAAATGTATGGAGATAAAATGAATACAAGTTCCAATTTCATCATACAAGGTTCTGTCCTGAATTTTTATTTAGGCGATAGTCCTCTCATTTGAAAGAACCCAATAAATAGCTCAGTTATTATTTTGTTACAACTTCAGAAATTGCCTGACTCTTTTCGCCTATACATAATAATAAAATGTCCAAAAGTAAAATAAAGAAAAGAAAGATATGAAGCAGCGGCTCTATACGACCATGTTTTGTGGTGAGTGTTCATATAATGACTATCTGCTTCAGAGATTTTCATTCAAGGAAGGGAATGATCTTCTAGTAAAGTCTCTTGAGTCTCAACTCTAAAATTTATGTTCTTATTGGTCTTATCACGTTTTTATCAGTAAGCGAAAGAGAAAAACAAAAATTTCTAAATGAGTCCATTTAAATTGAAATAAAATAAATTCAAATATTTTAATCTAAGTGGGGCAGTACATTTATACAATCTTTTTTAAAATATACACTCTTAATCAGTGCTTCTCAAACTTTCAATATTTGCGCCCCAATATTCAATCCTAATTTTCAGTACGCCCCCCTGCAAATAATAATGTATTTATATATAACTCAATAATACTATAGTTTGGCCATAAAGCTGCAATATGACTTTTCCTTAAATGTCACTGGCTTATATAAATGTTTCGTTAAGCCAAAGTGTTAGCAGTCATGGACGTATTTATACGTCTTTCTGAAGTATGATCTTTTCGGTGTAAAGCTATTTATAAAATTATTCCGAAGGCTTTGGAATGCAATAAATAGACCTTAACAGTGATTGCAAAGGATATATTTATTTCAGAGGATTATCTTATTTATTCCTCCCCCCCCCCAATACATCACATACGCTCGCCTAGGTGGAAAACGGTGGCATTGGGGAGCGAATCGCGTAAATTTAAACCGACATTAAGGGATTAATTATAAACCGTACATATTATCAAGATAAGTGTTAATTTTTGTATATAATTTTATATTTGACACACACACAAGCCCATAGGGTCCCCGGTATTTTTTAAACATGTTCTAAACTTAGTATAGTTAAATTAATTATAAAATACATTGTACAGTACTTATACATTTATATAAGTGTATTGTATTATTGCAAATGTTAATTTTATTTTTTATCACGACAGAATGTATTTTGTTTGTTTGCTTTGAGTAAATTAATAATTTTTTAAAAATAATCCTTTATTTCCCCGTTGAGAGGGTACGCCCCGCAGTTTGAGAAACGCTTATCTTAATAATAAGAAAATTGATACAAAAGTATACTTCAATGCAAATAATTTGAAATATTTAATTCTTATTTTAAAGAATTCGATCACATTGACATGATCAAATTCAGTTAGAGTACATATTTTTTAATGTTATTGAATAGAGCTATCTCTTAGCCTTACACAAAACTCTTTGCTTTGTTTCTACGATACCTAAAGGCCAAGTTACAATAATTTTTTTTTAAATTAGAAAAAAAACGGAAGTGGCTAATTAATGTACCAGAAATGGGTATTTAAGGTCCGATAACTAAAACAAAATGTAATAAATGTATTTGTATAAAAACTTTTTCAACCTGATTTTTATTTTTTTCTACAGAATGTACTAAAATATTTCTTATTGTATGTATATTCTTAAGTTATGGCTGGTTATTAAATAATGGTATCATAAATAAAGTCACATTTATTACAATATTTACTCAAACAGCTTTAATTTTTCTTAAAATTTTAGTAAAACATTAAAATTTTAGTACATTCTCTAGATAAATGCATCTATTTTATTTCAGTAATAATTTCATTGATATAAGTTTATTACTTTTTTCTCTAATTGCTTTGATGTTTTCCAGAAATATTGCTAAAATTTCGTTTATTGTTGGGGTTTCTGCAAAATTTAGATATGTTTTTCTTAAATATTGTCTGTTAAATATATATATATATTAGTATTCTTTGGAATTGTTTCTTAAAAAAGCTGGTGTGCGTTTTAAAAAAAAATACTCCAAACGTGTTTGGATACCATTACTTTTATTTGGAACATTTAAATTAAAGTTTTATGTGACTTTAATCCTTACTAATATCATAAACGCGAAAGTTTGTATGGATGTTTCGTACTCTTTCACGAAAAAACAACTGAATGGATTTTAATGAAACCTTACAATAATATAGCTTATACATCAGAATAACACATAGGCTATAATTTAGAAAGATATTGTGTTGTATTGTTTCCAAAATATAAAGATAACTGTCAAGAAAGTAAGAAAAAATTCTGCCCTCTGCAAAAAAGCCCGTGACAGCATATATCTATCTCTTGGTGTGAAGCAAAACTTTCCCTTTTGCTTTGTCTAGGCCATGTCTCAGAGCGCGTTAGCTTTTAATTTATTCCTTTGATCAGTGTAATCACTATTTTTTTTTATTTTATAATAAAACTAGATTTTGAAGGGAAAGGTGGTGGCAAAAGATTTTAACACAAAAAAAATACAACTGAAAGTAATATTAATGTATTACACTCCCACTTACACTTGTAACAATTTGTTACTTTTGCTCAGCAGAGATCAGTTTATGAAGGTGTTTTCAAAAATGGACTGACAAGAGATTTATGGGTAGTTATAAATAAATAAAAATTCTTTTTTATCAGCTATTAGATCTACATACTTAAAATTTAACATTATATATTTTTTTTTGTTCAGCTGAGATATGCAAAAAGCCTTTTTTTTGTTTAATTTGCAATTCCCGTAAAATTAACTCATTAAAAACTTATTTATCCTTAAAACAGTATTGTTTAATTTTTCAATTTACCCGTGTGAAGAACGGGTGTAATAGCAAGTAAATATATAAAACAAAATTTAATAGCCATGAATGAAATACATAGATGGGTTGAATTCCTACTTATTCTAGAAGAAATACATTCCTTGGATAACACATCTTTAGTCATGTCTACGAATATAATGAACAGTTTCTGTGCAATTCCTGGCCATGTAACTTTGAAGCAGAGAAATAGCTTACTTAGAACTGAGCTGTGGATTCGAGTTTCATGTATATTAATGAGAACTACTTCGACATCAAATCTAATCATAGACAGAATTACTTATGGGACTCAACTATAACTTTAGAGATGTATTTACCATCTCGTTTAATACCATTGAGTATATATAGATTCATTTGATCCCACCTAACGTAACGTTTTAAAATTATTAATCTCCCTTTCATTTCAAATCTATTTTGGATGTATATTTTCATAGTCTATCTGAAATTTTGAACTGAATGGACCAGTCGAGTTTTTGACTTATTATGTGGCCGATATTTGATTTAGTCAAAAGTATAGTGGGGAATATTTAACAGTTTCATATTTTATTTCAGTTTGGGAAAACTGGAGAATTTCAGTATTAATTACCTATTGTACAACTGATAAGCTTGGAACTTAAATCTCAACTACTCACCAGACAATATCACTTTCAGCACGAGTTCGGATTCTACTAAGGACCGTAATGTAAATTAAATATAGTTTCATGAAGTTAAATACCATTTGATCTCAAAGGCATCACATACTTTAGCTGAACATTTTGTACTAAAGGGTTCAAGTGCTCTAGAACAACGGAATACGTTTAACGCAAAGATGCTTAAGGTATCCGACTACGTTCGGAACCGTGATTTTACAAAAGCGTGTAAATGGATAATATTTATGATATTTAGTAACACTTAGATTAGAAAATGTATATAAATTGTTTTAATAATAGTATTACAATAAAAAATTATTTAAGTACTATATTTTGACAAAAAATGAACATAGAATGACCCATTTTTAAAATATTCTCCTTTTGTGAAAAATGCTTCTATTGTAATAATATTTTGGCTGTCTATAGCTCAGACCTCTGTACAGAGATTCAACTAGAGTTTTTGAAATTTATAACTTAGAAGTGGGTTTATCCATGTTTTACGACAACAGAGGAGAGAAGATTTAAAAAAAACCCACCGATAATTATTTCAATTGGTTGTAACTCTGAAAATAATGTGAATTTTTCAAAAATAATAGTTGAGCCTCTGTACAGAGGTCTGAGCTATATACAGGAAAAATATTACTACAATAGAAGCATTTTTCACAAAAGGAGAACATTTTGAAAAAAGGTTATTCTAAGTTCAATTTTTGCCGAATTATTAGATTTAAATAATTTTTTTTGTCAAAATGTCCTTATAAAACAATTTTATGCATGTATTCCAATCTAAGTGACACTAAAGATCATGAAAAATATCCATTTATGCGCTTTTTTAAAATCACGGTTCCGAACGTAGTCGGTTACCTTAAGAAGAAATATCGATTAACACGAAATAATACAGCGGTCCAGACAAACTACTATGCATTTTCATGTATTTTTTTCTCTTTTAACACAAAATGAAAATCGCTTAACACGAAAAAATTTCCCTTTTGGAAGTGACCAAAATACGGAAAATATCAGCCGCTCAGGTGAGATATAAGAGAGATGGTTTCACATGTTTTGTTGAAAAAAAGCTAACTTGGCTTTAAAATACCCTCAGAATAGCCTGTGATTCTAGCCAAACGTGTCTATCTAAGCTACTTTTACCCTCCACCTATACAAACGCCACACAAAAACATATATTCTCTGTACGAGAGCATCGTGACGAGTACATCGCAGTGTGAGTAAAAATCAATGAGGTTAGTTGTATTTTTCTTTTTTCTATTTTAGAAGAATCTTTTTTTTGAGCACAATGAGAAAGAGCTCGGGGGGAAGCAAACTGCTACTTTGTTTAAAATGAAAATGGAGCTGCTTATGTCTGTTGATCAAACATATAAAACAAAAACGAAAATCTGTTTAGATTTTGGTGTTGCTTAATTTTCTATTTAACTTCATTAAATTCTTGTGAATGTTTTTGTTTCACTTATTTTTATTATTTATATATACTCATGTCTAAAATTAAGGTCATAAACACAAAATCTAGGATAACTAATTCGGCACAGTAGCGTATTATAGTGTGAAAAAGAATATAGCAACATAACCATATAAAAAAATATTTTAATTTTGAATTACATTACAGGATATATCAAAAAGTGTGAAATCATGAATTAGAGAAAAAAAACATTTAACTCATTAAAAATCTGTCTAATTTGAAGTGTGTCTATCGCGCACCATTATACAAGCTTCATAACGAGTTGGCATACTGTTTATGAAGATATTAATAAAAAGTTGTTGTAACAAAGTCCATTCTTCTAAAAACATGACTTTTGACTCCTAGAGGCTCGTGTGAGGGTGGCTACGTTGAAAAATATCTTTTCCTGGCCCATCGCATATATGTTCAACAGTATTTAGATCCAGAGACCTCGAGGGCAAATTCGTATGGCGAATATCTTCTCCCTAAAGAAATTCATTAACTTTGTGAGATCTGTGTGATCACCCATTTTCGTCCTTAAAAATGTAAATTCGTAATTTCTGGACTATAGCACCCAGAAAAAACTCATATAGGCTTCCAGGATCTCATCTTTATTGCGCTGTGAGTTGGCAGTACTCGCATCGAAAACGCACAAGGGTGTACGGCTACCCAACATTATGCCGCCACACACAAGAATTCCTTTGCACCGAAATGTGTCGATTTTTGTTATGTAAATGGGACTTTCTCTCCAGATGAAGACTCGTCGAGAATCACTAGGTCTGTTACATTTCAACTCATCACTGAAAAGAAGACGCCCTCTTTATCGTAGTGTCCATGACTAATTTTTTTCCTCTCCAGAATAAGCGGTCTTTTCTGTAGTAGGCAGTTAAAGGGACACACAAGACTGGACGCTGGGCATAAAGGACAGTCTCTACAAAATGGATGTAGAGCGCTTGAATGAAAATGCTTCTTCCAGACACAGCAGCAAGGTCACGAGCAAGGTGAGGAATCCTTGTCCACCTATGTCTTTTAAAGCCAAGTAGCGATCCGGTGCAGATGTTGGTGTTCTGTGGTGACCTTGTCTGACCTTTCTGGTGACAGTAGCACATGTTTGGAATTGATTCTACTGCCGGAGGTCCACTATCTGGCCACTTGTAACTATCAAGCTACCTCCGCTTAAGACTGGCCGGCTTCAAACCTGCAAACGGCTCTGCATCTCAAAAAATCATCTAAACAATGAGAAGTCATCCTGACTGCTAACAGGCTAACTTGTTTGTTTTAATGCAATATTTACAATTCTGCATGAAAAATTTTCATACTGAGATCTCAATCTAGTAATTATGCAAAAACAAACGCTAAACAATATCTTTTCCGAAACTAAAGGCTAATATTCTACTACCAGTTCTTCAAAATATATAAAATACACACAAATTATATTAGTTTTTCTGGAGGCAATTTAAAATTATGACGAAAACATGTTTGTGATCTTAATTCTGAACATGAGTGTATGTAATAAAACGAGAGAGAGAAATCTGGTAATCTTAATTTTGTTAAATATATTTTTTGAAACATCTTTTAAAATGAAAAAATATTTCAGTCCACTCAGTTTTGTATTAAACGACTTTCACTGTATTTTGACTGCGGGTGAATTACCAAATGCGTAAAAGGAGTAAATGAATTTTTACGAAAAAATCCTTTTACTTTCCCTTCTTTGATGCTACCCGTATATAATTAAAACAAAACATCATCGATTTTAATTGTGTTTCTAATTTCAAGCGAAAGAAAAGAATGAGTAAATTTATTGCTTATTTGTCTTATCTTTTTCATTCTTTAGAATCGTATAGTTAAATAATTAATGAACTTCCAAGGAAAAACCATTATAACATATTTATTTTTTTAAATTTAGATACTGCGTTATATATTGTTGCTCTTAAATGTAAACAAATTATTTACAACTTTCCTAATTTTGGCGTGTTTAATTTGTTCTAGATTAATTTAATTGCGTGCATTATTTCATGTATATAAAAAGAAAAATGGTCAAAATAAATAAGCTATCGAATGTGAAATTGTAGCGTCTTTACAATTAATTTCTAATTATTTATCATACGCATAAATAAAAATGTTCACACAAATACCTTCTCCAAGACAAAATAAAATTAATTTTATTTTCAGAAGCTAATTATTTTTCTGTGGATGTAATCTATTATATGAAAAATTCTAAGTTTTCTAGTAATTGCTCAATTTTTTAAAAACCCGGATTATTACTTGTCACAGCGTGTTTAGTTGCTTACGGTTACACAGTTTCAAAATGAAGTCCATTATTGGAAATTGTATGCATTAAAAAAGTTGAACACCATATTATTCCTATCATTTTTTTTTAATCCAGCTTACTAACCCACTCAAGGGGCTTCGGATATTACATAATAAATTTTCTAAAAACTCTGCATTTTCTTTTTTCTATTTCAAGGGAGTCAGTGGCGTAATTTTCTTCGTTTTTAGAAAAGAAAAAAAAAAAACGTCTCTTTCTTCGTCTAATTAACTTTACAAAAGTTCTAAATTTAAAACAGAGTAAATTGGTTAGAAAATCAAACAAATAAAAAAAAATAAGAAAAAACAGCGAGGAAAAAGAAGAAAAAAAAGGAAAATAAGAAAGAAAAAATCAATCTTCAGCACAAATTATTTTCAGCGATGTGAGCCTCTTCTGCCGGAAAATTGACTTCGACAATTCTTGTCGAGAAACACAAACAGAAGGGAAAGGGAAACTCCGATCAGAATTCATTAAAGTCACAACGCCTCACTAGTTTTCTGATTCGATTTTCATTTTGCCCCATCTTCTAAAAGGACGCACAAACATATTTGTTTTGTTCTTAGAAAAGATCAAACCAGGCCTGCCTTCAAATCAAAGTTAACTGGACAAGACTGCGTTAAGTGAAACAGGCAGAAGCTATGTGAAGCCTCCGGAGCATTCAAGATGTAATTACAACAACGCAAATCCCTGGTAGCTGCATCGAAAATTCATTCCACGTCAATTTTATGGCGGCGAGCTCTACATAGCATGATAATCAAAGTAAAAAATGGCACTCAATTTTTACGTTGATATCTTTCTTTTTCTCGTCTTTTTTTCCCCTTCTTACTCTTCGTCCTCTGATTTCATTACTTGGAACTGTGCATGGAGAGTGGAATCTTTATTTAAAGAAATGGGGTTAAGAAATATTCAACAAAAAAGTATAAGAGGCTAGAGTATGTTACTAATGGTACTTCATCAGTTTTGTCATCTACCGTATGCATTTATATCGTTTCTTCATACTTTTTTTTCTCGTTACTCGTTCGGAAAGAAAAAGTAATTTTGGGAAAATAATATTTCCCATGTAATGATTGGAATGAAAATTTATTGAATATATATGAGCAATGAGCAGAATGGGAATTTCTCAAGGCTATTGAGAATATAAATGAAGTAAAAGTGCCTAATTGCCTTTTACTTTGAGTTTTCTGAAGATTTATTTTATTCAAATGCGTATGATTGAGAATTAGATAGATTGATTTAATTTGTTTTACATTCACCAGATCTGTATTATAATCCGGGGGTAAAACATCATTGATCATTTCTCGCAAATGGAAAAATACATTTTCCTTCCGATTCTACCAGATACTAACATTGCATATGTATATATCTATTCTTTGTAAAATTGAAAAATAATGACATTTGTAGAATACAAAGGAGTATATTTGAGGACATTCGTTCACGAACTTAGAATCATACATTAAGGTCTTTGTTTTAAATAAAGATAACATTGAAGGTGTTTTTCATGAGTTATGTTTTATAATTAACTTAATCAAACTTTTTAAGATAACATACTTAATTGTAAAAACATTATTTTAATTGGAGTAAATAAATTATAAAAAAATATGATATCTATGGAATAATTAACTGTTAATTGATAACTTAGGCAATTTTGTAATACTACTTTACAAAAATCTGCCACACAAGAAATAATTTGTTCCTTATCAATGATTGTTTCTGTTTTTGAAACTTGTTACAGTATTAATTTTTTTTTTAAATTCACATAGAAATAAATAACTTCACGAATTTAATATTGTTTCTTTTTAAAACACATTTTCCACATCTATATAAGATATTAATAGCTTTGTGTAAACTGTATTATGTAACTGCAAAACGTATCTTAATGTTTTTCTTAAATTTTTTTAGAACAAATTGTGCTGTCTCTGTTGGTATTTGTATCCGTTTCTTAAAAATTTTCTTTTCTAGAAAAAAATATTTATGACAAATGAATATTATATTTAGTAAAAATATACAGAATTAATGTACTTCAAATACTGTAGTATAATGATAATCTTTTATCTCAAATTTTAATTATTTAATTTTAATTTTTCCTTTAGCTTATCAAAATATAAAACTAAAATTCATTCTTTGTTCTATGCAAACAAATTCAAATGTATATTTTTTTAAACATGCGTCTCTTAAAAATATTTGTTTCGAAATAAATTTGTTAATTTCAATAAAATTGCTACAATTTGAAAATATTAATTAAATTTCGTTGAAATTTACTCTACAAACGATACTGATAAATGATTAAATGTACAAAACAGAAGAAACACGTTCCAAATCAGTATGTCGGGAATCCACTAGGCACAGCAATAAGGATCTTTATGCGACGTGGCATCGAATCAGCCTGAAAAAGTGTACTAGAAGAGTATTTCATATTACTTCAATTCGAACGCAGAGTTCACCTGCATTAACTAGGGGACGAGAAACACGAGGGAGGCACTGACCATGGAAATCCCAGACAAGTTTAATAGGTGACTTAACAGGTGAATAAGCTGGATGCGTTGTACTAAAAATGTCTGATCATTCTGGAAAGATTGTGTGACGGGAATTGTGCTGTTGAAATACAGATTCAGAATGCTTTGAAAGAAGGGTATGACTAATGTCCCTAGAACGTCTCTAATGTATTGATTGTTTTTGAGATTGCCCACAATTTTTATCAGCTGCGGTCGTCCATCGTACTCAACGGCACACCAGAATATAACAACCGGTGTTCATGTGGTTTGATGTTAAATAACGCTGTCCAGAATATGGCCCTTACCAGTACACTATTTAATATAGAGGCGGCCCTCATTTTAGCTGAAATTTTTAAGAAGAATTTATCCGAAAGGATGACTTTTTGCCAACCAGCACAACTGATTATCTGCTGATGAACCGAGTGTAGGCTCAAATGAACACGAGCTTATGTCAGGATTCTTTGTACAAAGAATTTCTCGCATAACATGGTGCAACAGGCGAATAACAACATGCATAATGTTACAATTTTTACAATAGCATGAGTATCTACATATGTGTGCGTGTGTTATGGTATTTCAAATTCTATAGAATGCGAAAAAATTTTTAAGTCAATGTCTGTCAATTTGTAGGGAATAAACACCAGGAGTAATTTCAGCGCAATGGCCTTACATTTCATTTAAGAATTCATATGCTCAAATAATTTTTGAGTTCAGCAATTGAATGAACCATTATTATAAATGTAAAATATATGATAAATAGAATTTAAAATGCATTATATTTAAATATCCTTTTTTTTTACTTTTGTCAATAATTTATAGTATGCAATACAATGTAATATGAATTTTAGTGAATAGAATTGTTATGTAAAATATATATACGTATACATATATATATTTAAGTACATAGAATTGTATATAATGTGGTACATATTATAGTGATTATATAATTTATTATATATTATGTATATATATATGATTGAATGGAATACTATGTATTATGGAATACTATGTATTATGCAAACAATCCGTAGCTAAATGATATAACTATAGTTTTAATACATACCATGACAGTCTTAATTTTCTAAAAATGCATATAATCGCGTGAGGAGTACTAGTGTGGAGGCGTTGTAATTTTTTCCTAGATCATGATATTTTGCTTGTATACTAAATTTCCATGTTCTTTATATTTTATACGTATTTTCATGCCATTGATAAGTGAATTTCCCTGAGAGACATTATATATTTTGTCTTAAGCTGTATTTATAGTTTTACTTTGTGTTTTACTTGTAGCTCAGTACTCCGAAATCTCAATGTGTTCATAAGCTTATTTTTAAAAATTAGATATTTTTTTTAAGGATTTGAAATTTTGTTTTGTTTTAAATACAGTCGAACCTGTTTTTGTGCGGTCTTTTTTTATGTGATTTCCTTTTTGTGCAATTTTCTTTTTGTGCGATATTTTTTTATGCGGTGTATGAATTTCAATGACTTTGGCGTCACTGTAATGCTTTCTATCTATTTACTAGTGGCGTAACGAAGAATGTTAGAACCCCCTACCCCATGAAAGTCAGGTTTCAACTTTAATATTTTATAAATTGGGTAAATACGTATTTAGCGTTAGTCAAGTCTTGGGCTCATAGAGTTCTGCCCCCCGCCCATGACAGGACTCAATGGCTTTGACTCCACTGTAATGTTTTCTATCTACTTACCAGTGGTGTAACGGAGAATGTTAGGACCCACCCTCTGAAAGTCAGGTTTTGCCTTTAATATTTTATAAATTGGGTAAATACGTATTTAGCTTCAATCAGGCCTTGTGCCTCTAGAGTTCTGCCCACCCCCCGTGATGTGGAGGTGTACGTTACGCCACTGAAATGTAGACATTTCAAGATGCTCTGTTCATTTGTTATAAACAGTCTCCCGATAATGCGCATTCAATTGCTTTCTCTCAACGCTTCAGCACCCCTCGCTTGACTGAAGACGAAACTTTCAATGACAGTGACATTATCAATAATTTGATAAATAATGAAGACGGACAAGAAGCCAGATACTTTGAGAGCGGATAAAAATATGCAGGGATCTAACTTTCCAACAAATTAGGAAAGCATTTTCTTAAAATAGATACCAGTTAAGAAAGGAGTATAAAATTCCAAAAAGGGCTTCAATCATGTATAGCTGGTTATCGTGACATTTAAAGCAACTAACCACCCGATTTTCAAATAAAAACTTATCTCTTACTTTATGTTGCCAAAAAGTAAATCAATTGAAATTGCACCTTCAAGTGACGAAAGCGATTTTGAACTTATTCATTGCAGGACTTTGGATTACGATGAGTAGCGATGAATTATGTATGTGCATTTCAAAGATTTATCCGTATATACAATGAGAAACTATATGTTTTTAAAATGTTTCCATGTGTAATATTTAATTATTTATTTTGTTATGGAAGTATTCTTACATAAATTTCGTAAATAATTGGCATATTTTATAAATGCGACTTTTTTTATACGGCCCCTATCTACCGTATAAAAAAAGTTTTTGTAATATCTCCACGAATTAGTTCATTATATGTAAGAATTTATGAAATTTTTGAATTTTTTTTTTTGTGCGTTTTTTTATGCAGTTCATATTTACCGCACAAAAACAGGTTCAACTGTATAGTAGTGGGCATTTCAATTTCTTTTAATCTCTTCAATTTGAAGAATTTTATCTTTTCTGGAAAATTCTTCAGCAGAAAATAAAAGTTAAAAATTGCATTTGCCAGCTCTTCTTTATTTTCCGATAAAGGGATTCTAATTTCAGCTTAGTAAATCAGCAGGGATATTTATAATTAAATTTAAAGTGGATAGTCTCTCTCTCTCCGCTTTAATCCTTGAGTAGATACCTCAATTTGTTGAATGAGCATTAAAAAATTTAACACAATCAATCTCACGATATGAAAACCAGCTCCTTTTTTTAGCTCTATTTAATTATTTGCAATTTTAATATACCTTATATTTAGACACGCCCTAAATTATACTTTCTGATGTCCGCACATTTATATCATTTATTCATTGTTGCATTAATAAAAAATCTTTAAAAAATAATTTTGATTAAATAAAATGTTTTCCCCAATGTTAATATTAATAATTGTCTATATAGCATTTTTTAAAATTTTAATAATTAGAACTAAAGTTATTTATAAGTGTGGGTGTAATATTTTCAATGTAGATTTACAATGAAAATATAAATTTGAAAGCAATGCAGTTCATGTTTAATCAAAAAGTTGGAATCCATGTTAAATATAATCGTCAATAGTAAATACTGCGTTTAACATTCGTTTTCATTAATTTCTAGTTATGGAATTTAGGTATTAAAAATTTATGTCACATATCAAAGAGAGAAATTATTCGTTTACTCGCCAAAGTGGTGTGAAGAAAAGTGTAATACGTAGTGTTTTTCTCATTATTCAGAATTAAAAGAATTGTATTATAATTGTTAGTTTTATTTCTATTCAGTTGTTAATTTTAGGAATTTTAGGAAAAAATAATCAATATTTAAATGAATGAAACATAGTGTACGTGAATTGAGCAGTAGTTTGTATTTTTTAGCAACGCTTCACACTTATACTATTATTTGAAGCTCAAAAATGTCTAATAACGTATTGAAGGGAGAAAAGGTTTAAGTAATAAAAGGAAAAAAATAATTATTTAATAATATAGTTTATTTCAAGAAATCAGCATGGCCGGGTGGTAGGCGTGGTTGGTTTGTCGCTGGCCTTCTGCATCTGAGGTGGCGGGTTCGACCCCAGAACAAGTCGGTGGATTTTCATGATGCAGAAAATCGACAGCGGCCATGTCGTATAATTATACGACATGTAAAAGATAACCAGAGTGTCTGTTTGTCATGGCTGCTCTCGGTAAAATTAAATCCTAGAACAGGTTTTTAGCATCAAAATTCAGGTGCCTCCCTCTAGGAGGGAAACTGGGCGTCAAAATTACCTGAGTTGATTGGTAGCAGCCTATATGGGGCTGCACTTAAAAGAGATACCAGCTCCCAGGGAATTTACTAGGTCTGCTGTGGTAAAACAGCAATCCGCAGCCCATTAGAAATAAAATAATAGTTTATTTCAAGAAAGCAGTATACCGGGTATGTAAAAGAAAGGTAAGTAAGTTTATGGAATGTATTATAAAAATGAATTGGAATTACAAACAATTGTTGGAATTATAAACTTATCTACTCACTATATTTATAAATTCACTTCATAAAAACGAAAAATATACTTTCTCGGTATCTAATACTTTCGTAGATACATAAGGATTTTGATGAAAAAATTTTTATGGCAAAATCATTATCGCATAAAGCTAAAAACATAAACCTTCATTCTAGAATGTGTTAACATGAAGTAGGGCATATACATTTAATTCTCAAGATGATGCTAAACTTTCAATTGATTAATTACAATTCCATACAATTTTTTAAAATTTCTAAATGATTTTAATTTTTAATGGTAATTTAAAAAAATCATAAAATTGTATGTTACTATAACATTATGTAATTTCTAAGTGGACTAAAATGGTTCCTCATTTGTATGGTAATTGCTGATTTAAGAAATTGCTATAGTTATACATTTAAAATCATAAAATAAAGCAATCATGTACTTTTGTACATAAATGTCACATAATATCCAACGAGTCGAGCACTTGTATGAACAGGAATGGCTTTCAAACTAAACTATTCACGAAAAAACTGGTGAGTGACCTGTGTGAAGTAGAAAAGAGTTTGTTGTTCTCTTAACAAGAAAAAAATTATTATATACCATAATTCAACTAGCAACAAATAAATAAATAAAGATAAGGTAAAAAACAAAAAATTAAAAATATATATATATTTATTCGTGGCCAATTTATTTGAGCTTTTAAAATAACTTTTTTTCCTTAAAAGTTATCTCAAACAATCTTCACCAAAAAAAAATTAAAAAAATAGTACCATTTTTCTGCAAAAGTCTACAATTAAAGATTAGGGTCTGTATATTACAAACAAGCATTCCAATCCGGAAGTTGTAATTTAGGAATAACTTTTGTATGAATTATTAATGAATCTCATTTCTCTGGAGAGTTTTCTTTCACGAAAGTACTTCAGATGTCTCGAGTAATAAATGGCAAAATTTAATTAAAGTCGGACACAATTATTATGATAAATATCACAGGAGAGAAAATCATATATGAAACTGAAATGGCAAATTCTTACAGCCACTCCTTTCCTATTCAGTATAAAATAAAGAATGCGACGTGACAACGTTGTGCAGGCTTCAGTTAATTTATGATTCAAAACATAACACAGGACTCCTGTTTCTACAAATGTAATTTTGAGAATCATAAATTTCGCAGATCTTAAATAATACTAATAACTGAGAAAACTTCTTTATTTAATATATTTAGAAATTCTTTAAGATTCCCATTTCTAACGTATATAATGTTTATGATGTCAGTGCATTTAAGGGATTAATAAAAGCCTATATTAGTATAATGCTAGTGGTAATGCACCTATGTTATGCTTCTCTTGTGAATTTATTTCGATCTTATATGCTTTATTCAAATTAAATCTGTTTTACTGTCTAAAACTAGAATAACACATATAAATTTGAAAATAATATTTATAATTTACTTATTCGTTGTTAAATTTAAATTATTATTGAAGATTTGTACAATGAACTTTAGAAACGAAAGAGGGATGTTTATAATAACTTATTAAAATATACATGTAGAAATTTTTAATTAAAATTCCATTTGTATTTTTATTTTTATCTTTTTGATAATGATCGTGAATAAGCATCTGTTTTCATAACAAAGGTGGTTAAGTTTATGACTTGATAATAATAGCCATTATGTTTTAATAATAATTTTGATTAATAATAATATTTATGAAGGAATGAAGAATAGCATTTTTAAAATTAAACATAACTATGTAAACTTAACTTCTATTTTATGAATTTTATGCGATTGTTCATTTCTTGTTTTATAAAGGGAATGTAACAAAATAAATGTTTCCTTATATGACATATTTTCATTGACAAATACAGTCTAAAACTAATTGAATGTGCATATAGAATTAGAAAAAATAACACTTCTGAAACATACATGCACGTTATTTTGCTAAATAAAACTTTGAGGTAATTTTGAGAAGACTGAAATAATAATTTCATTTTGCTCTAAAATCATTAACGGATTTTGTATAGTGAGGAAATGACAGTGTTCTGTTTTATTATTGATTTTGACAGAAAGAAATTATTTTTAACGCATATATTTTGTCCATCAGCAGAGACTATATGTATATAAAAAACTGCGAAAATTAATTTACAAGATCAGAAATATATTGAAGAATAGAGAAAGGAAACGAGAGAGACTTTTAGATCTCGTTTCCCTTTACATAATCATAACAGATAGCATATATATATATATATATATATATATATATTTCCTTTCTTTGATTCTCTAAACTAATTTAATCTTTGATTAAGGTATATTTTACTCAATTAACTGTTTTAAATGTCATTTAATATTGAATATTTTCATTAGTTTGCAAAAATATGTTTATTTTCTCGTTTAAAAAATTAATTACAAGTAGAAATGATTTTTTTTCCTTTTGGTTATTTCATATTTTTGACTTATTATTAGCTTGACTTTTCTTATATATTTTTGGCAGCAATCTAAAATTAAAGCGCTGCCTAATAGATCCGATGTAAAAAAAAATTGCTTGCGTTCGTACTATGGTTTGTAAGAAGTGCCAAATTATATCAAATAGGCTCAGAAATATGTCCATTATCATTGGGAATAGTTATTTTAGTAAAGATTATTCATGAACTATACTTCTGGTAGATGTGCAATAAAAATATTATTTTGCTTGATTTTTTTTTATATAAAAAGATTTTTAAGAAAGATATTTATTTAATAAATATTTAACATACCAATCGAAATTAATTAGCATATTAATTCATTTCAAACCTATAATATTTTGGCTTCCTCATTTAATGCTTCCCTATCATAAAAACCTTAATGCACGTATTTTATGAATTCATTTTAAGTTCAACCAAATGAAGGAAACATAAATAATTTAAATGCTTATATTTCGCAGGAATAAACAGTTTGAATTATTAATACCGACGGAGACCCCAATTTGACTTTCCAATATCCCCCCTTTGACACCTGTTACTGTACAACCATGTCATTTGTAGTTACAACCACACATACCTTTAATGCCATTTCTACTGCCACACCGTTTTGGTAAATGTGATCCTAATTTCAACGGGTTCCACCGACCGCAACGCGACACAAGGTGTGCCTCAAGTACTAACACGATACAGCGTAAACATCATAATCTACACCTAGCTTACATAAATCCCATCACAGGAATATTTCGCTGTTTCTCTAATCAATATTAATGAGAAATTATTCTAGGAGGTCTGCTTTTCTCAATACTCGTTGCGTATGTGAATTCAACTTGAGAAATGGCCTCTACTAGGTTTAAAAGCACTCGTCCACAAATTAAAAGGTTAATACATCACAAGTTAGAGTTGGGGTGGAAAGTGTCTTGATTTATTATGTGTGTTGCAGTTCGGCTCATGAATTTCTCTTGATATGTTCCTAGAAAATTCATTTGACATAGGTACTGGCTACCTCGTAGGGTGGTAGTGAATTATTCAGCGGTGTATAAAGTACAGGTGCTCACTGGAAAATATCGGTGATTTGCGGGGGTTGAGATGAGTTGTGATTTCACTAAGAAGTGTGGAAAACGTTTGAATTGATTTAAATCTGTCTAGAAGGCGTCATGTTGAAGTACGGTGAATTTTCATGATATTTATTTCCATCATTTATATTTGTTGCCAAAAGTAAAGTTAATTTAAATAGATTTAAGCAAACAGGGCAGACGGAAGTTTTCATGATTTATGTTATGATCCACTATAGTTTTTCTGAACGAAATATAGCTTTCTATTCAAATTTACTTAGTCTATTTATTACCCCCATTTAGTGGTAAAATTGTTATTAATTAAATAATATTACATATATTATACATAATATTTTCATAATATTGTTACTGAAAACTTGATTTGTGGAAACGCCCTTTGTCATTAAATTTTTATATAATATGAATTTGTATTAAGGATTACAATTTCGGAGATGAAAAACAATGTTACTTTAAGGCAGTGTTTCTCAAACTGTAGGACGCGCCCCCTAGGGAGGGGTGATATTCCTTCTTGGGGGGTGAGAGCACATCAAAAAGTTGAAAATAAAATATTTAAAATAATTATCAATTTACTGAATGAAAGTATAAAACAAAATACATTCAGATGTAATAAATAATTAAAATACGTATATTAAAACTTAAAACACTGATATTAAGTACTTATAAATGTATCAGTTCCACAAAAAGTATTTGATAGTTAATTTATCAAATCTAAATAAAAAACAAGCTTAGTAATTACTAGTGACTTCCACATGGGCTTTTATATACAAAATATAATACTTATCTTGATAATTTATTCAGTTTAGAATTTAATTCGCATTGTAGTTTAAGCGTTGAAGTTCATTTTGCATTATTGCATTTAATACGTAATTGTTGTATAAGGGGGGGGGTGACGAAAGTTATGACTGAAAATTGTGTCCCAAATATTGAAAGTTTGAGAAGTACATTTTTAAAGATAAAAGGAAATAAAGAGAAAAATAGGATTGCAAGATAAATTTTATATCCTTTTTTTTCCAACACAATACTGTTGTCATTTATTCTTTGCAAGATGCGTTAAATACAGCCTTGATTTTTTCTCTGTTACTATTATATTTTCATATTATACACAACATAAACTTTTCGTGTTTGACTCTTTACTTTCAAGTCGCAAAGTTTTAAAAATAAACAAACTATTTCATAAATCAAGTACATATTTAATTTTACACCAGTAAATCCTTGCAGATTTTAACATATTTTAGATTTATATGTAAGAGATATTTTCAGATAGAATATAATATTATTTTAATATGAGACTCACAGGAAAATAAGTTGGAATTTCATGAAAAATATAGTGCATTTGAATCTTATATCCGTTGACATTTTTTAAGAAGTATGAGATTAGAGAACTTGGTATACGACTAATATCTCTAGCACTGGTCTTTCTATATAAAATACAGAAATATATTTCAAAGAATTTTCAAACAATAAATTATGAATATTATTTAAAAAGGAGGGATGAGATGAAAAACAGTTTTTATGTTTTGGATCCTTTTTGACATTTAGTTGATGTTTCTTATTTTGTTTATTTAGAGCTATGTAAACCAATTCAAAAACTAGTCCATGAATCAAATTTCATTTTCATTTTACAATTTAGAGCATTTTCTTTGTGTTTTTTCTACTTTATAAATTGATTTAATATATAAAATAGGATAATTTAATTAAATTATTAAGTCATTAAATGCATAATATTGTATAGTTCCATCTATTACAGACTGATCTGTTACATCAATGCATTAAAATGTTCTCAAATTTTATTTCTTTCCTAGCACAAAATCCACTACAGTGGTTTGTAGGGTTGGCGAGGAACTTTGTACTCTAAAAGACCTAAACAAAAAAAAATTTTCAATGGCCATTGCGAAAATTTTTTTAATGTTCTTTTAAATGCTTTCTATTAACAAATTATTTTCTCTTTCTTCCCCATTTCTTTGATTGTAATGAACTTAGTAGTCCAAATAAAATCTAATAGGTTCAAATTGAATGATATATTGGAATGATTTACTTTTTGTATTATAAAAATCATGCAGCAGGATTAATTTGCTTGTATATCAAATTATAGCTACTCTAGTTTGGATATGGGCATTGTAATTTAGGACCATAGTCAAATGACGAGGAATGTAATGTTAGCAATACCTCATGCATTAGCTTATTGCAGCATTTCGAGTCTCAGATTAATTTTATGAGTAGAAATCTATATTGATCAGAATGAAAGCCATTAACGAAATCAAAATTTTAACTCACGACACGTCATGAAGTCCTCAATGCAACAGGGATTATAACTTTAATTGCTGAGTTATACAATATATCTTCCCCTTTTTTCTCATGTGTAACATACGTTAGTGACAGAGAAAAAACTTAAAACTAGAAAAAAATATCATACCTTTAAAAACAATAAAAAAATTTAAATAAAATCGAAGAATATAAATATTAACTCAAATTAAATTCTACAGACATGCATTATGTTAGTTCTTAATGTTAAATAATCATATACATACTTACTTAACATCCTTCATATGCTTAAAGTATCCGACTACGTTCGGAATCGTGATTTTAAAAAAAAGCACATAAATGGATAGTTTTCATGATATTTAGTGTCACTTAGATTAGAATACATGTATAAAATTGTTTTAAGGACATTTTGACAAAAACATTATTTAAATACAATATTTCGGCAAAAATTGAACTTAGAATAACCTTTTTTCAAAATGTTCTCCTTTTGTGAAAAATGCTTCTATCATAATAATATTTTGCCTGTATATAGCTTAGACCTCTATACAGAGTCTCAACTACGAATTTTGAAAAATACAACAAATTGAAATAATTATCGGCATTTTTTTCCTAAAATTTCTACCCTCTGTTGTCGTAAGATATGGATAAACCCACTTCTAAGTTATATATTTGAAAAATTCTAGTTGAGCCTCTGTACAGAGATCTGAGCTATATACAGGCAAAATATTATTATAATAGAAGCATTTTTCGCAAAAAGAATATTTTTAAAATGGGTCATTCTATGTTCATTCTTTGTCAAAATATTGTACTTAAATAATTTTTTATTGTAAAATTATTCTTAAAACAATTTTATATACATTTTGTAATCTAAGTGACACTAAGTATCATAAATATTATCCATTTATATGCTTTTGCAAAATCACGGTTCCGAACGTAGTCGGATACCTTAAGATATGGAAACATATTTCGGATAGAAACAAATCTCAAAATACATATAAGGTATTTCCTGGCCTATAAGATGTACTTTTTTTACTCCAAAACAAGTCTTCTATTAGCCTGTGTATTGTAGGCCGAAGGCTTTACTTCGTCCTCTAAAATACAAGCTGATTCACCGTAAGAAAATCTATTAAAAGTTTTTTTTCCCACATCAGGCATAGAAAATTTTTGCTTTCTATGTAAGTGTCAATAATAACGCTGTTTTGAAACAATAGAAAGCAATAGAGTTTTATTATTTCCTTGACAGTACTTTCTTGTAAACACAAATAAATCATACATTTAAAAATTTTATTGTATATGTATGAATATTATCTAACATACAATTAAAAAATAAATTTAATCTTCTATTTTAGACCGTGGACTATAGCTCAGAAAGTAGTTTAAGAAATAACTTCCATAACCTTTGGTTGGAGGCAATTCAGAACTGCTTTCAGAAGCATTATTTTGAAAAAAAATGTAAAAACGTTCTGGATTAATTATGCGTAAATTAAATGTATATTAATAAAAATATATAGTACACTGCTTCTCGTTCGAAATAGCGCAGCACCGTACAGTGCCGTATTAGAAACCTCGTAAGACAATCGCATAAATGACCATATCTGCACAACTTTCATTTGCTTTTTTTCAATAATGGCTTTTTAAAATAAAATAATTCTTCCCACTAGCCATTTTTTTAGCTCAAAATCAAAGGGTTTCGATAATGTATTCATTTGAATAAAATAAATTCAGAGCCTACAGGAATTCAAACTAAATTAGTATGATACTGTCGTTCAATACGTAATAGACTATTATCTCTTTTTGTGATTATTTTTAATATTTAATGGAAATAATTCAGTTTTGAATAAAAAGTTTGAATACTCATATGAAGTCTGAAGATGGAATATTGCCGTACAGTATTTATTACATTTAAACTTGAAGACGTTAATTACGTTTCAGAGTATAGAAGTAGAACATTTGACAAGCGTTTTACCTCACCTCCGTCTGAAAAGGTAATGCAAGAAGCAGAAGATATATTTTTTTAATTGTAGATAAGAATAAGCGAACTTTACATTCATGTATTTTAAAATGATCAAACCTTGAAGAACATATCAGGAATAGCATGATAAATTAGAGGAAAAACATTATTGCTGTTTCAAAGCGATAAATGTGTCTAACACCGAGTTATTTGCGACCACGTCATGGTACAAGGGATTCGTGAAAAGAAATGTTTGCGCATGATTACCAGAACTACAATATAGCATAGAAACTAGCAATCGAATAAAAAAGAAAGATAACAGATCCTAAAAAATTGTCATAAACTTGAGATAAAAATACATGTTTTGAAATAAGACAGATTGAAAACATAGATGGAGTGCCCTTCACACTTGACGTGTCATCAAGAGATTTATGCATGCAGAATGGATAAAGTGGATTGAAGCATCAACTCATGACGTCACTCAGGAAAAACGAAAAATGGCCGTCAATTTTTCGTGTTTGTGAGTGGTAAAAACGTCCTGCCACAGTTAAAAGTGGCACCATTGTATAAAGTCTTTTAAAATGTCCAAAATTAGCAATATTCTAGATGGAAGTGAATATGTCATTTTATATGAGAAAAATGACAATTCCAGTGACAGCGACTAAGGGAAAATAACTATGCAGATGATTTTAGCAGCCGTGATGATTATCTTCTATAATTTTACAAGGAGTAAACGCTGATATATTTGCTATTTTTTTTTAAATAATAGATGTTTTTTTGTTGTTGTAAGAGATAAAAAATAAATGCTTTTCAATAAAACATTTACTTTTTCTCTTTTGTATGTTCCAAGTGTAATATAAATGTGTGTGTATACATGTATACCAATGCATGTGTGTGAGTAGAAAAGCCAGCATGAGAATGATAAACTCAAAAAGAATTCAAAATTGTCTTTAATGCTTATGAACAAAAATTAAACTAAATTTCTTAAAATAAAGAGA
This sequence comes from Trichonephila inaurata madagascariensis, assembly GCA_019973955.1. Taxonomy (NCBI): domain Eukaryota; kingdom Metazoa; phylum Arthropoda; class Arachnida; order Araneae; family Nephilidae; genus Trichonephila; species Trichonephila inaurata. The sequence goes on from BMAV01019187.1 coordinate 136,357, forward strand.
AAAAAAAGGAAGCAGGAAAAGTAAGTTTTTAATTAATTAAAAATGAAACAATCGTTAACGCAAATATATGTGAATTAACCCCCAGGCAAATTATAAATTTTAAATCAAAATTAATATTTAGTATAATACCCCTTCTACTTCAGAACATCAATAATCTTTTTTGGTAAGCCTTATACCAATTTTAAGCAAAACTTGGTTATTTTATGAACTTAGAGTAATACCCAATACTGGATGGTTGCACCCTTAAGCTCATTTACATTTGAGTATATGAGATCATGTGCATAATTTTGCCTTGTTGGTTCCTCACAAAATTTTCAATAATATTAAATTAAGAGGATGCGATGTTTAGGATGAGATAATAAATACAAACTAAATCTTCATGTATTTGGCTGCATACACTGTAGTATTATCTTGTTGAAATATAAAGTTATACTTTACTATACATGGTTCATTACTTAAAATATTGTTGCGAAATATATCAGTGTTTTTATTTTACTTTTAAAATTTATTTTTTACTTTTCCCTTAAGGCTGTCTTCGGCTAATGTTAAATAATAGCACCCGAATTCGGAATATTGTTTCAGATATAAAAAAGTACATGAACATTAACATTACATTCTGGTTTCTCTATTTTGTAGAGAATCCCTGATTTCATCATATAACTAATTTTTATCCTAGTGGACACATTTTTTCTCTTATACCATAATGTTAAATGAGCTATCACTTTACAATTTAAAAGAAAAAAAAAACTAATTATTTATGAAATATTTTGAAATTTTAAGAACACAATATTCTAAACAAATACACGAGTTACAATGTCACAATTTTTTATAAAAATAGAAGCATTTTTCTGTCCGAAAATGTGCAACGCGTTAAGTTCACGCTCTTATACATATGGCGAAAACAGCCTTAATGTACATTGCTTGCCTAAATCATATGACACTCTTCAATGCTTCTTTGACAAGATTAATTCCGGTTCACGAAGATCATAAAAATAGTAACCAAATTCAACAGGTTCATCTATAAATTGAACTTTTATCATCACTGAATATTATGTTTCTCTATTCTTCCTTCCTCTGAACATGGTTTTCGGCAAACCATAAAAGTGCTGCCTTGTAATTGGATTTTAAATAAGTGTTTTTCATGGTATTTTTGTCCAAATTATCTTGGTTTATTTAGGAAAAAAAAAGTTCTCATAATTTTTAGACGCCCAACCAAAACCCACCAGCAAAGAAATGGAGTAAGTATAGAATTAGATACTACTGTTTGAATTTAACTTTGGTCTCGATTCAGGATTCCTTAATTTTTTTTTTCTTTAAATTCTGCAGTATTTTTTTTTCATGCAATTTCTAACATCATAGTAACTATTCATACCAAGAATTCCATGAATATAACGAATTTGTAAATAAACAATCACTTGTTCATGATAATTTAATTTTATACTTCTTTCTATAATTAATTTTTGCAAGAATAAAACATTCAATTAGGCTTAACATTTATACTATACTCTCTCATTTATATTATTTGACAATTATAATGCATTTTAAACGTTCACAGTTTTTACATTATTTTGAAATAATGCCTCTACACTTTTTTCCGCATCATGTAACTTAATGGATTAAATAAGATAAGCATGAATATTAAATAACACAACTATTCATTAGATATTACAAGATGAACGTTACATCCATGCGTTAATTTACATGAACGTAACGTATAATTTTATCATAACTGGTTATTTTGCACACTTTCATTTTTCTTTCTTTTTCATATACTTATAACTGTCTTACAAAAACATTTAAATCAATTTGGATTAAAGATAACAAGGTATTTTTTCCATATAGTTCTTTAATTGAATTTTCGTGAGTTAAAACTTGACTTACTAGGAAATTATTGATGTTTTTTTTTCTCTTGTTCCTAATCCAATTCAACAATCTCTCTAACCATTTTTTTTTCTATAGGTTAAATGTATCATAAAAATATTGTGCATAATAAATTGGTAACTCTTCTTATTTGGTATCTTTCTTTTTATTTTATCGAAACGATCAACTCTTCCCCTGACATCGTTACATACAACGACAGCTTTTGGACAAGGTACTTCTTCTTTAGGCCCATCTTTTTTTGTTCGATTTACAGGTGTCATAATAGCTGGATTAGGTGCAGTAACATAAAAATGATGCTTGAATTAGTCTTCCCACCGTTATAACAGCAAGGCCAATACATTATAATGGATTTTGCGCTTCCCTCAGGTGTATTTTTAAAGATCATGTATATGGGAAGTAATCTTCCCAAGGCCCCCGAAAGATTAAAAACTGTTTAATTGAAATAACAAATAATTACAATAAAATTTAAAATTTTGTATGGCTTTATAATCTTTATTTAATGTGTTCTTTGAAGTAAAGTATTTTTGAGAATATTTATAGGCATATAATTTAACTTTTTTCTTACTCAAAGATTATACATATTTAAAATGAAACACCATTTAACATAGATTACTCTTTTGGCTTTATGGGAAAAAATAAAAGTGCTTACATTAAAAATTGGATAAATATTAAACAAAAATTGCAGCTTTCTTTTTTTTAATGACAGCGCAATTTCTATGACATAGCTGACATCTATAAAAAATATGTGGCTTACTTTAAAGCGTCAAGTTTTCTACAATAATTGAGAGATTTGTGTAGTCATCTGAAAAGGAATTGCCTGATCAAAAAGAGGTTTTAAGTTCAATAGGATATTTTAAATAAAACATCTAACACTTTTTTGTATTTTTAACAGAAATAAGAAATATTTATTCATAATATGTTAATTAATTAACATATTAAGAAAAATTGTGAGAGCGCATTGAGTAAGAGTTCAGAAATGCTCATTTTTTAATGGTTTTTAAAATGATTGAAAACCATTTTTAAGAATGGAATATCTGGAATTTCAGATGATCTATGCTCTTCTCAGAATATCAAACCAAATAATACATTTATATCACTTTACAAGATTAACACTGTTTCAAACACACATTCATAAAAGTTCTTTTATACTGACTACAATCAAATTTGGCTTACGTTGAAGTTATTTATCATTTTTATACAATAAAAATTAGTTAAATTATTTTAGATATATTTCATTTTGTTACCCGTTATATAAAATGCTTCATTTAACATATTAGTTATTTACTACTTTAAATGTGTGAACTAAGACAGTAAAATAATTCTAATGGAATGTACAAAAACATTTGTTCAACAAAATACAGCTATATTTTTTCAAATATATAAATCAGTTGTTCCATCATTATTTTTAGTAGAAATATTTTAAAAGTTTATTTTAAATTATAAAAGAAATCTAAATATACACATGTAATGAAATAACCAAAAAGAAAGTGTCTGCTTTAAGAAGCATACAGAAGGAAAAATAAGTTTTGCTGAATTTTGCTTTTCGTTTTCAAAGCTCATAAATATTCGATAAAAGCTGAATAATACTTTGTAAAGTAAGGTATATAAGCTACTTTGCTTTAATGTTATCCTAAGCGCATTATTTTTATAAGAAAAAAAAACGAATCTAGGATGGAATTACTTATGTTTCGATTATTGTATCTGAGAGAATTGAATTTTAGAACGAAGACAGAAAAAAAGAAATATCTCGTGCTGAAAGCGTCGCAAAAGTCGAAAAGAAAAAGCAATTTTAGAGAAATAAACTAGAAAATAGTCCAAAGGAAATTCTGAAATATAGTTCAAAGTGAGAAATGTGACATACTAGAAAATCAGATTTATATAAGAGGAAAAGAGAGAAATGGCAAAAAAATAGAAATAAAAATATCTTCAAGCTCTTTCGAAATTTTGAATTTAAAACATGTATAGAGATTGCTGTATAAATCTGAATCACACATTCTCGAATATTTGCTTACCTAAAAACTATTTATTACTCTTTTTTTGACAAAAACTTGTTTACAATTCTTTATTTTTTCAAGTTACATTCTTGAAAAGTGCGTCTTTTTTTCTATTTATTCACTTCTTATTTGGTTTATAATATATTAATGAAAAGGAAAAAAGAAAATACATGAACAAAAAATGTTTATAAATATACACAATTAACAAATTTATAATTGCGATATTAAATTTATTAAAAAAATACACGAATAAAATATCTTTAATAAGTTGGAAATAAGTACATTAAAGAGAAAGAGAAAGTTTCTATAATTAATTATGGTTTGTAAATCGTGAAATGAGACTCAGTGGCAGAGTGGTAATGTATAGTGTTTCCACACCACAGGTCCGGGTTCTATCCCCAGGCTTTGTCAGTCTTTCATCCCTTGAGTGGGTCGATAAATGAGTGCCAAGTTTACTTGGGGTCTAAAACACTGGGGGTTTCACTTCAGACTGACCACTGGTTCAAAATTACGTGGTCCGTCGCAAAAAGACCTCGTGTAGCTGAACGGTGCGACGTTAATATTCAATCAATCAATCAGACTGACCACCTGATCGAGACATCTGCTCATGCACTTCAGCACCCCATGATCACTTATACTGGGAAGGGCACAGTAAGCCCTGGCCTTCATGGGCTGTTGTGCCACTGAGTTTGAGTTTAAATCTTGAAATATGATAAAAGTTGACATCTTTATAATGCTGAATAAAATTTGAAATTTAAGACTGTATACTAAAACTGCAAAAAAGTTAAAAACTAATCATCTAAAGATTTCATAAAACAATCTCTGATGCTTGAAAAATGACAAAATTATTGTACACATTTAAATGCTTCTTTAATGGAAAAATGACTATTCTGTACAAATTTATGTATTTTTCTTAGAAAAGGTACGACTTGATAAATTAATAGCTTAATAAAAATTAATAGATTATTAAATTGTTTGGAATCATCTCGAAATTTGTTTTTATCTAAATTAAACTAAATAAGTTTCAATTTAGTTAGCTCAGCAGAATTCCCGAAATTTTAATGATTTTTAAAAATATATTATTATGATGTTTCTTTTATTTTATATTTAAGAGAGTTTTCCATTTTAATATAAATCTTACTTATATAATGTATTTGTTACGCCTTAAAATTGTTTTATATTTCTTTATTACTAATACAGTAATTTCTTCATTTAAAAAATAAATAAATAAATAAATCCCCATTTTTTGCGACTTAGGTTAGAATTTTCAAAAATCAAAGTTAAAACTACAAAACCTAAAAATGTAACATCATAATGTAATTTTGGGATGCTTGCATGAAATGTAAGCATTTCATTAAAAAAAATTACCTTTTTCTTATAAAAAAATATTCTATTAACGCTTGAAACGGTTATTAGGTTTAATATCCTACAAAATTATCAGAACTAATATAATTAATTTTTAAGTATTTAAACATAATGAATTTTTAATTATTTTTTGTTTTTAAGCAGAAGTTTTCATTAATTATAAAAAGCTTTTGCGAAATAACTTAATACAAATGCTTGAATAATAAATTTTTACCCAAAACGATTCCGAAACAAATTTTGTAATGGATTTCCCTGTTCATTAAAGTTTCCGCTTGTTTATATCTAATAGATTCAAAGATATGGTTTACACATTTAATATACTACGAAATTCTTAGTAAGGCCTATATGACGAGTTGAAATTCGAGCTCGTAATAAATAGTTCCCAAAATAAATTTTTTTAAAAAAAAAATTTGGCCAAATATGTAAAATCCGGCACACAGTTCATTGGTTACCAGATGATGGCCTTTGTTTCTGATATGTAAATGTAAAGAAAATAAAACAATAATTTTTTCTGTAATTTTAACGAGTGTATAAGTAAATTTAGCTTTTTAAAGAATACTTATTTTCGTTTAAAACATTAAGTGCTTATAAAATTATTCAAAAATAAAGTTGAAAATCCAGGCTCTTTCTCGCATTTTAAATCCGGTACACAGTTCGTTGGTTACCAGATGATGGCCTTTGTTTCTGATATGTAAATGTAAAAAAAAAATAAAACATAATAATTTTTTTTAAAATTTTGATGAGTGTGTAATTAAATTTAGCTTTTTAAAGAATACTTAATTTCGTTTAAAACATTAAGTGCTTGCAAAATTATTCAAAAATAAAGTTGAAAATCCAGGCTATTTGTCGTATTTTAAATTGGTTCAATGTTTGGAAACAATTTAGATTTGAAATTTAATCTTTAAGGATAAACAAATTTCAGTTGACAGCTCCTTATCATTATTTTAAAAATACTAATGATTTTTAAAAATATATATACAAATATTTTAAATTTTTTAGTTTCTTCACCTCCATAATTCTTTATGAAGGAATTATTTTAACAATTGAAGTCAGTAAGGTATTTCAGTAATGCAAACTTTTTCTACTTATTATATAAATGAAGAAAATTTTGATATTAACATTTACACAAATAAAAAATATATATATTCATTTTCCACCGTTTCACCTCATCATACTTAAATTAAAAAAATATATTCATCTTTTTTTCTGAAAAAAAATATACAAATTACTTATAATCCAATTTTATAAACTCTGTGAACAATGTTAAATACTTCAGATCCAAAATGAATATTCCTTATTGTATATATCTTATAACTTGATAAGTGCATGAAAAACAAATAATATATACTGAGGGGGAAAGGACATATTAACAATACATAAAAAAGATTTTTTTTAAATCAGAAACTCTGTTATTCTAGAATAATACATCTTGATAGCACAAAACAATAAATGAAAACCAGATTAATATGAAAGACATTTTGAGAGTGGAAATACTTTTTTTCTTTTTTGTGATAGAAAGAAATGGGAAACATTCCTAATGTCTTTTTTTTAGTTACTTCGGTTGAACAAGAAAAGACATCATTAAATTGACGCTTGTTCCATCAATTTTTGTAATCTTCACCTTGATTTCTCTTTGTGTTTCTTTCTGATTTTCCCCCTCGTATTGTTTCTTTAATCATGATTTCAAGAGTTATACTTTGATGTGGTTCGTTTTCATTCCATCAAAACTGGTTCCTTACGTTCGAACATAGATTAAACAACAACAAAAAAAAAGGTTTTTAAAAAATGTGGGAATTACCACAATATATATATATTTCTTAAGTTTTTTTTTTTTTTTTTTGTATTTAGAAAATTCATTACAAAATAAAACCAAATTAGTTCCACAAGTATGTATTTTTAATGTATATTAATCGATTATTGCGAACAATCGATTTCAATCTAAGACCATGCAGTCTGGGATTTAAGTTTTTAACCTCTTAAGCGGTTAAATTTTGCCCAAAATGTTAAAAAAGGCACGTTTTTTATTGCATATAACTAAGCATAATACTTAACAGAATGCTAAAATGGAAGAATTTTATTTTAATTTTAAATTTTAAAGTTCTCACTCTAATTTTTAATTTGTAATTCTGGAACTTAAATGTTTGCTTTTTATAAGTACACTCTATAGGCTATGAAAAAATGTTTCATATATCTATTTTGAATTTTTCTCATACTTATAAAAAATTTCATGTTCTTACCTCTTTTTCAACCGGTTGAGGATTTTGAGTGTGTGTATATTATACACACATAATTTGAAGCACGGTGTGTAGTACTAAGTCTTACATTGCAATGGGGACAGAGATAATATAGGCTTTTTTGGATTATTTTTCCATTTCTTCTCAAACAACAACTTGTACATTGCCTTGCCAGTTACTGTTCTTATCGAATATTTTCAAGAATCTAAATTCCTGCTGTCAATGAGAGCTTCCCGTTTTCACCACAAAGAAAATATCGGGTGTGAAATATTTCAGTAACCTGGACAAACTACATCTCTTAAAAACACTATAACTAGTAATCTAATTATAAGAATAACAAATATGTGGAAATCAAAGATAGAAAGAAGAAAATATCAGTGACCGTACAAAGTACGTGTAGCCAGCTTTCGGTAACCCGTACGGTGTACTGAGGGAGTTAAGGAGTTAATTTATATTAATCTAATAAATTGAAAAATCTAATTGAAATTAATCAATTTCAGTCTATATAACAATATTCATTCTGGGGCTTAGGTTTTTAAAACTATTGCATTATTATTAATCTTCAATCTTACTTGTCATTCTGTAACTTTTTCAATTCCCACTATTAGCTCACAATCTCTCTATATTTATTTATTTATTTGTTTATTCATTTATCTTGGTGGAATTTTCAATCGTTAATAAAATACATTTTAAACCACTCAATTGAGTTTAAATTTCATATACATGATTATTTTGGATGACAATACAATAAATTATAATTAATAAAAATTGATTGATTAAAAATAATTATTTAAAGAATTACTAATACAGCCACGTTGGCATCATTTTTGGCGACTTAGCGACCCTTTTGGCCACTTGTGTCAAAACTTGAAAAAGGTTTTTTCTCACGTTTTAAAGCATTCAGTTGAACTTAAATTTTATATACACGATTGTTTTGGATGGCAATACGATACTTTAATGATAATTAATAAAATTAATTACCACTTAATGTTGTGATTATGTCATTTGTATATGCATATTTATATTAATTGTAACTATTTAATAAAAAGTAGCTAAAATGAAATTTTTCTTTGTTGATCTGAGTAGGAATTGACTTAATATTTTTTTTTTTTTTTTTTTATAATTCAGCATTTAGTTTGAATATTACAATATATAATTTGAAATGTGAATAGGAGGTATACTATTCAATAATAATGTTAACAAAAGCAATAAATTAATTTATAGCAAATTCGAATTAATAGATTTGTATTATGAACAATCTTGTAGACAATGTAGAACAGGGATGTAAAACTAAATGACTAATTTGGGTTAAACAAACACGATTTAACTTAAGGTGGGCCGCAAAAATAACCAATATTCATAAAATTGTAGTTTTATTTCGAATAATACATTATAATAAGCATATATAAAAGAACAAGAAAAAACTAACTTTTACTTCCTGACACTCTTCCATCTCTTGTCTGCTAATATCTTTCCTACTTCTGTTGATTTTTTTTTTGTTATTTTATTATATATTATTGTGTATCGATATACTATCCGGTCAACACAAAAACGTTCTCTCTCTCTCGAGTTTGATACCTCTGATGTAGAATTTAGGTTCCTTTGTGTGTTTTGAATAAATTTAAGTTAGGTATTGCATTTTTGATGGATATTCTAATTTTACGAA